>CM057809.1:36535998-37145998 GCA_030067965.1 Latrodectus elegans
ATTACATAAGAGTTTCTTTTTTTTCAAATAGCTATTTTTCCATATCATAGTCCTAGAAACAAATTGAGAGGTGAAGGATCAGAGCTTTTGCCGTCTATTTAATAAATAAAATGTTCAACACTCATCTTGGTCTTGTCTAGAGATTACTATTAAAATTTAAACTAATAGAGTAATTTGATTCTAAAATTTTTTGAAAAGATTTAAAAAAAAATGTCGCTGGTCTTTTTCAGTGTCTTAACAATTATTCATTTTTATCTTAAATGAATCCTGATCTCGAAGCTGTTACTTAGGTCGAAATCGTTTTCTTCTTCGGAAAAAAAAAAAATAAAAAAATAAACTGCTTAATTGCTTCTCTACGTTTTTTTCTCTGTATGTGGGGTGGACACGCATATTGGCCTACAAGGTTAGCGCTTAGAAGCTCATCTTGAGTAAGGGGTTCCAGCTAGATCCAATAGTATAGTACAAAGACCTTAAAAACAATAAAAGAAATTTTTTGACAATTTTTAATAACAACTTCATATGTTCAGGTAATTTGTAAAATGTGGTCCATAATGCATTATACAAACAAACAAAAAAATATGGTGACAGATTTGAAAATTGTGATTATTTTAATGACATTTCGAGACATTTCTTTGCACATATTTTGACAGTAGTTGCTGAATATAAAATATAATTTCCTTAAAATAGGAAAAAAAATTTTATTTCTGTGAATATTAGTTTCTATACAAACATGTAAAATAAAGAATAAAATTTTTTTAAAATGATATCAATTTTATCTTCAGTCGGGTCCAGTATTGGGCCCTTCTTAACGTATAGTTTTTATCTCTTGGAATTAGGTGCATTCCATTTTTCCATGTAAGATAATATTTTACATTAATCTAAAGAAGTCATTTAACAAATTTTCTTATTACGTTGAATGCATGTTATACAGTAATTAATGAACTAAATAATTTAAGGGAAAACAGAAAAACGAAAGATAATTTGATTAATTCATTGGTTCCATTTATGGGGCTTGATTCAAATTGCATAACAACAGAAACTTACAATAAAATTATTTATTTATCTGCACTCAATTTATGAAAAAAAAAATATTACATTTCTATAAGATTTTAACAATTGCTCACCTCTAGCGACATTTGGCATAATATTAATATTCTTGAAAAAAAAATTAATTTACGAAAATGAAACATTTTAAATATATTTTATGTTTCTTCTTATGCATTGAAAACTGCAAGATTTGAATATTATTCTGACTATAATAAAGCTTTGAAATATACCGCTTTCAAAAAAGAAAATTTAATAAAAATAAGTTATCATTGACATTTTATAAAAAATATAAATAAAAAAATACAATATAAGCTTTGATGTCTTACTTAACCAGTATTTATGTATAAATATAGAATATAAAACAAGCCTATTTTCTTGGTGAAGTCTTGGATTATTATTTCTGTTAGTGAACATACAGTATAAGTTCAACAACATCAGTGAACCTCTAAAACGAAGAAATGAAGATAACTAGACATATATAAATCGGAGATTACATACAATACTTTGGAAATTCAGCAAATATAAGTATAATTATTCTTGAATAAAAACTGCAAAAAAAGAAAAAAATATCTCAAGGAAAAATAAATAATAATAAGGAAATAAATATATGTTCTAAAAAATTGTCGTCTATCCAATTTTAATATTTTCCAATGAACTTTGTCATAAGTGTTATGAGTGAAATGTAAAAAACATTTATATTTTTATCAGCAAATTTTGAGAGAAAAGGCAAATTTTTGACATCGATTATATGTCTGAAGTGGAATGAAAGGTAGAGGTACATTTTTCATCTTTCCACCAAGATATGTCAATCTGAGAACAGATGAAAAATATTAAGTTTTTAAGCTTTGTCATATTTATGTAAGATATTTCCTCTCTTGAAGATTATCATAGCAAAGCCGTAAAATTGATTTGAAGTGCTTCCTTGTTTGACGTAGGTTATGACGATTGCATATTTATTTTCATTACAAAGATATAATGATTATCGCATTTTTAAATAAACTATAATTCATAACGCCATTATTATTAAATATTGTTATGTAGCTGTTAACCTATATACTATTTGATAGATATCAGCCAGAAAATGTTAAAATTTAACAAGTTTATTAAATATAATAAAAAAAACAATAAAAATGTTTAGAAAATAGAAAAGAATACAACAATAATACAAAATTATAAACAAAGAAAAATCTTGTTATGCTAAAATCTGTGGATATAATGTATAATTTTATAGAAATAAGAATTCTTATTTTTTAAAATTACACATAATTTTATTTATATTTTTCTTAAAACGCGTGGATCTTATTCAAATTAAAGTTACAAAATATTCCTGTAAATGTGTTGTGTGCGAGTTTTATGATCGATTATATTAAAATGTTTCTTTGCTGGGATATTAATTAAGCTTATATACATATTTTTGAAAAGTAAATATTGAAGACGAAAAATAAAGTTGAAGATAAACAATACTTTAATTACAATACAGCAGAAAACCCTCAAATTTTCTTTGGATTAGTCATTCGTTCTCAAACCTTTTCATATCATTGAAAATTTCATTCATTTACTTCCATGTAATAATTACAAACATGTGTAAAAATATTTTTACATATACGCATGAACAAATATGCTACACATTATTCATATGCATGTAAGTACATATTTTCAAATTCTATAGCAGAGAGCAAATGTTTATTCTTTTATTATTTCATTTAACATATTAAAGCAAAGTAGTTGTGGTATGCTAAACATGACAATAATTATTGCTTTGTATAATAACTAACTATGCAATATCAATTACTTTATAAAAATAATACAATGTTTAGTATGAAAACATTTAAAATAAATGTAACAAGCTCAGAATTATGTATCTGCTTATAGAGATATCAGAGAAATTCATCATTAGGAAACCTACTTCATCACTAACTTTCTAATCATGCATATAAGTTTTTACGCGCATTAAATTATACTCTTAATTTTATAAATTGAGCCAATAATTTATTACTTATGAAAAACAGAAAAATAAGGATGTTTAAAAGCAAACATTCTATATGCATTTCAGTGAGCAAAGGGAATTAATTTTCAGAAGATTAAATCATTTGATGTAAGTTATGTTTTTTTAAACATTTTTCTTTAACAGTATTGATTTAAAAATATCGGTTAACTATCATATCCCACTATTTATTGAAATGAATCATGAAATGCCACATAATACCGTTTTTGAGTGCTGACTTTATTAAAATTGAAACTTAAGTTTTACTTTTAAACTTTAACTCATTAGTCATTAACTATAAAAAAGATAGTTTTATATTATTACATATACATATATATTAAAATCTGATGAAGTTAATAGAATTTTTTTTAAATATTTTATTTCTAATTTTAGAGTATTTGATTCTGTAGACCTTGAGACAATAATCTCTTTCCTACCATAATTCTTTTTGACCTCATTTTTTGACATAAGCTACTTAAATACGATTAAGCCTTAAGTCGTGACATTTTCTGAGTGATTTCTATCATTTGTTTATTTGCAATATTAGTTTCATTTATAACTGCTAACACGGAAAAAATGTTTCAGCCTTAAATGAGAGATTTTCGAAATTCTGTAAGTGAACAAACATGTTAAAAAAATTATCATACTGAAAAAAGAAAGGAAGTCTTTATAAAAAAAAAATTATAATTGATATTTCTTAATATTTTTTCTCTATGATCTCAATATGTAATAAAAAGCGAAAATAAAAAACATTAGTGGTTCAATTTTATTTCTATTTGAGGAAATATACTGAATTTAAATAAATATTTTTCTCAGCTTTGTCCATTACTGTAGTTAAGTAATAAATTTCTTCAACATTTTTGGTTCCCTACAAAAATTCCAATCAGTCCATTATAGGAATATCAAATTAAAAAATACCTAAAATTTAAAAAACATAATATTAATTTCAAAATTTATAATTTGTAAATTTTAGTACTATTTTTTGATCAAAATGATTTCAGATACTTATGATTATGAACATATTAACAAACATATAAATTATTAAATTGAAGATGAATTAAAATAAATATAATTACAAATTTTCTATTTTTTAAATTTTAATATCAGATTTTAATTAGAAAGATTTTCAATACTGCTGACAAATGTGTATAGAAATCGGTAAATTATGGGATCAGTACATGTTTAAGAAAATTTTGTGTTATTGTTCTTTGAGCTTACTTTTATGTTTTCAATAGGATTCTGTCCCATTCTTGTATTATATCTTGATATTGTTATGTGAAACTCTGCTGTATCCTTGATAAAGCTTTAAAATTTTTTTCAAAGCCCAGATAATATGCAATAAAAATAGCTTCCATATCTTGATTTCCCCCGTTTAACAGACCATTAGAAAATTACTTATTTTGTTGTTGAAAAAATGAATAATATAATTATTACAATAACTAATAACAATAGGATAACTTAAGGAAATTATGAAATAACTACGATAATATTTTATGAATAGCTTGAAGATCTTAGAAAAAAGATCTTCCTTTGAAAAACCACGTTCTATACACTGCTTCACAAGAAATTTTTGTCGTAATATATGTTAGCATTTTAGGTTTATTACTTTGCTCTAACAAATAATCTAAATATGATCGCAATGTGTTGATCCCATCAACAATATACATTTTATTAATTCATTGCCAGACAGCATTTTGTAATTATTTCAACTGTCAGCAAAGTCTAAATTTGACTAAATTATTGAATTTTTAATTTTGTAAGGATAATTTTTATATCATTTATTTCAAACAAGTATTCCTTTAAGAAAGATTTAATTTATCAATATATTCACTGAAGAGAAATTTAACTAGGGATAGCTGGCTTTTTCCAAAGTTTGAGCTTTGTGCAGTCATGTTCAGCAAATAATGTAATCAACAGTTTGACAAGATTGACTTCTCATTGTATCAGTAATAGTCAAAAGCAAAATGGATAACAGTAAACCTCAGCACATTTGATGATACTCATATTATTTGGGCTGGAAGAATGGGACACTCAATTTCAGAAGTAGGGCAGACAGTTGAATTTTTACGCAATTTGAATTTTTATACTTGAATATTTACTCAATTGAATTTTAAATGTTGTGTTAGTCACATGAATTCAGGTTTCCTATGATTCCGGAATTTATCTACGTTTATGAAAATTAATTTGTTATTCCTACTGAGTCAACCAAAAACTTACCGACTCAACATTTGCAGTGTTCAAACTTATCTAAAGAATAAACATAGCAAAAAACTAAAAAATAAGAATATATATCTTCCAATGCATCTCGAGTCGTCTACTAAATAAAAATGAGACAACATCAAGTTAATGCAGTGATTATTCTCTAATAAATCATAGCTTCAAAGGCTTTCATTAAAAAAAAAAAAAAAAAAACAAAAAAGTAGGATATGATTAGAAAACTGCTGAAAGAAATGCAAGCTTCATCGTGTCATATACTTATATCCGTGGCACTTCCCACAATTCTCGCACATATCAAAGGCAACTTTCAGTTTTGTTTAGAAATAAGACACAGATGTATAAGATCAGGGTGTCTACAGAAGACTAAATGATATATAACCAAGGAAAGTAGATTACCTTCTTCTAATAATTGATTATATAGTGCATTTAGAAGACAGTAGTGGTTATTATCATTAGAACAGAAATGCTATTGAGAAAAGAAAATCTACTTGTTGATAGAGATAAAACTGAATTCATTTTAAGTCAAGGATTTTGGTAATTTGAAATTATGTCATTTGAACATTGTAGAGCTCATGAAAAATTTGAACTCCTGAACACGGAGCCTAATGTGATAGCAACGTGGCTTGTCTTACGAATCCGGCCTAATCCCTCTAGAAAACACCATTTAGTGGAAATTTTGTCTCAAAGACAGTATAAAAATTATCAGAAACGTATTTCAAATATTGAAAAACACCAGCCTGAAGATGAGTCCTTCGAGGGAAAATAATTTAACAATGGTCAGTACAAGGAGCACGTTATCTCTTCCAAAAGCTACAACTTTTAGTTTGAGAAGTGTCCGAGTTAAGGATTCACAAAACCCTGCAGTTTTCATCAATTACCGAGCTTCCACGAACACCGTATTTATTACAAAAAATGTATGAAATGGATTATTTAACATTATAAGGCCCAAGCATAGATTGAATGAGAATAAACAAAAATTTATGTTGGATGAGGAGTGCGAAAACTTCTTTAATCAGATGGTTGTATCAACTATTCGTGAGATATTTTATACTCACATATCTTCTTTCTGTCAATAGTTGTCGTATTTTATAAAATTTATGAATTTGGAATAAGCAGTCATAATGAGTAGACAAATACATTTTTCTCATTAATTATTCCAAATCATAATTAGAAACTCCAAAATATTTTTATGCATGAAAAAATATATCAACTATCTCACTCCTACCATCCCTTAGATTTGCGTAGAATCTTGCACGAAAGCATCTCGCAAATATATATATGAATATTAATATACAATGTAATACACACACAATAATATAATTAATACAATAATATTAATGTATATTCATAACTGTTGCAGATTTTAAATATTTATTAATCTTTTTGGATAAACACTTCGCATTATTAATATTTTAGAGGTTATACTCAAAAACTATAATAATCTACAAGGCTAATCTCAATTTAAATTGAAAAAAAGATGCCCTAATTTAACTAAATATAACGCTTAAGCAAAACAGTTGAATGCAATCTAAGATAATTACGAATTATTATTTAAAAAATAAGACACGCTATTTTCACACTTGTTTTTATTTATTATTTTGTCATAATAATTAATCAAAACTAAAAATTTATTCTTACAGTATTTATTATAATCTTTCTTTCATGTTTCTAGTTTTATACACAAGAAATGTTTAAGAAATTGAAGCTTTGAGAAAGACAAAATGTGACTAAAGCTTGATTAGAGCTAAGCTTCAAAATAAAATTATTTGCTTAATTTGTAACTTATTTATTAATAAAACTTACACTGTATCAATGCCTAAGATATAAACATATATTTAAAAAGTTATATCGTAAAACAAGATATTTACGTGTTAATAATGAACTATGTAAGAAATAATTTTATTCAGAAAATACTTTTTTCTCAAAACTATTAAAAAACTATATCAAATTATTAATTATTTCTCTTTTTTAATCATGTGTTATTTAATTTACTGGCTATATATATTTTTTTTTCAACCTAGAATTAAGTACAACTTTCAATGAAGTTACCATGTTGAATATCTGTAAAACTTTTAAATTTAATTTTCATATGAATATCCATGGAAATTAAATTCTTTCCCGTATTTGGTAGCCATTTTGTGTAAGATGAATAATCTTTAACATTCTGTCTATATTTTTCTTTTAAAATTATAAAATTCCAATTAATAATATTTCTCTCAGAGATGAAATTTAATATTCATTTTATTTACACTTATAAAAAAGGATAGCGTGTACTCAGAGCTTCTAAGGAAAAAAATAAACTTTGGCTTTATTCCTCAGGTCATTGAATTAAAGTCAGGGCGTAAAAAAGGGCAAAGAGAAAATCTGTGTACATATAAATAATAAAAAACATAACTTTGATATCCTAGGAGTGCCCTAAAATTTGGCTACAGGCCACACATTTCTTTGGTTGATTATATATGTATCAGGAAGTGCACCTTATTATGATATTCCGAAGATGCATTTTGTAAAGGATTACTTTAATTGTGTCACGCAAAATATTATCGTTAAAAATGATTATTTAACAGATTACTTTATTCTGATAAATAAACTTATATTCAAGAAGCAAAAACTTTTCCTAATACCGTATTACAGGTGTATAAAATTCTATTTATTCATTTCATTAAAGCCCTTGTTTGAAAAACACTTCAACATTCATATAGTATAATCTTTGTTAGCGAAGTTTGCAGAAGTTTTCAATTGTATTTTATATTGTACATAATTTAATACCATATTAAAAGAAACTGCTGTTTTATAGGCTTTTTTTAAAAGCCCGAGATTTAACAAGACGTTATAAAATGAAAAAGTGAATAAAGAGATTAACAAAATAGCATTAAAGGACTGAAATAAAGCAAAATGTATTAAAAGCTAATCATGGTATATAAATACCTGCCCACTTATATGTATACTTCATCTTCCAGATGAAAAGAAATATCATTTCATCTAATTTACTTAACCGCTAACCGTATTATTATATTTGCTATTTTATTTACTTTAACAGAATATATTTTTATCTGATTTTTTTTATAACACTTGTATGCATCACGTTTAAGATTGAATTTATAAAGCTGTGTTGAATTGTCATCAAATATTTTCCCTGATACATTGATATATAAATTAAATATTAAAATTATCTATTAATGTCTGTTTGTTACGATCAGATAATTCTATTATTTTATTTATCATACTAAGAATTTCGGATATATTTATTCATATAACAGGTTTAAATGCTTTTCTCAAATAGTTAAAAAAAAGTTTTTTTTTCCGCATTTAGAAATTAGATATGCGTGAAATAAATCTGTTTGTGTATAGTCAGTTTTTTAATACTTTATTATTTTTTTATTAATTAAATATATTTCAGATGCACTTTTTGGGTGTATAGATTTAAAAATTTGCTTTCCAGATTTATCGATAATTTGCAATAAAAATGAATTTCTAATAAAAAAAATTATTTAAAATTATGTTTCTGATTGTATAGTTTCACCTTCTTTTGTGCAGTAGATTTTTGGAGAGATTGTATCAACATGAAAGAAAAAATTTTGGAGGGCAATTTATTGAACGGGGATACTCCTGGAATTTACTTTTTGAATATTGAAGTTTAATTTATCTTGAAATAAATTTCCTTGTCCCTTTATTTGCTTTAGTCTATCGCCAGTGACGATATACTATATTTTGATGTTCTATTTATTTTATGTTAAAACAAATATTTCTGTGTATGTTATGATTTTTTCGCTTTATCATGAGTTTCTTTGTTTTTGTTGTTCTTTAATCTGAAAGTATAATCACTTATATCGATAGTAACTGCATGATAAATTTTTCGATTAATTCTTACTTAATATTATAATTCCAATAATATGCAGGAAATGAAGCAAAAAAAAAAAAAAAAAAAGAACTAAATTTTTTGACATAATTTCGCACGAGCAATTGCTTAAAGAAGTAAAAATATTTACCGTTGTATGAGTATATTCACAGAACGTTATGAAAATTGAATACCTGGAAAATTTGTGGGAAATTCAGAAATAAAATAGTTGTGGAAACAGTTTCAAAGTCTGGCTTATAATTTTACGTCAATTTTTTGGCAACGACAGGGGGTGTGGGTAATTTAACAGGAATCAACAATTTGAAATGAGTTTCGGAACTGTTACAATCACCTATGCCAGAAGTAGTACTCAAACTCATGATCTGTTGAACTGAAGGATACAATGCAAGATCAATTCTGCAAACGCAGCTATTATTACAAACGTAACTTTATTATATTTTGTTTCTTGTTGTTTATTTATGCCTACTCGGAGTTGCTAAATTCTAGCGCCATTCTATAATTTTGAGCTGTTGTGAAGTAATACAGTTTACTTTTGATGTTAAAATACCTCTCCAAAATTCCGCATCACACTAGAAAAATTTTGGACACCTTTATTGTACATATGGATCTGATATAAATAACGATAATTTAGCAGATACATCAAAATCAAGCTCACTGACTTCTGGTCACAGAAGCAACACTTATCCTTATTAGTGCATCACAGTTTCATGTAATTTCAAACATTAACAATGTCATGTTAATTGTAACAAACTTTTTATCTACTCTACCATATTAAGAAACAATTTTGGAAAAAGAATGTTTGAAAAAGTATCTGTACTATATGGGGTGCTAGCTAAGTACATTAGGAATAAAGGGCCAAAAGGTTAAGGATAGAAATATTTTTATTTTTACATACTATCTACAAAACAGATTAATATTAAAACAAAAATTACAGTCAGCAACGGAGGAGTAGGGCGTTTTCTTGGTCCTAACTGAAGATTTCCACAGCGGGGCGATAAAAGGCTCTCACTGGATGTCGCGAAAGAGGTGCTACAATGTTATATTAGCTTTAATGTTTAATTCAAAATCGAATGTTAGGATAATTTCAATTCGTTTTATTATAATGTGTTTAGTTTTTTATTTTCTAATTTAAATTATCAATCAGAGATGTAAAGTTTAAAGAATAAGTAAATTAAAGATTTTTTAAAAATTAACAAAATTTCTAAACAACTTCTATTCAAATATATTGAAATTTTATTGATATATTTAAGGAACAATCCCCCCAATGAATAAAATGATTGTATTTTGAATAATTTTTAAAAACAATGAAAAAATGTCATATTAGAAAACAATTCGATTCGGGTGCTTTAAATAATAGCATTTTGGTAAATTCTTTACATGTATTAAAATCACTGCACGAGTTATCTCATACCATATCATAAATTCGTTTACATTATTTTAATGGTATTTTTAGAATTAATGTAAACTGAGTATTACTAAAGGCTGAAGGATTAACGTTCCAGTTTTTTCATTTCAACAGTTCGTGATTTCGATACCCACTTCGTGCGTAGAATCAGGTAATGCTTCACCATCCACTTGAAACTACAGCCCCAATAGAACTTTCGTTTGTGAACGAAAAATGACAGTAGTGACAAACATTATACCACGTAAGTAATCTAGATACTATTGCTCTTCTATGGCTCTCTAATACTTTTTAAGAATGATTATCAATGGTAAAAACTCGTTTCAGGAAAAAGAAATATTAATTTATTATTATCATCTCAATTTATTTTAATTGATTTTGGTAAAATCCCCTAACTTACACACATATCAATTCTTAAACATTAACGGTATCCCCTCTTATTCCTTTCTTTTGTTATTCTAAAATATGAAAAATATTTTATATACTTAAAAATTGTTCTATAAAACGAGAAAAATTTCTAATGACCCGTATAAATGATGTGTTACACTTTTATTTAGAAAATTGTTTCAATAATTCTAAGTATAAAAAACATCTTTCATAAAAATTTTAATGTTTCAAAAGTAATTGTAAACATAAATTAATTAAAACATGTATTTAATACTTTAAAATAATGAAAGACGTATACCCTAATTCTAAGAAATGTAAAACATTAAAGTATCATAAAATACATGCAAGCATAAAATCCATGTCCTCAATTGAGAAGGTATCGAAAAGCTGAATAATAATAATAATAATAAAGTATAAATCTGGAATCTCAAAGATTCAAAAGGACCATGATTTTTTTTTTTTGGTACGTTATAATAGTAGAGGTAGGCTTCTCAAACTGATCTTTGGTCCTTATATTAGTTTTATAAACAAAATGAACTTCGACAGTTTTCTCAGACTCTAGATTTCCTTTTTTCATTCTATTTTCATTGTCACTCAAAGAATGCGATTTGAAGGCAAACGTTATCTGACGTCAGGGATATTTTAAACCAATGAGGTTTGAAATAAAGTGGCGTAGTCATAATCTAAACTGCAGCGAAAAAACAACCACTTTATGTTTTTAAAATGATACGTACATTTGATTAAACGAAAGAAAATTTTCGATCGAAACGTAGTTTAATAAATTATAAGAAATTATGTGGCAAATTTTTTGTTTGTGTTATAAAAATTATCTAATTCAATCTTCAAAAAATCAAAACTTATGTTGAAAAATGTGACACACACACACACACACACGCGCGCGCTCGCGCGCACTTGCTTTTGTTTACTCATTTGCAATATCTCTTTTAAAAATATTGTTAGTAAAATTTCTGATGCTTTAAAAATAGATCAAAATAATGTATAAAATCTAAGTTGTCCTTGGAATTTAATAAATTTTATTTATAAGCTAAAAATTAATTTTCGAAATTATACAGTACATTTTCTTAAATTATATTTCTATCTCAGAATGAATTCATTGTTATATAATGAAAAGTGTATTTTCACATGATTAAAAATTTCTTCTTGAAACAAAAGCTTTGAAAACTTTCTTACAATTATTCGTATTGCATTTTCTTATAAATTTCCATTTGTTAATAGAACAATCAAGATTCAATTTACTTTTTTCAATTATATTAATAAATTACACAAATATTTTAATTCAGATTTCAATTTATAAAATAAATAAAAAAAGTAACTCAAAATGTTGATTATAAAACGAAAGTTATTTTGAAAGAGGTGACTGTCTGCTATTTGAATCGTTGCCACATCTTTACCTTTTAATTCTAATGAGTTAGATAAAGAGGAAATACAATCTTCGATTTTTTAATGAAAATGTTTAATTTCTCAAAATAGCATTGCTCATAGTCACCTTATAAAATTTTAAAATTCTTATAAAATGAGACTAATTTAAGTATTGATATTTTAGAATATAAATTAAATTCTTTTATTTCCTCTTTTTCTTCTATTTTCTTTTTGGGATTTATATTTTTTGATTTGTAATACTAATTATTTCATGATATAATAAATTTTCTGTTACCTTTTGAAATTAAAATGGAATTCTGAGCTTTTTTAAAAACAATTATCAATAAGTACTCCGATGCTTTTTCATGCGGAATAGAAGAGTTCATTATGACACTGGGGGTGACCGACAAATCAGCTGCTGTAACCGCATGAATATGGTTGCTGTAGATATTTTGTCGCATAGCTACCGCTTTGTAAGACAGAAATGTACGGGGAACGATTTGTATACATACCGGTGGTCTGTCTACTTGTGTTAAAGTTGGTATATCTCTAAATATATATTTATATTTAAAATCAGTGTTATTTTATTGCTTAAAATCAGATTTCCTTGGAAATCAAGTGAGTGCTTTGTTATTTATTTTTAAATCACATGGATATATATTGTTAATGATTAGCACATGTTAAAGTCAATAGAAACATTATAAACACTCTGTTTCGGTATTTATGTCACTTTTCATAATTATGTTTATACTAGATTGAATTTATTTTAAATTTATTAATGAAGTTCAGATTTCCAACAAATTTTTTCGATACTAAAGAATCATAAATTAATGTGTGTGTGTTTTTTTTTTTTTTTTTGTATCATTGAGATAATTTAATTAGTATATTTGATGCCGAAAAGTAATCGTCAACAAAGTCTTTAATTTTTTAATGTTGTAATTTTAGTTGGTTGATTATGAAGAATTAATAATTTGAGGTATATTACTTTTCTCATAATAAATATTTTCTCAACTTTTTCTACACTTATTGTTCAAGTAATAATTTACACATATTTATATATTTTTAATGAGTAACACATTTTATGTTGCTCATAAAAAAATGCATATGGCTTAAGAGAAAAATTTTATTTATGTTTATATTTTAAATAAACAGGATTTGATTTTCAGGTTTCCTTATTTTTAAATTTTTAAAAATTATTTATTTCTTAAATTTCCTTTATAAGATTTCTATTTTGTTTTTATATAGTTTTACATATTTTATTAGTTGCTGATATTAATTTGTGCTTTAATTATATTTTGTTTAATTATTTTATAAGATTTTTCCCAATTTTAGCGAATATGTTTATATTTATAAAGAGCGGAGTTTCCATTACAGAATGTTATTAATTAATTTATTTACTTTGTAAATATTATATTAAAATTGACTTAAAGCATAGTTTTATTCATAATTTAAAACAAATGTATAAAAATTTTTATGGTGGTATAAATACACTTGCAAGATAAGTTTTTGAATATTAATATAATAAATCTTATAAATTAAAATTTATAGAAAGTTTGAATATTTTGATCTATTCTGGAATGATTTTTGGAAAGGAGGGTGTCGATAAAAAGTTATATATGTATACAATTCGAAAATGTTTTGAAGATATTAAATAAAGTTATCACATTAATTTTAAAATCTTAAGGATTAAGTCTCCCAAAGTTAACCAGTATGATAAAAAGGCCAAAAAATTCAAAAACAAAAATTAATAAGAATCTGAACTGAATTTTGTTTTTATTCTTGTGAAAAATAATTTTATATTTTAAATGTGCTTAGTAAGTACATTTTTTAAATGTTTAATAAGTAATAAAGTATCTTCAATAACTGATTAAACAATTCTTTAAAATTCCTTACAGCTCAGAATATTCTGGGCATTAATTTTCCTTACAGCTCAGAATATTCTGGGCATTAATTTATGTTTAATGTTTTATTATGCATATGATATAGTTCCTATAACTTATTCTTATAATTCCAAACTTAATTTTTATGTTACATGTTTGTACACATTTGACTTGTTTTTCTTGTCTGGTTTGTACGTGTATATATGTAATATAGGTATCCATATACACATATTACCAGTGTGTAATGTATGTATATGATTTTGTATTATTGCAAGGTTCTGAGAGCTTTCTCTACTATAACCTGTTATTTTAATATAATAACAGTTATCTTTTCTTTTTTCAGATTAGAAATTAATAATTTCTTGTTATTTTTTTCTATAGCTATTTATTTTTAAAACATCATACAATTTCCATTATAATTTATTAAATAATAAATAAACTAGAAAATATAAAACAATACATCATTTATGTGGAGTACATTAATTTTATTAATTAAAAAAAATCTGGTTGTGCTTAATCTCGTGGAATTCCTAAAATGAATTTTGTGAAGAATTATACATTAAAATACAAAATTTGAAATGATACACAGTAAACAAAAGCTTATATAATGCAAATTGTTAAGTTGTTCTGTCACCAACAAATGAATAGTTTTGTATAACATAGAATTTTATTAATTTTTAATATTTTTAAAATGATTAAAATATATTCCTTTCACATATTGTTTATACGTATGTCTTTCGCTTGTTATTTTGCATTTAATGAATGAGGTGATTGTGGGGAAAATTTAATTATATTATATTCAAAGAGATAGAGATAATATCTCCATTTTAACAGTTAATGGAATTCTCTATACATTTTAGATAAAAAAATATAGCAAAACATGTACAGTGAAAAAATATTAATTCAGTTAAATATGTAATTAAGATTCATGTTAATGTCTTAGTTGAAATTATCAGTAAAGAGAAGATTTGATCAAGAGATTTACATTTTAAGTAGCTTTTGACTGAAAACAATGAATAGTTGCCATTCCATAGATGTTGTACTATCAAAATAATAAATTTGCCATGTTTTGACATAGCTGTTTATCATATTGAATGTTGCAGTATCATATTTAAAATCTTAAAAACAATTTTTTTCTAAATTTTAAATATTCAATATTTGTTTTCTCAAAGTAAAAAAATATCTAAATCATAGTTGTAGGTAATGATTTAAAATTGTTATACAAGTTGGTTCTGTTTTTGATTTCAATAACAAGAGTCAAATATGTGTCAGTGAATAGATATTAAAATATACAGTAGTCATTAATTCGTCATGATTTTGATAAAATACTTCAGAGAGTTTAATTTTCTTTATCTTATTTTGCATCTGAATAAGTAAGATACGGCAATATTTGAATATTAAATATGTTGTGAATTTAATTTCAAATCATAAAAAGGTACAACTTAAGAATAGTTGACCAATTAAAATAGTGTGTACTGAATTATTCCATTTTTCTCTTTTTTATTATTTATATCAATACTCTTTTATTAAATAATAAAATTTCTTTATGATTTACACATTCAAATTTATAAATAAGTTATATAATCTTTGTGTAAAAATAAGAATTCTTAAATATTGCTTAGATAATATAAATTCAGTTTATTTATAAGAATTTGATCTGGAAAAAATGGAAATAATATCTTAAAATTTATCCTAATAATATCCTAAAATAAGGATACTTAATAATATCCTTATTTTAGGATATTATTAAGATATATATTAGTCATACTATATATTTGCCTATTTTTTAATTCTTATAAAAGCTGTTAATAAATAACAGTAATTACTAACTTAAATTTTAATTAAATAACTTTTATGAAACAAGATTTTTCTTTATTAACCCTTAGGTAACTTTTATTAACAAGATTTATAAACTTTAATAACTTTTTAATATATTTATATAAATATATTTGAAAACTCCTATAAGTAACTATAATTTGTCTATATCTTTAAATTTATAAACTTTTAAAAAATCTTCGGATCTTGTCATTATAATGTTGCTTATGAGTGTCATTTAGAAGACTTACAAGATCAATGATTCATGCGTTAATAAACCCTATCCAAATTATAAGTTCTTTATTTAATATAATATTTTTTTTCTTATATATATATATAAACTTTGTAACTTTAAGTTTGAAGCATATACTCTTTTTGCCGAGCTGGCCGCCGAATGGTTAGCGCTCTTGCCTTCGGTTCAACAGTTTGTCGGTTCGAATCCCACCTTGGGCATGGATGTTTGTAGTGGTTTGGAATCCACTTTAAACTGTAGGTCCTGGTTTAATTAGCCCGCGTGTGCAAAAAATGACCGTTGAGCGACATACAAACAAAACAAACATATACTCTTCCTATTCATTTAAATGCTTACCCAAAGTATTTTTGCTAATGTAGTTTATGTATCTACTTGGAGAATACAGGAAACATGTCTATAGTATGCACATAATGATTTATGTAAGACAGATCTAAAACCTTTAAGATCTCTTTTTGATTTGGGTGTGCGTCTGTATTTATTATTCCATCATATATGTAATGCATTTTTCTTTTTGTAAGTCTGTTTTGTGTTGTGACCAAAACATACATTTTTTAGTATCTTTAGATCTAGACATATTACTTTTCAAATGCTAAATAATTACTAAAATAAAATCTTAGTTATCAGAATCAATTAAAAGCTACAAGTGAATATTTAAGCTTGTATGTATAAATTATGTGCTAATTGTTAAGTTTTTCATTGTCTTTTCTCACTATATATTTTTTAACAAAAGTTTTTTCATATATTGAAAACATGAAATATTAATATAGTTTGAAAGCTGTGTACTGTTATGATAGAATTTTCTTTTGGAATAAATATTTAATTGCTTTAAATATTATATCACATGTTTTAATTAGGTTAAATTAAAAATGAATTCTTTGCTACAGTGTAAGAACTGTTGCAAGGCATTTAAATATCCTCCTTATAACTTTCTTTCTGAGAGGAGTTTTAATACATAGTGGTAACAGATATTCACATATTGTGCAGGAGTAATTTGGAAAACTCCTAAATATTCACCCTGACAAACTTCCATGTGCAGTAAGCAGAAATATAACTTCAAATTCCATCTCTTGTCTACAGCTGCATCTGCGATTTAACTGAGTACTTTTGCTCTGAAGAGCATTGTCCTATCATTAAGCCAAAGTGAATTTTAAATTAATGTTTTTATTTAAATTTAATTGATTCACATTTATTTTATTATTGAAAATTATTTATGTACAAATGGAGTGTTATCATTTGTGTTTAACAGTTTACCTCTACTTATCAGTATTTCTGTATAATGCTTTTAAATAGTATAAAAATATTTATAAGTATAAAAAATATTTATAAGTATAAAAAATATTTATAGTATAAAAATATTAAAACATATTTATAATAAGAAAATAATTTATTTTAAAGAATTATTATTTTATACTGAAGATATTTTTTATGTATATATTTACTTCAATGATTTGAAAATATCAGATTGTATATTCAAGTTATTAAACTTCTCTGAAACTTTTTTTATACGAAAAATTCGAATATTTTTCATGAGAAAAAAAAATATTATTCATATTATATCTAGTTTGAATTTTTGGCATTTGTGAGCATAGAATGTTTGTTAACAGAGAGAGAGAGAGCAGAAGTTTATGAATTTCAGAAATGAAATGTGTAGAATATTTTTAGAATTTGTTGCCAAGTTAAAAATATTTTCATAATGAAAACTTATTATTGTGATAAAATTTTTAAGTTATGTATTATTAAATGAAACGCATTCCAAATCTTTCTGTTTGTTGAATGGGATGAAGGAGTACTTTGGATTTTTTACAACTTTGGAATTTGAAGTATTTTCTTTTATTACTTATGAATGTAATTATATTTCTCTTCCTCACAAGACAAATAAAGTTACATTGACATGGATATCATTGCAGTGAGAGCAAAGCTCAGTAGAGTCAGTGTTACATAATGTCACGAAACTGAATGTTTACAAATTTCTTCAATTTTTTACATCATTAGCTTGGTATATTCCAGTTCATATTAAGAAATTCCTGTATTTTTTTATTTTCTAGCTTATGTTATTCCCACATCACTAGTTTAGTTGGAAAGGCTAATTGTTTTGCGATTTATTTGAATTTTTTTTAAAAAAATTACTAAAACAATATTCAAAATGAATATATTCTTAATAATTAATATAACAACAAAATTAATATATCCTTTTTTATGGATAGCAAATTTTTTAAAATAATAGATTCCTTAATATTTCACGTCTTGAAATTGTTTTATACGAATTTAAGCACTAATAAACAATGCTTACACATTTTTCTTGAAAAAATTGATCTAATTACTTGAATCCTACCAGAATATCTAAATATGATTAAGCTATCACTCAAGAAAATAACTGCTGTAATGTAATGCTGTATTCTTGAGAATAACAATCAAGAATACAGTATTCTGGTCTTTAGTTCAGTTTTTTCATCAAACATCATCCCATCTCTGGTTTGAATGTTTATCGAGGTTCTTAATCCACTGTATAAATCGTAAATCCTAAACTAATTATCTTTACTGTAAAAAAAAAAAAAAAAAAAAAAAAAAAAAAAAAAAAGTAGAGCAAATGAAAAATAAACAAAAGCACCGTGTCTAGAGAGACACAATCAATAATATTTAAATTATACTTTAATGCATGGCAGCAAATTGTGTGACTGCAACCTTATTTTCCTCAAAGCATGAATAAATTTTCTAACATCAGTGGATCAAGACGCAAATCTGCTTCCTAAACAACGTCTACTTGAAGAGCGGTCAAAACAGGGATACAGTCCCTGCTATTGATCCGTTTGTGTGAGGTTATAATGGAACCTGTAACCACCAGATAATGATTCAGAATATTAAGAAAGTGCCGCTGTGTAGAAAGGAAACAGTTTGAATTATTTCTGCTTTGTTTCTTCATACATAAACTTGTCCATTTGTTTGGAATGATATAAATCTTGATTAATTGAAAAAGCGTAATATGTTTTATTGATCAACATTCAAGTTTTATATTTCTTGCAAATATGCTTCTATTCTAATTTTAAACTGCTATTACCAATTTTTCTATCAGTGCTTTTTATTCATGATATTACGCTGAGAACATTGAATACTATTATTAATTATAAAGAGTATTCTTGATATTCCTACTATTTGTACAAGTAGTTACAGATGGATATATTCTTGGAATTAATTCTTAACCCAAAATAAAATTACGCGATACATTTATGTAGACATAAGCAATACTTATGATTGTATAAAGACTAATGTATACAAAATTTTAATTACATTTCACTGTATTCACAAATAGTAACTGTCAGTGCACTGCTTATCTAATGTGAGATTTTTTCTATTGTTTTAGCCAAACTTTTGTAATTATTACTGAAATAATTTTTTTACAATGATAATAGTTAATCTGCATAGTCTATTTGATGATCTCATGGATATATTAATATTTGTTATTATTAGTTCTGTATACCACATATCTAATAATTTCTGCTTCTTACAGTTTAGTCGTAATGCTTTCTGAAAAATATTTTCCATATGTCCCTGAAGTTATGTGTTAAAATGACATAAATTTCCTGTCTAATAAATTATTTCGCCTTTGTATTAGTATGAATATTTATCGCACTCAAATTTTGTAACAATTACGATACCGTTTTTAGCGAATTAAATTTTAAACTATCGCACAATTTTGTCGTTATATCGTTTTCTTTCCTTTCTTAGTCGATGATAAGTGCATTTATTTTTGATATAAACATCTTGTTTTTGTCCTTTACGTCATGAGAGACTAATATGTCATAAGATGTGACGTGTGTTACGAAAAAATTTAGTAAAATTTTTAAATGTACTTTTCGTTAAAAATTGTTATATTTCTTTCTTTTCTTTTCCCATATTTTTCTTTCTGACATACCATAGCCAAAAAAATAGATTAATGAATATCCCAAAAGAAAACTTTTATTAACATTAATATCCGTGATTTTGGATAAATTTATAATCTGAACATCTAATTATATCCACATATATAATAATTTTAATAACTTTTATTTTTGCTTATATTAAATTGTAATATTCACTAAACACAATAGAAGATAGAAAACAATAAGTAATTTTCTCTGGGAAATTTATTCTTGTATTTATGTTTTATCAAATCAAGGAACTAAATTATCAGTGATTTATTCCTTTTTTGAATTAAGTATTTCTAGTATGGGACTTTGTTTTATTATCAGTTTTAATTGTATTAGTTTCTTTATTTTAATTATAATCACAAAAAGTTCAATTTAATATAATTTTGATTAAAATTAAGGCGTGTTGTGGAAATTGTTCTAGATATCATTAAGGTTCTGATAATGGAAGTTCATAATCACACACACATTGCTGTGGATTACTGAAATTGAAAGGAAAAACGCTTTAAATAATTCAATTAGAAATTGTTCAAAAACTTCTATCTCAAGAATATGGATGCTTTTATGTAATTTAGAAACATTCAAAATATAATTTATAAAATATTTGTTATTTTTTTATGGTAATATATTTTTAAAATGTAATGGTAATTTTTTTTTTTTTTTTTGATAAATGTAATGGCCATATTTTTTATAAATATAATTCATATTGAAATATATACGAGTTCGACCCTAAAATAACTTACATTTATATTTTCTTAAAAACAGGAAAAAATCAGCTACTAATCTACAAATTTTCATGTTGTTCAACTGTCTTGAATGGCAGCTAAGTTGAACTAGACTTCTATAAAATAGTAGTAATATGCATATTCATATTTATTTACGGGTAATTTATTTCGATCAAAACTTATATTGATGCTATATATAGTTAATTATAAATTCTGAGAGGGATATGAAATTCACTTTCAGTGTTTTGCTTTGCATGCCTTTGAATTTGTTATGCAATATTGTATGTTTAACTCTTATCTATACTTATTAGTTTTTGTCTCAAATTAAATGAAGAACTGATGGAGAATTACGGAAATATACTTTTCTTTAAACCATATTCCATCTATAAAATATTTTTTCCAAATGTGAAATTATTTTTGTAAGGTCTTAAAAATTTATGTTTATATGCAAAATTAATTAACAGCAAATGGTAAACTAACATGCATTTTGAATACTTTTGATTTATTTAATTTATTCCTATATGTTTTTTATTAGTTTCTGCGCCGAGCTGTCATCCGAATGGTTAACACTCTTGACTTCGGTTCAACAGTTCGTGGGTTCGAATCCCACCTTAGACATGGATATTTGTTGTGGTTTGGAATCCACTTTAAACCGTAGGTCTCGGTCTAATTAGCCCTCGTGTGCAAAAAATGACCATTGAGCGACAAACCAACCAACCAACCAAACCTATTATTTTCTGCTGTGTAAAATCGATTTCAGCATTGGTATTATTCCTCTCACAAATGCAATAAACTTAATTTGAAATTAAAAGTTTAAAGGGCTTAAATTATTTTCCATTTTTGGGAAAAAGGAGACAAATATTTAAAAGTAACAAAAGTTATACCTTGGTTATCTATGTTACAACATAAATGCTATTAAATCAGATATAAAATAGTTATAAATTGTCACGAATTAATGTTCAAGAATTTATTTATTATTAAAATTATGCTCACGGAAACATTTTAACATGTGTGAAATTGAAAATTTGAAAATATATTCTTTAGATTGAAGTTTTGTTACTGCATTGTAATTGAAATGTGCATGTTTACTTTTGGGTTTATTTATTAAAATTAAAAATGAGTATTGCATGTGTGCTCCATGTTTTTTTTTAACAAATCTTTAAAAAAAGTAATTTTATTGATTTCTTAAAAATGTATTACCTTTAGCTTTAAGCATGTTTTTTTATTTTTTTAATTTTAAGTGGAATGTGATGTAAAATAGGGCAATAAATCAAACTATTTTTATTAGAATATTTTGTGTTTATAATTGCGATTAAAAATGAATATTACTCACTCTATTTGTTAACTTAAAATGCTACGTACTAACTATATTCAAATTAAAACTTCAGTTTTAATTTAGGCATTGAATTTTTATTGAGTAGAAAATGAATTATGTATTAAAGCATTAACATGCATTTGCATGTTATAAAATTCATTACGATTTCATTATCATATGAAATAGTGAAATCATAATAAATCAAACTGAATTATAAAAATGATAAAGCAGGACATAAAAAAGTTCCATTTTAATGATTCTCAAGTAGGTGTAGTTGGGAGACTTTCCCTTAAAAAGTATCTCATGTGTCTTTTATCTTTGATCATAAATTATTTCCATGTACATTTATGATTTTCATCTCGTTTTATTATTTAAATAAAATGATGTTATTCATTTTCTTTTTATGGTCAAAATTGTTTTGGAAATAAATGTGCGTGGATCAATAGAAAATTCAGTTTAGTGAGCGAGTTAGGCTGAAAAGTGCTTATATATTGCTAATACTTAGAACTGAATTATAAAATTGAAAAAAAGCAAATAGTTAAAATAACAAAATATGCTTTGTAGCAAGGAAAATATATCTGCCCCTCCTAAACTTTCACTAAAATTTTGTTGTATTCTCGCATATCTTGTAAGTGATTTTGATATGGCACCCTTAAATATACGTTTTCAATTTATTAAAATATTAAAACAATTCTGTTTGAAGCTATTTCAATTGTATCAGATGAATCGGGCAGCTTCAATGTTTTTGCCACTTAGCTGAAATAGTTTATTTCGCGAACACTTAAGATATGTCTGTAAACTAAATAGTGTTCTTGTTATCATGTTTAGTCTACTTGTGAAGCCGGAGAATATTGATATGTCCAGTTAGTCTGAAAATAGTTTGAGACAGGATGTTTAAAAAAGTAAAATTTAAGCATCAGAATAAATAGCATCATTTGTGCAATGAAGGAAATACGTATTAGCTCTTTATATCAAATTTTGGTTCATAAATTTTGCTTAATAATCATTCTTTGGAAGTTTTTGTTTGGTTGTTATATTTTAATCATAATCTTAACTACTTATATTTATTCATAATCTTAACTACTTAATATTTTTCTGTTGTTTAGTTAATTAGGGAAGAACTTTTTTATATGATTTAAAAATGAATGTGTATTGTGAACGCGAAATCCTTGAAACAGCGAGTTCGCAGTTTCGGCTAGATATAATCTTTCTAATCCTTATCAGGAATTACATATCTGTAATTTACTATAATAAAGTACTATTTAACAGGGTTGAACATGTTAATCTACCGCCAAGAATAATTTCCATCCTATATACTAAAATTTTCCATAATTATTCTAAAAAATATATGCCTGTTACGGTAACAGTTGAATCGCTTCTTATGTTTCCTGACTTTTTTAAAATGCATATTCATGAACATTAAAATCTGAGAATGACAAACTTTAAAATCTAACTTGAAAATGATTGAATTTAAAAACACATTTTTGAAAATCATTTCCACTGATTATGTATGGCAATTATTGAGAATATAATAATGGTGGGAGATGAAAATTTTTCTTTTGGAAAATTCCATCAAAAGTTTGGAGAAAAAATATTGAAATAAATACTTACAATTGCCTTGTTTTTATACCATAAAGTGAAAAGTAACAGATACAGCATTTAAGTCTTAGTTTTGTAATTGGGGGGGGGGGGGGGGGAGGGTTTATTGATCAAAACAAAACTATCAGAATATATATATACACTGCTGGCCACACAAAATGAAACACCAAGAAAGACCAGAGATATTTTTTTTATTTACCAACAAAGACAGCAAGTCCAAGTATTCGTGGGTCTTCTGTTTGGTTCCTGCATCTGAATTACGATGACTCCCACTCAGCTGCTTCCATCTAACTATTGTAGTCCGACTCAGCACAAGGTACAAGGACGCATACTGGCGCAACAACAACTGAGATGTGGGAGGGAAATCCAATAACTCCCCAAACCATAATATTCGGTTCATGAACCATGTAGTGATGCATAATGTAACAGTTCAGTAGTCTTTCAATACGATGCCTGACTCTAATATAATAATTGTGCAGAAGCAGAGTTCATTAGTAAAGACAGTGTCATTTCATTCGATTGTCCATGTCCGACGTTGTCACAACATTAGCTGAGCAAACGCCTGTGGTTTTGAGTCAAGGGTAAATGAAGCAGGATAAATTACTCTCGGGCACATTGCAGACTGAATCTGTTGCTGATTTGACTGAACGATCCATCACTGTGCCTGTCATCCAGTGTAGTGGTGCAGTGAATTGGGTGTGATGGGTCCCATCGGTCTGCCGTTCTCTCCTGTATTTAGCAACTACAGGTCCACATCAGTTACTTGGGTTCGCCCAACAGGGATCACCAATTTCTCTGAAGGATAATCTGTAATCCTTGTAAACTACTATTCTTATTGGGTCAAATACAGTTTACGGGAATATATAAATAAATAAAATAAGCACGGGAAAACAAATACTTCAAACGGCAATGTTCTCTCTCTATATATAGTTCTTACAGTCACCCGTGATGTGCGTTTGCGTGCAATGCTATTAATTTGCATATTTCATCGCCGCAAACTCGGGTTGTAAATTTCACATGATTTGTATGCTTCCTTCAGTAAATAGGTTGTTTAATAGTGATTTTTTTGAAAAAATTATATTTCTGCGCAGTATTAAATTTTATGTTTAGCATTATTGTAAATTTTTCTTGTAACTCAACACTTAGACTGAACTAATTGGAATTCATACATCAAATTTTCATCTGTAGTCACAAGAAATATGCAGCATTTGTAGACAATTGCTGTTCTGTTGTCCATTATTGTGTCAATTGGGTAGTGTTTTACGATGCCTATAATAAAATCTGTTCTTTTTGCATTTATTCTTTAAAATACTTATATATTTTTATTAGTTAATATTAAGAACAGAAGTTTTATAAACCCCGTGATTAAATTGTCAAATATTTCTTTTTCCCTCTATTTTTTTTTTCCGCATTCGTAGATCTGGATGCGAAGTCCATATTAAGTTAAATATTGATCGATATTATAGATCTTTTTATCGTGTTTTAATATTTATTTTCAGGTGGGTTTTTTTTTTTTCTCCCTTAACAGACGTTATTGCACGTCGTCACTAATAATGCTACCAACGGATTCTAGCCCATCGATAATATGTATATTACTAAAATATTGGAATATTCTGTTTTAAAGTTTTTTAGTACTATATTATTAGTTAACATAAATTAAGCAATATAAACTACTAATAATAAGTTTCTAATAATAAATACTATTAATATAAGTTATATAAATTAAGAAAACATATTTTTTAAGGATATTTCGACATTTTAAAAATGGATTCACTCCAAATTTTTGGTTAACAATGGATTGTATATTTCAAAATATGAGTGAAGAATAATTAATATATCTTTATTTTTTATATTTTTTTTATGTTACTTCGATTTCAATTGAATAGTACAATGTCAAATTTTAAAAACTGTCACGGTCTGTATAACCTTGACGATTCGGTTTTAACAATGGTTGCTTGTTTTTTACTTTCAGGTATTTTTTGTTATTAGATATATGGTACCTACAACTGATGTTTATTTTTTATTATAAACAATAGAAAGGTTTGCTAGAATGGTTTTCCTGAAAGTATTTGAAATATTTTAAAGCTGATATTTCTTTATGTTTATAAAGTTGAGATAGTGTGAATATTTTTTCTTGACTGTAACATAGCCAGTTCTTTGAACAGGGCGAAAGTTAAATTAACGTCTAGAGATTGGCCAACTGCCATTGATTATTCACAGTTCTTTGTTAAGATGCTGCATTGAGATCTTAATCTATTTTGAAAGGTGCGTTAGGAATTTAAAATAAAAAAGTTACAAGCATGTATATGTGTGTGTAATATATATATATATATATATATATATATATATATATATATATATATATATATATATTACACAAATTGCACAAAATTATATATATATATAATTTTGTGATTTTCTATATATAAAAATATTTTTAAGTGTATTTTTGAAAGATTATAAAGTTTATCCTTTTAAAAAATAAAATAAAAAATCTTTTTTATCAAGAAATTATTTTTCATGTAAGCTATTTAATATTTTTTATCATTCGTGTAAGTAATATATTATAAGATGGTGTAGATTATATATATAAAACTGATATACAATTGATATATATATATATATATATATATATATATATATATATATATATATATTAAATTTAAAGATTGAATGCAATCTGTTTACATAATCATCCAGATCATATAACTATAAAATTGTGTATAAATACGAATCTCTATTTTCATAATCAAAGAGAAATCTCAAACAATTCCACCGCAACAGTTAATGTCTTTATTTTATACCTTAATTTCGCGGTAAACACGCAGGCATATAAGCCTTTAAATTGATGTTTCATGAAGAATTGAAAATGCTTTGCGTAAAAAATCTGTTTTGCACTGAATGCTTGACATAACTATTACTTGGTATGTTGATGTAAGATTCTTTGTTGAAACTTATACAATGTGTTTATTGAAAAAAAGGAAAACTGATTTATAGCTGTAGTATAGAGAATGTTTTCAGGTAGATTTGGTCTTTAAAAAATGTTTCTCAAATGGTGTGTGTGCAATTACAGCACATTGTTTTTGTATATTAAATAAAGGACCAGATGACACAAATCTCTTTCTAAAATATCGTTTTATTTCCTAAAGAAAGCATACTCCAAGGTTACAAACATGCATTAATTAGTAAGAAAAATATTCAATTTCCAAAATATAAGTAAGATATTTAAGGATGAAATTTTTTTTTTTCAAATATTTTAAAAGGATATGCATAAAATAACACTATTAGAACAAATTAATTGTGTAAAGTTATGAACACATGTTTATTGGTCGGAATTAAATATTACCTGTTTATTAACTTTTGATCTCAATTTCTAATTCATATAATCTGCATCAAATTTTCGCTCATATAATCTATATTAGCTCCATTTTTCGACTAATTGGTTCAATGTCCAGATAACTATCATGTTTGTCAATTTAAATCAAGTAAAAAGTACTTGTGTATGGCTTTGTTAGGAAAATTATTTGAGTAGAATTTATTTAGATAAAATAAGATGACTAGATAAAATTCATATTTTATAAAAATTGTACATTTGGTGAAATCTCTAGTTTTTCAAAGAAAGATGCTTGACGATTAATATAAAATTTTTTTAGTAATAGAATTTTGAAATTAGTTTTATATAAATTCTGTATTTTGTTATTTTTTTCAATATCATTACATACAAGTTTTGATTTTTAATTTATAACTTTGCACTTTCATGATTTTATTCCCTTTTGATACATAAGTAACGCTTTTTATAATTAAATTGACATTTTAAGAGGTCACATTTTTTAGGTCTACCATTCTCTTTTGATAAATAAAAATAAGCACACCTTTGTTAATAGTTATGTGTTATGATTTAATGGAGATTGTTGATGTTGAGATTATTTTTTTTTTAAAATTTATAATTCGATGAAACGATAGTTTGATGCATTATTCTTTTAAAATGTACTTAAAGTCTTTCTCAGCTATTAATAATTTTTACAATCTTAAGATTTATAACTATACTTAACCTATTTATATACGATTCGTTTAAATAAGTAATTGGTTAAATATTGTATTATTAATGAATCAAATGGTGTGATGAGATCTCAGACATCGCGAAAGTATTTCGATTTTTTTTTCCTATTTAGTATTCAAAATAAAAAATAAATTGATTTTAAGCATTAGAAAATCTATACATTTTAACTCTTAAAAACAACTCTGTATCAAATTGTCAAGTATGTTTGTGGATTTTTTTAATATTGAAAAACTGCTGGTAAATTTTAAACATTTTAGTACATTAATTCATTCTGTAGTGAATAGTAGATAATTATTGAATGATATACTTATATAGAGATTAATAGTATAATAGAGATTATATAGTAGAAAAATAGAAAATAATTATAATACCTCGTTTATTTTATTGGCTTCCGAAATTTTTTAATTGTTTTGTTTTTATGATTATCACTCCACTCATTTATTAAATTTAATTAGTGTTTTTAGCTAAGAAGTGTGTTAATTTCTTGGAACTAAGTGCTATTAAAGATCACAAATATGTAGTTGTTTTTTTATTTTACCAACTGGATATAATAAATTAATGAAATGATGCTGGTTGGTTGTGTGGAAATATTATTGTAATGTATTACAAAAAAAATTACCTCTTGAGAGAATTATGTAATTGTCCTATAATTTTTAGCTATTTTTGCCTATTAGTGTTTGCTGAATCTGCAGTCGAATGCTTAGTGCTTGGGCCTTCGGCTCTTCTATGCGAATTTTATTCCCATTTTGGATATGGGTGTTCGTAGTGCTTTGAAATCCATCTTAAAAGTTATGTCTCGGTCAAATTAGCTCTCACGTGCAAAAAATGATGCTGAGCGAAAAATAAAATCGTCGATAAGATTTGATTTCATGCACATAAATGAAATTTATTGTTTTTATTCAAGATTTAAACCCCTGCTGCCAT
This sequence comes from Latrodectus elegans, assembly GCA_030067965.1. NCBI lineage: Eukaryota > Metazoa > Arthropoda > Arachnida > Araneae > Theridiidae > Latrodectus > Latrodectus elegans. Next base: position 36,564,748 of record CM057809.1, read on the forward strand.
TACATAGTTTCATTTTCACCCGCTTTTCCAAAATAAGAATCTCTGCTTCTTAAAACATTTTTTTTTTACACATTTAAGACATGTGCGATCATATTAAGTGTGATGCCGATCGATATTCATGTGCTGGTCAGCATTCCAGTCCAGATAGGTTGGCTAGAAAAATGGCATATTGTTTCATCTCTATCCTGTCCCGATATTCAGAAAAAGAAACATTTTTCTGTTATTAATCACATGTGTGTTCTTTTATCTTATTAATATTTCTAATAGTTGGAACTGAAACAGTTTTGATTTTCATAGCGAAATTATTTTATGTTTTATTGAAATTAAACTGTAGTTGGTAAATTTTGCTTGACTTTTGTACACTTCTATTTATTGCACAGCGTATAACACAATATGTTACCCTTTATAAAATATTATTTATATTTTTGAACAAAGCATGCATGAAATTTGAGTTTTTTAAGTAAAACTTTTCACATAAATAGACTTACATCCGTTCATTAAATTAATTTGTCATGCAGCTTTTCAAATGCACACATGGTTAAATGATCGAAATGATGTATTATAACCAGAAAACATTAAATAATTTGAAGAATTAAATGTTTTCGCGTCTTTCGGAAAAGAAAATAAATCGTAAAAGTTGAAAGTAATCATTTCCTACCTACCATCTCGTAATTAGACTTCAATCTGAGAACATGAAATACGAACCAAAAAATAACTTTTGCAGTACTTTAAATGACACATAAAAAAATTGAAACATTATTTTTCTTCTTTGTGGCTTTTTATTATATTAGTCATATTGCTAACATGAAATATTAAAAGTAAAATATTTTTAAGCTGCTGTGAGCGCTGTCTGTTTTTTTACTAATATACATGTAGGATCTGTTATGAATAATATCGACTTATGAAGTTTGCATACTTTTTGTATTTAAATTTGTAGAATTCAATAACTCACAGCTGTTATCTTATTTTTAGCTTGCTTTTAAAAGGCAGGATGAAGGCACCATAAACTGACTGTGTATATCTGGATTTTTCTGCACCTGCACATTTATCCATATCAATTAAACAAATTTCAACAGTAAAGGATGCTCTTTATTTTGTAGTTCATTATTTTATTATTTATTCCTTAATAATGTTAATTTTTGTTTTCCTTTGTTATGCAGTACATTTTTCTTTTCGCATTTTAGCATGTGTATGATTTGCTTTGAATGTATATATAAATATATTTTAATTTATTCTCATCCTACTTTTTATGTTCTGAAACATCACTAAAAATCTAACGTGAAAGTTTTTATTAATTTAAAAGTATGAAAATTTTTAAGTAAAATATACTTGAAATGTTTCCAGAATTTTAATATCATTAAATTTTTAATTTAACTTTCATCTATGCCTTCTTAAAATAAATATGTTTTTGTTATGTAACTTATATTTTAAATGATATTCTTAGTGAAAATGGATTAATAAAGGATAATATCCTTATTTGAGTAAAATATGTTTGATATTATTAAAAATAGGTTAATGATTGAAATAATATGTATTTATTTTTAAAATTTACTGTTACATACTTTTTGCATATTTAATATACCTAATTTATGTAAATTAAGAAGCAATTAAAATTCTTTTAAATTAGAAATTACTGAACCAGCTTAAAGTCTTTATTGTTATAGCCATTACAGAAAATGCTATGGTAACATTTAATATATATATATATACATATATATAGTTTATATATATCATTTCCATGTGATGTAGGTCATATCACAATTAAATAAACATTCGTATATGAATTAATAAAAAAATATTTCTCACACTATATTTAGTGTGATAACATAACGAAATACAAGTAAGGTTATTTCGTTAAAAATATAGAAGACTAGATTCGGTTTATATAGTAGTCTATATCCTTAAGTAAACTTTAATTAAATATATTGATTTATGCTTGTAAAAACGTGAGCTATATAATATACCATATATTCCCTTTCTGTTATAATATACTATTTTTTTTAAAGAGTAGTTTATAAATTTTTGTATGACTTGACTATTATTACTCTGACAGTGGACTTTTATTAAGGAACACTATTAATAAAACCTTCTGACTTATAAATTTGTCTTCTTTTAAAACAAACAATTTTACTTGTAATGGAGTTGTAATTCTATTCAGACAGTTATATACGAGTGAAGCAAATTGTTGTTTTGGTTCATATTGTATTACCAAAAAAGTGGTTTTAATCTCCGATTCATTTCTGCCGAACTGGCTGCTAAAGTTTTTGAATTTGGTTCAGTAGTTCATAGGTTTGAATCTCATCTTGGGCTTGGATGTTTGTAGTGGTTCGAAATCCACTTTAAACTGTAGGCCTTCGCATTTGGGTGCAAAAATTGACCGTTGAGTGGAAAACAAATCAAACCAATCTGATTCATTTCTACATAAGTTTTGATTATATATACACTGTTAGTTATATATAATTTGTATGATTTGCATAGAATTTCTTTCGTGTTCCTGCTTTGATACTGCAAATATTGTGGCAAAATAATTTTTTTCATATACTCTGACAATATTTGTTACACATTTTTGAAAACTTTTTTAATACTCGCATTTTATTTTTCCAATAGCTGATTTTTTTGTGTAATGCATTGTCCTGTCTTTGGTGAGGGAGGGGACTAAAGTTATATATATTAATGATTGAGCCAAGTTTAATTTTAAACCACATTAGCACATTCTAATTGCTTCTTAATTTATTGAGCAACCTAGGTAACTAGAAATATTTGGAAATTTCTTTTATCAATAAATTATTTTGTAGAATTTCTTTAGTTCAATCTATAAGATTTTTGTAATTTTTAACATCGTGCATTTGTAAATAGTTACAGTACGAATAAAATTTTACCACATCTTTACTGAGTACTATTTTTGTTTCATTACTTTATATATACATAAAAAACATTGCATTTAAAATTTTTTTCATCCTTTTTTATTGAAAGAATGTGAAATTTATATTTAATTTATTTTTGGCAAGCTTTGTTTACATGTTTTGTTGCATGTTTTAATATTATTTTGCTTGTAAAATTGAATTCCATTGTTACAGATTTCAGTTCTATTTTTATATTACTGATATTTTGATACTTCTAAAAATCCAGGGAAAGGTAACTACTTTTATTTTAAAAACTTCGGAAACAAGCCGCATTATCACTAAATACGAACATGAGCGGTGGAAATCTATTGTAGTAGGTTAATTTAACTCCGACCACCGAGTTGATTAATTTAACTGAAATCACATGGAGGATAACTTAATGCAACCACGATAAACCTGCTTATAAATAGTATATTTTTGGTTGGGTGTAATTATTACATAAATTAATATGTTTATTATATACTAGGATAAAATTAGGAATAGGTTCTGTAATTAAATTTAGCGAAAAAATATTATAACTGCTTGAAAATTTTAACTAAAATACCAACTTTATATATAGAAAATGGATTAGTTTGAAAATAATGCCAAACTAAAATCCCTTTGGAATCATCTTCGAAATGCTGCAGAAAACTGATTAAGTCTTTTATCTTAAATATTTAGTTTTGTTTAATTCGTTATGTTTTTCATAGTATGAACTAATTTAGACTGAAAATATTTGATAAATACTTTAGGGTCATTAATCCGATTATATGAATTATTTAAAAAAATTGTATTGAAAATATTTTGGTCCTTCTAGACAATATCCATAATTCATTTTCTCAGTTCAAACTAAATTAAAAAAATTCTTGTTGCTCCCTCATTAAACAATTGATAACTAATTATTCTAATATAAGCGTGCTGTTTCATTAATTAATGCAACCTTTATTCTTATTGAGTTACATTTTAAGTTTTTTATTTTTTTTTATTAAGATTGGTGTAAAAATTGCTGTAAAATTTGAATTTGCATTACTAAGTTTGTCAGGATTTTTGTTTTAATTCCAGTATGCAAGTATTGCTGAAACCTTCGAAATTATATGCTCCACTTAACAAAAATGCTGTCTACCAACAAATAATAGGACACTTGGATCAAAAGGAAACCTGTTTATATATTCGTGCGCCATCAGTGCAGTGAAGCTTCTACATGCGATAATTTCAGCAGCGATTTTCCGGAACATATCCACAATCAGCCTTAATTCAACGTATATTTTTTATGTTATTTTCTTCCCCTTTTCTTGAAAAAGACGGGTCTGATCATACTCTGATTTTAGACAGTGGTACTCCTTAAGTCTACTCTCCAACTCGCCAAATAAATTTTTAATGCTGTTAAGATCTTGTCTTAGGGTTGTGGCCAGTGGAAGCTGTAAACCCTATTTTCTCTAGCCATAGTGAACCTCCCAACATGATACCCTTCGAGCAACAGAAGCCCATCCCGTAAAACTGCCTTAATGTCGAAATCGCATGGTAATTCAAGTTGATGCGCAGATACTGGCATTGAGTCTATTTTCTATTGCGACCAAGTGTCCCAATCATACCTGAAGAAACATATAGAAGATCTTACAACACCATCATCGAATTTCACTTTTGGCACAACACAACCCAGCAAAGATCTTTTTCTCGACAAATGCTAAATTCAAAACTTCCTATCCGGTTAGTTAATGATTAGCTTACGTTTGCAAAAAGTAACCCCGTAGTGTGGAAAAAAAAAAAAAAAAAAAAAAAAAAAAAAAAAACCTGGACAGCAAGGGGTAATTTGATTCCGTTCTCCAAATCTTCTATTTCCATTGTTCTATGGGTTACTGTTGTGTTTTCTGACTACGTTTACCTAGGAAATCTGTTGGGTTTAGTAATTTAAGGTTTGTGTGTGGCCGAGCGATTGTTGTAACTGAGCATCTGAGCCTAAATATAGATAGTAATCATCATAAATTTTCGGTTTAATTTTTTCCGATGCTCTTAAGACGTTTTGATGATAAGAAACTTCTTTAAACTTAGTTTCTTTATGGTTTATCTTGCCCCCAAACTGACAGTCGAATGGGTTAGCGCATTGGGGTTTTCGGTTCAACAGCTCGTGGATTTGAATTCCATCTCGGGTTTGGGTGTTTGTTGTGGTTCAACTGATCTAATATTTATATGTTTAGCGCGCTCTTTTTTTCAATTCAACAATTTGTGGCTTCTGATTGTATGTAGTGGTTTACTTCCATTTTGTATTAGTTGCTTTGGATCTTGTTAACAAAAAATGAGCATGTAGCAATGAATGAAATATATATATATATATATATATATATATATATATATATATATATATATATATATATATATATATATATATATACTTTATAGTGTCTATAACTGAGCATCTTTAATTTTACAATATTTTATTATGTATCCTAAAGCATCAGTTTTAAATAATAAATTTTTTCATTTAATAATGTGGAAAAATCTTTCATAATTTATTTAGTATGCGTAAAATTTGTAGTTGTGTGAATATTATAATGTTAATGACTTAGATATATAAATTATCAAATTAATCTATGAAATCATTGTAAATATTATAATGATAATATTTACCTGAGTAAATTGAATCACTCTACGCTATATTTTATTTACAAATCTTTATTTATTTTTATACATATTTGCATGTTCAAGTCCATTGAAAACAAAACTGGTACTTATCAGTTGAATAATTCATTTTAATTTAAAATCAATTTTATTTTAATACAGATGTTTAGGTATTATTTTAAAAGCCATATAAATTATGCATGTTAAATTACGTTTTGGTGTAAAATAAAAAAATAAAAAAATCAATGTCATATATTTGTGTGTGCCTTAAAATCGCTTTTTGCATGCGAAGGTTCTGTTGTCAGTATCACAAAATTTAACGTCTTCACTTTATATAAAACGTTGCTTATTTGATGTAAATAGATAACCTGAATATATTTTTCCAGCAAAAATATTAATTAATAAATTAATATTTGTGTAAAAACTGGGTGCAGTATTTTTATAATAATCTTAAGCAGAGTTTATTCTATTGAATCTTGAACTCTATTTTCCATAAACCTCTGATTTTTCTGTTAAACAGAATTTATATATAAATACAGCATGGTTTGGTAGGCTCTTAATGTTCATTTTTTTCCACTTGCTGCCTAAATAACTGGGCCATGTCGTACAGTTTAAAGTGAATTTCGAACTACTACGAACATTGGCTCCCAAGATTGGACTTGAATCATTAACGGCCAAAAGTTATGTTATACTTTATGTGTTAAAATATTATTTGAAAAGCATACATGTTTTCCTAAATGAAGAAACATTAAGTAAAGTCTAGAAAGACTTATAAGTTTCTCTACTATTAAGGCAAGTATATATTTTTTATATTTTTTAAAATTTTATTTCTGCTTAAAAGTAAATGTTCTCTAAATTTTAGTTTATGCCAATCTTAATGTGATGTTTTAAATTCCAGTTTTGGTGAATTTAGTATTGGATTTAGATATTTTAAAAGGAGAATTAAATAGAAAATCAAGTTTCTAAAATAGATTTGCTATTAATTACTTTCACAGCCTGCTATTATTTGAGACATCCAAATGTAAATTTTAAGATCAAGGAACGTATCTAAAAATTTGCTATTATTGTACCGAAGCAATAAATGAATGTTTTCAATATGGTGGCAAATATAATCAAAGGAATTGTTTATCAAATAGAAAATATAAATTAACAAATAGTCAACTGCATATATTCACGCATCAAATTTTTGTATGTAAAAATAAAAATTAGAAGAATGTTTTGAATAAGAGAAAAATTAACATTTTTAAAAATTGCTTAAAATGTTAGTTTCCAATGTTTGGCTTAAAATGCATTTCTAAGTCAGGCGAAGAATTACTTCGCTTTCTGTGAAACAAAATATTCAAGATATACATAAAATAGACAACGTTATAATGTGTAACTATCTTTTCACTAGTTTCTAGAGATTAATTTTTTTAACGAGTCTCAAATATTTGAATATATTCCTTGAACTATTTTACCAAAAACCTTGATAACCTTATTTTCTTTCCATTTTAATTTTAAATTCATTTCATTTTAATGAATCAGGTAAGGTATTTGAGTGACATAGCAAATATTTTAACTTAAAAAGATGATAAATAAAAGAATTTTTCATAATGATGAAACAAAGTAATCCTTATTCCAATCATGTCCTTATTTTCCTTAATTGTTACATAGTTGTTTTTATGAAAACAAATTAGTCATAACTTTTTGAATATATTAAAAAAAATTTTTTTACTTCTTATTTTTATCCTTTCAATAAAAAGATAAAAAAGAAAATAATTTAAATTGTGTGTGTTTTTTAAGTATCCTTTATAAATTTTTTTTCACGTAATTTAACATAATTTTTATTTAAGGATTTCTTTATGCATTTTATTGTAAAATCTCACGTAATTAATGTTACGACGCCTTAAAAATATTTATAATCATAAATTGAAGTCTTTAAATTTTTTTCCATTATGAAAGGAAAAAAAAAAAAAACGTTAAAATGTAGTAATTGGCAATCAGTGACTTATTTATAGAGAAAGACAATTCTTTTTGTCCTTAATTTGCGATGCTTATTTCAGTATTTTTTATTCATTATTTATTTGTAGTTTGTTCTCAGTAAGAATTCTAATCTGTGAGTTTCGGAATCTGAAAAACTGAAGAAAATAGCTCATTAACTTTTTATTCCTATAAAATAATATTTTTACACGTTATGTTTTATTATTTTTGAGACCTTTACTTGCATATATCTTATTGAATTTATAAATTGAATATGGTAAATTTACAATTAAAATATGATTATTTAAAATTTTTTATTGAGTTATTTGTCTTAAATATATAATAATTTAATTTTTATGATGTTATCCTTTTCTACAACAGTTAAGAACTATACGTATAGCTTACGGATATAGCTTGCAGAATTCATTGTTTCTTGTATTAAACACGAATATATTTTCTAAATTTTGTTCGCATCAATTATATAAGATAATTTTCTATTTTTTTTTTCAATGTTTCCAAGTTAACGTTTATTTTACAAAAGCCAAACGCGTTAGATCTTAAGCCATTAAGTGGTTAATGTTAAGTTAGTGTAAGGAATTTCTATTTAGTGAAAATTACATATTTCATTTTAAGTATAATACAAATATATGAAGTTTTTTTAAGCTTACACTTGACAAACTTAAACAAAATTCCTTTTTTGCATTTTATTATTTAAATATTATTTTAAATAATATGCATTATTTTGCACAAGAAATTGTGCTTATTCAGAACAGAAAATGAATCACCTCTTCACTTGAAGTTAACGTATTTTCCATGGTTATGCGACTTATTTCGGTGAAATGCAATGTGTAGCACGCTTCCATGCACAAATCGATCGGCAGAATAAAAGGTGTGGCTTAAATTCTGTGTCCCACCCTTGTATCACGATCTCACTGATTAGGATATATTGCCCCACGTTATCGTAATGGCTTCTAAACTTCCCCCCACATTCTCTGAAAATTACAGTAATCAAGCTAGTTTTCATTTTATATTTTTATATATTCGAATTTAAAGTTTCTAATAGTTTTAGCAATGTCATACAGTTATAAGGACCTATATTTCAATTAGGTCCTAAAATCTGCTTTTCGTATAAAGAAGGCTTGCAATATGATGACTAAAATTTATGAGGTAATTTAAACTATTCTTTATCCTTGAAAATATATATTTAACGTTTAGATATTCTTTCGTTTTTATTTGTATTGTTTTATTGACACGTTGCTTAAGTCGCTTGCAGTTTTCCTTTTTGGTTCATGCGTGTAATAAAAGATTGCCAAAAGAAATTTGGTTATTCTTACTTATCTGAACATTATGTGTGTGTGTTTTAGAAAGCATTAAATCTTAAATTAAATCTACATTTCAGTATTTTATATGCCTTTCAAAACCAATAATTTTTTTTCATCAATTCATGCTGTTTCCAATCCCCTAATATAAATTCAGTTGAAGATATAAATGGTGTTTTTTTTAGAAGAAGAAGAAATGTCTATTTTGTATAGCAATTTAATTTTCTACAAAAACAGAAATTTTGCAAAATTTGTGTAATGAATGATTATTAGACCGAACTTTTTGTGTGAATAATAAGACTATATGTGAATAAGTGTACTTACATAAAACATTATTTGATATGATAAAATATGATGATTTAATCAAACTCTTGGGAAAAACGCATTTTCCGCATACATGTAACATACGTTATTTTTTGGGCATTTTTTTTTTTGTGTTCTGCTTAATCGTTATATGAAACCATTTCAGCTATCATAATTGCATCAGAAATAATTTTTCATAAAATTCTTAAAAAGTTATAAAATACTTATTTATTCGTGCAGGTTATTTTCAATGTTCTGGTTTTAGATTTCATGCATACTAGCTTATTTCCCTAAAATAAGAAATTGAAAAATTGCTTATATTATTTCGCCAAATGATGATTATTTCACCAAATGTTGATTCTTCGCCGATTTTATTTGGTATTGCTTACATTTAAAAAATTGTATGCTGTATTTCCACTCTACTTAATATTCATTTGTTAATTTTTACATTTCTTTAAACATAATAACATCACATAATACAAACCCGTGTATGTTACCCATTACAGATTTACGTAGTTAAAAACATCGACTGAGAAAAAAAAATCGATGAATATCTTTTTAAATCTCATCGTCAAAGGATTCAGCGTATATTAATACTCAAACATTTAAAAAAAAAACTTTTAGCACACTGGAATATATAATACCATATTTTGAAAACTTAAATCGCTTGGAAAAATATTTCTATTTCAACTTGAAACTGGAAAAACTGGGTTGGATATAAAAATAATTTTATGTGATTGAATTTATTTTAATGGCAACAGTAAATACTAGTTTTCTTTTCATTTAATCGCTCTAATAATTATTTTTCAGCACTTTGATTGTTTCTCCAAATAAATATATACAAAAAGGATTGAATTGTTTGAGTCTTTTCGTGGTAAAGGAAACTTAAAAGGCAAATGAGAAACGCATTTGAAACTTTAATATATTAGCAATATTGTTTCGGAATTTTTATATATATATATACATTATATGAAGAGTTTTTTGACATTATCTCAAATTGTTTCACAGTAACTAAAATAGGAAAAGCTATCTCACATTTATTTACAAAATTATTTGAAATTCATCACTTGTTTTCTAGTTTTCTTTTTCGAATTTATATGAAAGAGAATGCAGTCAACTGAGACGAGGCATTAATGACTGTTATTACCAGTGACGTAGTGAATTTTAGGATATGGCTCACCAAATATAAAATCTATATAGTTTAATTATTGGAACATTAAAAAGAATTTTCTATTTTTCGAATTATTTATGGTGCATTTCATATTAAAATTTTAATATATTTGGTCTGATTAAAATTTCTTTTGAAATTTAAGACAAAGTAGGTAATGGATGTTTTTGTAAAAAATAAATAAAGCAATTTTTTAAACTTTATTATAACTGTTTCACTATTTTTAGAGAATTATAAAAATAGAAACTAGCTCCATTTTCTCAATGTCAACATAATAAGTTAGGATACTTTTTGTTTTTAGATTTAAACCAAAACTATCTTATCTTAAAAATTATAATTATTTCCATTGAAGTGCAAAACTGATAATCATTGAATTAGTTATAACAACTGTAGCCTATATTCTATTACATTTCGCTCTCTTCAAGAATAAATCTATAGTGAACCAATTCTTGAATAAAATTACTTGATTACATTTTCTTTTTTATTATTTTTTCTTTCATTAAGTGACACATTGTACTTTGATTTCGCAAATTATGTGTTCTTTGTTCCGGCATTTTTATTTTCTGTTGCAAAAGAGGAAGCAGTATATTGTCATTATAAAATTGTAAAATAGTTATCACAAATTTCATAATTTGTTTAAAAATTATTATGTTAATTTTCCTGTATTTATATAATTTAAATACTAAGTATTAAATTTTATAGCTGTAATTTATTTTAATATCTTTATAAGAAATGATTTCTTAAAATAACTTATTCAATAGTACAGTTCCCGTCATAAATTTTGGACGTACAATATTTTTACCAATAAATAAATAAAAATCTAATCATTTGTTATTTGGAAACTATACGAACATAAAGTTACGTGTGGTTATGTCCATAACTCCTGAGTTATTAGAAAAATATGCTTATGAACATCTGTATTGACATTCATAGTAATCTGTTTCATATTTTAGAGCTTTTGTGGTGATTATTTATATTTATGCTTTATAAAGTTGCTAGATGGTTAAATTTGTAAAAATTAACACTTCTTTCTTTATATATATATATATATATATATATATATATATATATATATATATATATATATATATCGCTACACACACACACTAATTTAAACAATTTCAAGAAAAAATGCTGATATTAATCTCCATGTCTAGGAGTATATTAGACGAGGTTCACTAGTTCACTCACTTTCAGAAAATCGAAAACAAGCCTAGAAGTCTTGCATAAGCCCTCAAGAGACAACCCCAGGCACTCAAGAATATGTGCCGGTGATCCCGGTTCATTTTGGCATTTAGGACAATTTGGATATATGGTTCTCCTGTCTTACGACTTAACAGAGGTTGCCCTTTTCCTACACCCATGAGTTATGAAGAAAAAATGTATATTATAAGATGCAATTTTGTTTGTGTTCTTCTGAGGAAAAACACTGAAAAAGTAAGCGAATAATTTCTTCAGTTTTCAAGTCTGTCAGCTTATCTATTAAATGAATAAGGTAACAAATACTAGCACTTTTCTAATAGAACTTTATGTAGTTAATTATTTGTAAAGTTTTGGATTTGGTTATTATGCATATTGCAATAGATTGAAATAATTTTAAATTGTTTTTAAAAGTTTCCCCAAACTTGCGTGTGTTTAAAATAATTTGTGTTTATATCTCTTTTAAAGTTTACATGTTGCCTTACGTCGAAATAACGTTGATTAATGAATGACATCCATTGTTTACAGGCTATATTTAGAAAGTTATTATTATATGAGAATAAAATCGTGTTATATACATCTGTTTCTTCAATTTGAATAAAGATGATATAGTGATATAGGCTATACTTTATAAAGGTATATAGTACTGCAAATGTTAGATTTTATATAATCGAACTTTAAATGTGAAGAAATTTTCTAATATTTATAATTGTTTACTGAAGAAAAATTAAAATCCTGACTTAGCTATAACCAAAATTGAAGTTTGCATTGTTCAAAGTAATTAAAACAGCACGCGCGCGTTTTCTCTATGACCATCTGCAAATTTCCTTATCAAGAACTTTTGAAAAAGATAAAATAATTTATTATTTTGCATAATAAATTACAAGAAAGAAACTTACCATGCAAATTAGTCTCCGCAAATTCGTCTATTAAAATTATGTGTTATAATAATTTAAAAATTTAAATAAATATAAGATATATGCATATATATATATTTATATTATATATATATATATATATATATATATATATATATATATATATATATATATATATATATATATATATATTATATAGATATAATATTCGAATTTTATTTTTCTTTTACAAATAAATAAGATTTTATCTTTAGATTTTGATGAGATAATTAACGAAGGAAAAAATAATCTACAGTATTCGTAATTAAGTTAAAATTTGAATGAATAATAAAAGACGTTTTTTCCTTGAATTAACTATTTCAGCTCCACATTATCATTTAAAACTCAAGCTAATATTTTTTAGTCTTAATTAGATGTAAATTCGGTCTTTTGTTGTTGTTGTTGTTGTCGTGCGCCAGTTGCTGGCATTATGGGGTGCACTGCTCCACTTTTCCAACTGAACCCTATTTTGGTGTGGAGTCCGACTTCCTCAGTACACACATGCCATAGATACCCGTTTATAGGGTAGGCAATCATTCACAACCCATTCATACAAGGAAAGGACAAAGGCAGGATAGCTAGAGAGAGAAAGTACATCCATGCCCGAACCGGGATTCGAACCCAGGACCTCTCTATCCGTAGTCAGGCACGCTTACAAGTTGGACGGCCATTTGGTCTTTTGAAAATGCTTTATTCCAAGATTCGAAAAATTTCGTGAGATTTTTTCTTTTTGATCAAGAAATGAGGCATTTATGGATTCGAGTACTCTTTGTTTGATTACAATGGATTTGTTTTGAATAATTTGCTGAGATTTAAAGCTTAAATATATAAATGGGACATAAACCTTTCTTATAAATATAAAAACATTGATACAGTTTTCGTTTCACATGCAACTAACCAATGCAAGATGAGTGAGTAACTTTTTATGCCGTATAGTTAAATATGTTACATTTTTTGTAATAGCGCACAGTTCGAATGTCGCTGCTTTAGTCTTCTAAAAAGCTCTGAAATCGAATAATTTCAGTAAATTCATTTTGATCTCTGAAAGTTGTTGAAAATGCTCAAAAGTTTTTACTACTTTTAGCATTAGGCTATTCACAATGTGGTGCCAAATTTGTCTAAGATGTTCTAAGTTTTTCAAATTTTGTTAAGACATTTGCATCATCAAAATAAATATATTTTATTAAACTCTGCCTGGTTTTCTTTAAAATTATGTTTATTTTTTCTTGATATCAACATATATTGATTGCTATGTCAAGATTATATCCCAATAAGTTCCTTTTTTACAACATCGCCTCTATTAAATTCCTGAGCAATAAGACACATTTTAGAGGTTAATGTATTAAAATATCTTAATTTATAACTAATTCTCTCTTAGTATGTGTGTGTAGTTTAATTTGTAAGAATAATTTTTTTACAGATATATTTAATTACATATTAATTTTTAATATGTAATTATATAGAATTAACTTTCCACAGTAAAGCAATTACATGTAAATACATAATGAGAAATAAAAAAAAAATATGTAGAATATATTTTTGATTCAAAATACTTTTCATTTTTAATCTTTAAAAATTTCGTAAATAATAAATTTTTCGTATTTAAAAATTCATTAACTAAGAAAAATTTATTATTTACGAAATTTTTAAAGATTAAAAAGTGCAATTCTTATTAAAAGCAAGCTTGAATTAGTAATTCTTTTTTTTATTTTTTTATTATTTTTTTTTTTATCCAGTTACAAGAGTTAATCTTATTTAAAGTTTCATTTGGAAAGTACCCAAAAGTTAAAATTAACGATTCTCAGAGAAATTATATTCTCAAGGAAAGCTTTTTTATAGATTCTTTTTTAGCTACATTTTGATCTCTGACATCATTTTATAGTGTTATTTATTCTTTCTATTCTTAAAATCAATACTAGCTTTGCTTTTTTTCTTCTTATTTTTTTGTTTTTGAAAACTTGTTTCCCCCGTTTTGTGGTTTCTTTTATCCTCAGTAGTTTTGCTACTCCATTTTTTTTTCAATCAAAAAGGCAATATAATTATTTTTCATCTTAATTTAAATCTTTCTACCAATCTTCTCACTTCTGCAAGTTTAATAAAAAAAAAATATCTGCATTATTTTTGGCAAATTTTAGTTTCCTTTATCATGAAAAAAAAATACTTCAATTGATAAAATCTGACTTTAAGTGTTGAAAACCCGATTTTTTTTCAAAGACTTCATTTAACAAAATACTATTTTCACATTATTGAATTTTTATTCAGTTAGTTTTCTTCATTTAATTTACTTTTAGAACACATTTTGGTTTGAATGACTATTAAAAGTATAATTTATTTATAAAATTTTGATTCTTCTTTCAATCTTATTGTGTGCGAAATTTTTTTTACCAGCATAATTTATCAGACTAAAAATTACTAATTAATATGTTAAAACTATATCACATTCATTTCTTAAGTTATATTTTATTACTTTGCTTTATTTAGAATTGCTATATTCTGTTTTATATTTATTTTCATTCAAAGTGAAACAATTAAAGGGCTCAAAATTGTCTAATTTATACTTAAATAATTAAGAAAAGCATTTAGAGGGAACATCAGTAACGGTTTCAATGAAATGAAAGGAATCCATAATATAAATGTAAACTCCTTGATTATATATAAAAGTTGATATTGATATGTGTTTAAAAATATGTGTTAAATCTAATGTTATCATTACTTAAAAGTAAAATATTTTTCTATTTGGGAGGGATTTAAAATACTCTTCCGAAGATTTTTGTTTAGGATGGAAAAAAAAAAAAAAGGTTAGATATTTCGGGATTTTTATTGCTTTGAGCCACATTTTGAACTTGCCGATTACTATTTTATTTATAAGTGTTAGAGGCTGCAATAAAAATGTTAAAATAAATAAAAAAAATTAAAAAAAAAAAAAAAAAAAAAAAAAAACACTTTTAAAAATGAATGCATTTTTACGAAAAATTTTAATGCACCCATTTAAATTTTTTTTAAAATATGCAACATTATTATTTGATGTATACTTAAGAGTTCTAATCAGCTAATAATGCTGTAGAATAAAGTAACAAATACGCATGTTATACCAAGAAGATGAGCTCAATAATCCTGCATTTTTTGTAGAATGGTCTGACTTGGATCTCCTGGCGAAAAATACCAAATTTAAATGCGATAAAAAAATTTTTTTTTTAACTATTAATGATATATTGAAAACATAATTGTATCCAGGCTTTATAATTTTAAAAATTATGTTTATTTTGTAAAGTTTGATGCTTAAATTTATCTAAATATGTAAGTTTATTATTTTACACAAACAATAGCTCGTGTTTATTAAAAAAATATTTAAAATAACTATTCAAATTGATGAAAAGATGTTTGATGAAATATTTCCACAAGAAAAAATTATTTCATTATTTCTCACTGTTCTGATATTATATTTAATGTTCTCTAATCGTATTAACCTAAAGATTCTGAAACTAATCAATGTACATTTTTGTCTGCTTGAATTGAAAAGAAATGCTTATATTCTTTAATCATTAGACTATAATGCATACATTTATGTAAACAAATGTTGAAATAAACTTTATTTTACATGACTTCATTAAAAGTGAAAGAATATATGAGTAATTTTTCGTCCAATGAAACAATATTCTAGCGATTACCTAATGCCTACTTTAAATGTTTTCAGTGGCCATAATTTTTTGGCATTGATAGGCAACAGTATAAAGTAAATAAGTAAAAAATATATTAGTGATTTGTGATTTGTGATCATAGATATTAGTGATTTGGTTTGTTTGTCGCTCAATGGTCTTTTTTTTTTTTTTTTTTTTTTTTGCACACGAGGACTAGTTAAACCGGGACCTACGGTTTAAAGTTAGATATTAATGAAAAGAATATTCCCAAGAAACAAAATAGAGTGTATTAATGTCAAAATGGTGAATGAACTTTTTATTAAATCAACTCAATCTTAGTTGGACAATAGTACTGTTAATATATCAGATAGAACGCTGCAACTGATTGCATCAGAAACTTTTTTTTATTTTGTAGAACAAAGACAAATTTTTAAGCAGTATTCTGCATAAATATTTCGGATGAGCGAGAAAACCCTAAAACTCTGCTAAAAAAAATAGGTAAAAAAAAAAAATTAACTAATTTTTTTTTTGTGTCTATGAATTCCGTGATAGAGTGATTACAGAGCTAGAGGAAATTTTTATTTAGATTTTTGTAATATCGTATTGATTGCTTACTCTCAAAAGCAGATTTCCAATCATTAATAACTTGCAATTTGCTTTCCTGTGAAAGAACTGGGAAGTTGTACATGCCGAAAAATATATTTATTTAATGAATTTTAAAACAATTTTTTATTCTTTCAATAAAATCCGGTGGTGCAGATGACATATTTATCTGAATAATAGTGCATAATATCATCATCCTTAAGCCGTGCAAGTTCCTAAAATCTGCTGTCTCAAAACTGGGATTTACCAAACTGTACCTTTATGAAATTATTCAAAACCCTTTGAGAGATCTGATGGAATTTTTGTTACATAATAACTTTTAAGCAATTAAAGTATTAGAAAAGGCCGTAATAACAATGTGAGATAAAATTATTCCAATTAGTAGGCAGATTTGTTATAGCGTATGCCAAGAAATCACGTGCTTTCTCCAAAACGCGAAAAGCCACCCCCATAATAGGGGATGTTTCTTGACTACCATAACTGGTGCTTATTTCTAATTCATATATTATTCTTTTGAACAAAATTCTCGAATTTATTATGTAATTTTCCTCTTAATGAATGATATTAGATAATATAACAAAATTTTTTTCTCATATAAAATTGCTGAAATAAGACCCAATAGTTTTACATTTATTGTACTTTTTATATATTGTTAAATGCATGAACTACAAACAATATTTTCCACCGTAGAATTTCTTTATTAATTTATAAAGTATTATATAAATTGCTTAACTTTTCTTCGAGAATGTTTGGAAATCATAGTTATCTAATATCAGTTTCAATTAAGTCGTATCCTTAAGAATAAAATATTATAAAGTTTGGGGAGAAGTACTCTATTTTTTCCGAATATTAAACCTGCATCTTTTGGAAGGAAAAGTTAGGCTCAATTGCAATACAGTGTTGAAACAATGGAAATCGATAAATAAGTTCTTTCTCCTTCAAACTGTCACGTCTGTCAGCGTGTTAGTTTAAATATTTTTCGTTGTTACCTCTGAGTTACACTTGTATGAATGTTTCTTTATCCAACGCAGGGTCTTCTTTTACAGTCCAATATATAGTGGATGCCATCGAAGAAATATTTTATAACACACTCTTATTTTTAACGTTAATATTTATGTAAAATTATTTTCTAACATCGGAGCTAAAGCAGAAATTTCGAAAGAAATATGAATATTCCATGAATAGCAAAGAATAGTTGAGGACTTTTTTTTTATTATTATTATCTAAAGTTATTAGTTTCATATTGATAAATTCTATCATCTTTAATCGCTGATTAAAAATGATAAAATGTATCAGTACGAAATTCTTCGATTGTGTGTTGTAAAATTTTCGCTATACTGAAATGTTAACATATCAGTGTTTCATTTGTTTATTTAAATGTGTCAATTTCTTTTTAGGGTTTTAATTTATATTTTTAGGATTTTTTTTTTATACAAAATAAATTTCTTTGGTGCGTTGCATTTTTTGATTTTCTTTCTTTTTTTTTTCGTTTCTTCATTTTTCTTGTGATATAATCAGTAATTTATTTGATAGTGTCCAAATCTTTATAGGCAGTAGAGGATTTGGAATGTGTTCGCAAAATAAGAATGCGAAAAATGTTTGATATTACAGGGCAAAAAAACCACTACTTGTACCATTACCAGTTAGACGGAAGCAACTGGGTGGGTGCTTTTATATATAATGGACCTATTCATGTGTAATAAGAGAGGAAATACAGAAAACTCTCAAGCATTTATTGCAAAAAAATGTTCGTGTGCATAGTAGAACTGCATCACTTATCTTTTGTTCTCTAGTGGTTGGGATTGAAACCGGTACCTTCACTTCTCCGATACGCGATCTCCTACCCCTTCGACACCGTGTAATGTACTTCCTAAGAGCCGAAGGCTATTGAAAGGCTATATTCATTTCATAGATAGTGGAACATATTCACATGCCGTAAGGGAGGAAACCCGGAAAACTCCCAAGCAGCCACGCAGAAAGGATGGACGTATGATCCACCTTTCGTTATTTAGCAGTTACTGCGATTGAACCCGGGAGCTTCCGTTCCCAAGGGCGTGGTCCTACCACTTTGACAAATTCTAGTAAAATACAATCCTATCAGTCTTTATAGAGATATAAGCAACGTGCCTCATCAAGTCACATCTGATGAGATGTTTATGCTAACTAATCATCAACTGATGAAACATTCCGTCAAGGTATGTCTCATCAGTTACACATACAAGCGTAATAAAAATAATAATTTTTATGACATCCTATTTTTTAAAGAGTTATTTACGTAGCAGTAATTATACTTTTTCTAAATTTGTAGAAAATGAGACTAAAAAATCGAAATGCTACTAAATTACATTTGTTAACTGTTTTTCTTGTCATCAAAGTAGAATTTTGAACGAGAAAGTTAAATTTTGGCATTGAGTTTTATTCTCTTTAGCTGAAATTTTATTTTTAATCCTTACAAATACTGTACTGAATACTACCTTGCGAAGTAAATCAGAAGGAATAGTGTAATAGTACGAAATGTTCTCTGTGTTGGGGGCGGGGGACATTCGTTTCAAGATTTATATGACAGATATATAAATGTTTTATCATTTATTTATCAGTTTTTCCACCTGTCACAGAATTTAAAATAATTCATATTTTGAAATTAGTAAATTGTTGTAAACTATATAACATTGTAGAACTATTTGGTGACATTTTGTTGCTTATGAGTATATCAGTTTTTAATAAAAAATACTTCAAAATCACAATAATGCTTTTTTATAACAATATACACGAAACTTTATGTTTCTTTTATAACAGTTACTAATTTTCTGCTTCTTTTGTAACAGTTACTAATTCTACCTAAAACATTTTAATAAAATTAAAATATGGGTTTACATGAGGGAGTAGAAGACATTTTTTGGAAAGGTATTTCGCTTATTCAGGAAAGTTTATTTCCGAAAGAGAAAGCAATTACTCAAAACGAAACAGGTTTAATCTTTACTCTTAATTTATTCTGTAATAACAGTGAAGTATAGCTTAAATTGATAAAATTTTGTTCTAATTTTTTCTTGTACTAAACAAATTTATAAAACTCAGTATTGTTCGATCTTTTACCATTTAACAAAATAATATCAATTAAATTACAACCAATGCATAACAATTTAAACTTATATAAAAGTTCAATATACGTTTTAAATTATTAATATAATTCTATTTCTCACTAAATTATTTTTTAATGTGAAAATTTTTATGCACTTTGTTTCAAGCCAAAATTGTTATCCCTTTGGTTTTAGTTAATTCATTTGTTAGACTCATATTATTGAAAACATTTTATGAAATTTCATTACTTCAAGTTTTATTGTTATTAAGTATTCAAAAAGGCTTAGCTATTTTAGAAAGATGTCTTTCACATTCTTTTGCTCTGATTAGCAATCATTTTTTCCGATTCGATTACATTGAGTTACTACTTTTTTAGGGAAATTATACAATACGTTTATTTTAACAGATAAAAACTATACGTCGTAAAGATTAACTCATTGTTTTCATAATACACTCAATAATATCTTATACTCAAACACAAATGCTTTTTGTCTCATAACTCCAGAAATTTTTAAATTTGCTATTTTGTGCAAATGTATCAGTATGAATAAATAGGTGGGACATTGTCCTTTTGGAAAAACTAGCTAGAATAATTTAGATTAAGAAAGAAACTTGTATTGCTGATTAAACAGAAGGTAAAAGATGAGTTATAAACATGAGAATTTGAAAACAACAGTGTCTTTTTATAAACAAAAATACAAAGAGTTTTCGTTAAAGTAAGTAAAATTCTCCATGAGATAATTTATGTGCAGTGATTAAGTCGGTTGACTCTATTCCGACTTCTGGATTTAAGAACCTCATAGTTAACATCTGAAAGTAATGGCATTCTTTTCTCATTGAAAAGAATAAGGGAAACTTTTGATTAATTAGAATTTAAGTATATATATATTATATATAAACACTTGTCCATTTCTTCATTTTCTTCCTTTGTACACGTTTTATCTTTTAAATGATAAAAAAGGCAAAAATTTTTGTTAATTGAGTTTAAAAATGGGTCAATCTTTAATAACACAATAATAAAAAGATTGATTTCTTACTAAATCTTTACAATTTAATTTACTTCCAGGTTAAATCTCTTACGACTATTTTAGTTATTATGCAAAATAATAAGAATTACCTGGAATATTCTGTCAAACCGTCATACAAAATATTTTAGAACAGGCATTAAATGAACTGAAAATCTTTCAGGAAAATTATTTTTATAAAAGAAAAGTACGTCATGTATCGAAATCAAAATTTTAAATTAGCAAAGAAAATATTGATTAAGTAATATATGTATGGAAAGCTTAAAAAATATGAAAAAACTCTGTGTGAAATGTACATTTAAAATGTGTTATCGTTCTTTTCTATCTATTAAATATGACATTTTAACAGAATATCAATTTCTGTTCAAGTGATAATAAGTATAAACTCTTTCGCTAATCACGCTAGAATCTATGTCCCCATTAATAACTATAATATTTGAAGAGATATATAATGATAGCTATTAAAAAATTTTGAAAAATTTTAACTTCCTTAATTAGTTTTAGGAAGAAAATCTTACCTTCAAAGGTATTAAGCATTTTCAAATATAGGATTTAAAATATACTAACTTATGTTGCGAAATCATTCAAAACTAATACAATCTAAAAATGAATATTTTGAAAGTAAGTTTTCTGAATCTCATTTAACTTTTTATCCTTTTTTTTCGTGAATTTATCTTTTAAAGCTACATTGGAACTTTTGAAGTTATTATATTTTTATATTTTTGAAAGTTATTTTTAAGTTAATATATTTTTTCTAATTTCGAGGTATAAATTAGAAAAGTTTTACCTCGATATAAATGCTTTTTTTTTTTCAAATACTTTGCTACATTACTTCAAACTTTTGTTATTATATAATCTCTGTTAAATTAAGTTATATAATGCTAAGTTAAAATTTATATATTCCAGTTTTCTAGTTTTACCGTTACGAACCTTTTTTTTTTTTTTTTTTTTTTTGTCATTTAAAAACATTTACTTTGTTGAAATGAAGTAAGAAAGAAATCTTTTTATTTTTTACTTTACAAAATGACATTGATTATAAAAAAAATATCTTGAGTTCTGATGTCCAGATAAGACCTTGGAAAAGCATCCTGTTGAAAAGTGTAATTTTCCTCAAAATTTGTCTACTTTTTGTTCTTGAAGTTTGTTATATCAAACGACATGATTGTGAAAATGATTTTATTACTTTTAGAATCTGACATAATTTAGAATCAAACCATTAAAATACGTGTTTTTATTCAAATTAATTTGCTGACGTAAATTTTTAAGATAAATTTATAAGGTTAAATTTGTTAAAGTTGTTATTATTTTATTCATTTATTTTTACAAAATTTAAAATATTTTAACTTTTGTAAACTAGACCGTGTAAGCATTTTTAAAATGATTATTGTTTGAAGATAAAAATTTCTTGATGCGACAGCCATTTATTTATATGAAGTATTTATTATTATCTTTTTGAAAATTAAAAACGTATTTTCAAAACTTAAGTATAAAGTGTTTGGATATTTTTTAAATATAAATCAACTGTAGTCTTTTGTATTCAAAATGTTAAAATCTGAATTTCTTATTAATTTCACAGAATTAAAAAATTCCCCATTCAATCATTTTTGACGAAAGTAAAAAGCCTAGCTGTATATATTTTTATTTATAATTTTATGAAATTATAAGCTTTTTTAATGTTACTACCTATGTCATTCATTCTTGTTTGTATATATTCATTGAGATAAAATAAATTATATTGCTTGAAGATTTTAATCAAAGAAATTTGTTTAAGCCAATTGCACACAAACTGTTCGCACTAACTGTTCAATGTGTGAAATGCCCTGTATAAGCAAAAATTTGATCTAAATTTATTCTCTACCAAAACAAATTCCTCTTCGTGCGAATCAGACTTTTGCCAAACGCATTCACATATTCTAATTCCTTCGATTTCTATAAATTTTAAAAGTGTTTACGAATATATATATATATATATATATATATATATATATATATACACACAGAAGGTGATCTTTTTTGAATGACAGTGTTTGGAGCGCCCTGTAGCGCGATCTAATAGCCAAAATGACACCGTGACACTTAACTTGGTATTTAGACTAATCAAAACGTAAAAAAAAAAAAAAAAAAAAAAAAAATCCGTGAAAAATTTTTAATTCCAAAATACGCCGCTAGGGTATTTTTAAGCGCTGTTGTAGTTTACAATAAGGAGAATTAGAATAAAACACGGATATCAAAGAAAACTGCGAATGTTGTGCAATGATAGTATCAATCATAAGGGATATAAAAGCAAATAGTACACAACTCCGACAAATAATCTGAGCTGAAATAAACGAGCTCCAGTGGTCATGCCTCTCACGTTACCAGAATGTGCGTTACAGGTGAAGCTGTGTTATATGAATCAATGTAATGCATCCACAGCTTTTTGGGAAATTTCGATTCAGAAAAAAATTACAAAACGGGCCTTTATCGCTGAATGGTCTTAAGAAAATGATTAAGAAGTTCGAGGAAACGGGGTCATTGACCATGCGCTCTGGGAGAGGACGTAAACCAGTGACAGAAGATGTGGCCACTGCAATTGTCGAAGAATTGCAGGGAACCATTGCTGGCACTAGCAACGCCTGGGGTGTAGCTCGGCAATTGGACATGAATTATTCCACGGTATGGAGAGTTTAGCGGCGCGTTATTGGATTTTACCCCTACAAAATCAGCAACTTGTACGGACTGAAACCAAGTGATTATGATAAGAGAGTGACTTTCGCTGTATCGTTTCTTGCTAGGGTAGAAATTGATGATGCTTTCCCATGGCACATTCTGTGGAGAGATGAGTGCCATTTTTATCTCAATGGGTCCGTAAACACACAAAATAGCCGAATTTTTGCTTCTGAGCAACTTCACACCGTCCACGAAATACCATTAAATTCCCCAAAAGTCATTGTTTGGTGTGGTTTCACAGCCAAATTCGTAATTGGCCATGCTTTTTTGAAACCATCACTCCGACAGTACCCGAAACGTGCACAATAAATGCAGAAAGGTACCACGAAATGCTGCAAACGTTTGTTATTCCACAACTTCAGCAAAGAAACCGCGTCCAACATACAATTTTTATGCAGCAAGGCGCTCCGCAACATATTAGTAATAAGGTAAAGTAGCTGTTACACCAAAACTTAATTGATGATTGAGTCATAAGTCGCAGTTTTCCAGTTGCATGGCCACCTCCCGTTCCCCTGACCTCACCCCATGCACTTTTTGGCTCTGGTATTATTTGAAATCTCAAGTTTATGTTGGTGGAGTATTAAGTTTGTCTATTTTAAAGGACAACACAACAAAGACTGTGGAATATTCCTCGTGATATGTTACGTACGGCTGTGCAGAACGTTGTGCACAGAATGCACGGTGCTATTTCTGAGAATGGTGCTCACATTGAATGTGGTCTAATTTCACACCGGGCAAGTTAATGTCGCAAATAAACATTAATAATTTAACTGTACGATTGTATGTGCTAGTATTTTTCTTTTCCCACATTTTATACAATGTAAAGCGCGACAAAATGCCATAGCGGTGATTTTTGGAACTAAAATTTTTTCTCCTATGTTTTGATTAATTTAAATACCAAGTTTGGTGCCATTTCGGCTCTATCAGATCGGGCTACAGGGCGCTCCAAACACTGTCACTTTAAATATCACCCTGTATGTATGTATGTATGTATGTATATATATCTATATATATATATATATATATATATATATATATATATATATATATATATATATATATATATATATATATATATATATATATATATATATATAATATATATATATATATATATATATATATATATATATATATATATATATATATATATGTATAATTAATTCAACAATTATAACAAAATAGATACTTTTGCAAGTTAAAACCAAACAAAGATAGTTTTCACGAAACATTTTATTTATATAATAAACAGCCCATCATTAGTATAAATGTGAACCTCGTTGTGATCAAAAGTCTCCTGTTGTTTCGTATTGAATGGGCTTTAATAAGGGAATGTTACAAAATAGTTTAAATATCTTAGGAATTCGTTGACTCTTGTGTTTTCAGGCTAGCGGTTGTATTTAATGGAGAACTTATTCGATTATTTAAATTTAGTTCAATTGAATATTAGGCATATTTATATGTTTGTAAATAACATTTTTATTGTGTCTACTTTAAACATATAAAATTTTAAAATCTAAATTCAGTTTGATAATGCAATTGCTATGCATAACATTCATTCAATTATTCTAAATTTTTTTTAGTTCTTACCTGAAATTTAAGTTGAGGAGAAAATCAAAACGTATTAATTAAATCCCGAAGTTGCATCTTTTAAGATATTTTTTAAAAATAAATTAATGTTTATTTTCATTTACTGTGCTGAATATATTTTTTAAATAAAGAAATAAACAAGCAATAAGAAATCATGTTTTCACGAAAAAATTAAAAAAAGACTAATTGGATTCATTTTTTGATTAAGTACGATTATATCACCAATAATTTTTTGTGACAACAAATTCAAGTGATCTTAACATTTTCTTGAATGACCTTTGCAGCCCATCAAAGTCATACAAGCTTCAAGGGAAGGTTAGAGTTGGCCTCAATAATTGATGGTCGATACCTGAGTAAACATGGTTCTATGTCAATATTTTAAGTTTTTTATTCCCTTTTTCTTCTCATTTAGAAACTGATATGTATCTCTTGATTGACATTTTGAAGTATATCAAGATCAACATTTTTAAAGAACGGTGTAGATGTGACTGTCAGAAAATAAAGTTCGAGAACTCATGCGTTAAATATTTAAGCTTCTAAAATTAGATAGTGTATTTGTCTAACTTCATTTTGCTAAGAATTATGGTTTAAGGGAGTTCATCTGGGACGATATTAAATAATTTTGACTTTAAATCTACTGTTGTAGGTTTAATCTTAGAAATGTTAATCTGTATATAACAGGCATTTATATTTTATTGAAAGTTTCGGGAGTAATGAATAAAAAGAAAAAAAAAATCAAATGCATGTTATTTAAATCACCAAATTACATGTCTTAAAATGTTAGAAAAAACTACTTGCATTAAAATTTTTAACTTTATATTTCGTAGTTACTACGAGGGTCACTCTGAAATTTTTGAGATACACAACTGGGTTTTTAAAGTTATAGTTACAAAATTTTAGGTGTGTTCAAAGTAGTCTCCTCCAGCATCAATGCACTTTTGTAGACGAATTTTCCACAGATTAAAGGCCTCAAGCCAGTCATTTCTTGGAATAGATGAAAAAATTGCATTTATAGCCACATCAATCTCTTCCATTAAGCCATTATCGGCATTGTACGAATGGGACTATACTAAAGTTTTAAAAGCAGTAATCTTTCATCACATAGCGGACTTCACAACCGAAATTTGTTGCAGGGTTTTTAAACATCGCCAGAGACTAAGTTACCGCGAAGACTTTTCATAGATTGTGAGCCGTAATTAAAAGTCACAAGAGAGAAAACTTGAAAAAATCTCAAGTACTCAACCCGACAGGCGTACTTGCAAAAAACAGAAACGCAAAATCCATCTCCCATTGTTCAACCGTTGATGGAATGAAAATCATAGATCGTTCACTCCGATTGGTTTGGTTCAGTTTGCATGTTACACTTCAATAATTTTTGCATGTAACGGCTAGTTTGACTAAGAATTGTTGTTTAAGGGACTCAAAATCATTATAAACATTCATGCTAGAGGTGCGATTCAAATCTTCTAACTGTTCAAATAAAGTCCACAATGTTAGCTAATTACATGCTAGCTTCTACTCCAAAAAATGCATTCTTACCTCCGGGAAATGATAACAGCAATAATTCATACGCTAAATAAATGGCATGGGTGTAGGAATTTGAAGCAAAATCGAATGCTGCTTCGTTAAACCGGTACAGCTTTTACGGTATAACCTAAAATGTATAGCAGAATTTACTAATTTCTAACAAACAAGCATTACACAAGTTTTGTGATGAGTCTCGATTGTGCCTTAGAGATATCCATGAGTAGAAATAATGGCTGACTGGCTCTAATCAGATATTTTTCTTAGAAACATGCACTCATCTCTAACGACAGCAGATTTCTTCTTGTCATATTTACAACTGTAACAAATCCTATAAATATCATTCTGCAATCAGTCTTATAACTATTCATGATGTGTCATCATGGGGTCGTTTTTTAATAAGTTAATATCAAGCTTCATAATAGTTTATAATTTTGGAATATTTCTTTGTTAATTACTCTCTTGATCGATTACGCGAATCCATGACATATTTACAATCCATACACGTCGAACAATCATGGTGCATTGTAATCAGAAATATTCAAGCACTACATGATGAATATCTTACAAAGTATCAGAAAGAAAGCTAATGTTTTTTCAATTCTTATATATAAGTATACATAAGCATGTATATTTATTTAAGAACCAAAAATGTCTCCAAAAAGAATTACCAATTACACTAAGTCATTCTATGAAAAATTAATAGTTTTTACCAAGTCTTAACACCTTTTGAATTTTTATAGTTTAAAATCAGTTCATTACTCATGTAAGAGTTTTAAACATATTTAATTTCAATAAAAAACATTCACATTTTCCTGCATTTACTTTTATTTATTATTAAAGAAATTATTTTTAGTACATAAATGAATTTAGAATGCATATTTATTTATAAACTGGAAAAACAAAACAAAAATAGGAATGAAAGAAAGTAATTTTAAATTGATATTTAAATTTTAAGAAATGCAATTCATTGCTACACAGTTTGAATATTTTCATTTTCAAATTCATAGTTTCATTCACAGAAATACGAGGGTCACTCTGAAATTTTTGAGATACTACGAGGTTTTTTTAAAGTTATACTTACAAAATTTTAGGTGTATTCAAAGTAGTCTCCTCCATCATCAATGCACTTTTGTAGACGAATTTTCCACAGATTAAAGGCCTCAAGCCAGTCATTTCTTGGAATAGATGAAAAAAATGCATTTATAGCCACATCAATCTCTTTTTCTAAATGAAAACGACGTCTACATTAAGTTCTTTTTTAGATTAAAGAATAACCAAAAGTCGCACATAGCTATAACAGGTGAATACGGCGGATGTTTGATCACTTTAATTTGTTTTTGTTTAAGAAACTCAACTGTTGATCCGACTGTATGTGAAGATGAATTGTAATTGTGAAGCATTAGTCCCCAAACATTCAGTTCTTGTAGAATTTCAGGAAGACATTTAATGATATACCAGTTTACTGTTATTGTCTTCTGTCCTTCCAACTTGATGCCTTTGACCAATACCGTACTTCTGAAGAAAACGGCATGCAACACTTTTCTCAGTACGCGTTGTTTTTTCACCATTGTCGGCGTGGGATCATCTTCAAAGATCCATACTTTGCTTTCTTAACGTGTTGGAACGTCAAAAAACGGTATGTACGTTTCATCACCTGTTACAATTTTAGAAATGATGCGGTGGCCACCATTATTTAGCAATTTAAGAGTTTACTGATTCTGACACGCTCCTCTTTTTGGTGTTCCGTTAGATAATGGGGAACCCAACGGCAAACTACTTTTTTCATATATAATTCTTCATGAGAATGATTTTGTGTATGGCTGTGGATCCAATGTTAAGTTCCTTCTGTATCATTTGATTGATTCAGTGATTATCATCCATTAACATTTTTCGTATGGCATATACATTATTCGGGATTACTGCCGACGGCGGCCTTCCTGTGTGTTCTTCATCCTGAAGAAAATTGCGACCTCTTCTAAATTCTCTAAACCACCTGAATACAGTAGCACGAACTGGAGATTCATCACCAAATGATAATTGCAACCGTTGAACGCATTCTTCTTGATTTAATCCTGCTTTAAAATCGTAGAAAATCATATCGCGAAAATGTTCTCGTGACAATTCCATTTTCTCTTCTGTTTAAAATTTATTCTACGCTAAACAAGTTGAAGTAAGCCAGTAAAAAAACCGTCTTCTGTCTTAAAAATACAATATATATATACATACATACATATATATATATATATATATATATATATATATATATATATATATATATATATATATATATTAGTTTTATTTTAATTCTAGTACTATTAAAATCATCTCAAATCTTTAATTCTGAATATGTATTAGAATGTTATGCTGTTTTGAGAGTCAAAAATTCTGTCTTATTTATTGTTTAAGAAATAAAATATTAACTTTGGAAATAAGATATACACAGAAAGACTTTTTTTCCTCTGTTGAATTTTAGATTAAAACCTTAGAATGCTTTGAAAATCTTAGTTCCATTTTTAATTCTTTAGTTCTTTTTCAATGTATTTTTTTTAAACAAAAACTTATTTTAGTTAATTATTGGAAATGGATTCTATTAAAATATATAATACTCCTTTTTTTTTACCTTAATTTATTTTAAAATTACACACATAATAATATTTTAAATTATATTGAAACCATTTGAATGGAAAAGTGTTTTACGTTATTTATTATTTTAAACGTATTTTTATAGGAATTAAAGAAACAATTTCCCTTTAAGAAAATTAATTTTAGGATAGCAAATAAAATGTGTAATAGCAAAAAAAAAAAAAAAAAAAAAAAAAAAAGATTATTCGTAAAATTTTGTATTTTAAATATTTGACCTTATTCGTAAAACATACTATTTTACTTTTTACTCGTTTTGTAGTAAAGTATTTTCTTTCATTAAATACTAGCGGCCTTTAACGGTGAATAAATATAATACGTTTACAAATAATGAAGATTGGAAACAATTTTAATATTGTTATTGACAGAACTAAATGAACATCTGAAAACATATTTAAATAATTTATATCAATATTTTTCCTTGAAATAGCCTAGTTTCCTTAAGCAAAGAAAGAAGATAAGAGATGATAAGACCTTTTTGAAGAGGTGTAATTTCCTCCACCTTCGGTAAACATATGTCAGAAAAAATGAAGGTATCGTTCCCAAGCTTAGTTTTCTTTTCCTGTTGCGATGGATACCATTTTTTTTTCATGCTAAAATTTTCTTAAACTAATAAAATTAACTTTCCATTTATTTGTTATGAAACTGTTGAACGTGACTTGGTTTATAATCCTAAAGGACATTAAAGCAGAACAGAGGAATGCTTTGCAAAATTAAATTAACTTGTGGAACACACAACTGTATATGGGATAAATACATTTTTTTAAAAATAAATTTTAATGAATAATGCTCCATTGAAAATAAGAAGACTAAATGTGCCAATTATGATCTTGTATTATTATATTTTAATTGCATATATTTATCATTCTTTCGCTTGGAAAAATTATTCCGTAAAATTTATTATAGCAATATGACAGAAAATATAGATACATAAGAATTGATATTTAATTATGTCAGACATAAAGTCACTATTTGATAATTACAAAATAAATATATCTCTTATAAAATGGAAAATTACTTGAGGAAAAATGCTTTTTTTAGGAAAACAAAAATCATCTGAGTTATTTTTTGTAATTTACCAATTGAGGTTAAATTATTTTGATTTTGTAGAAATTTTGAAGGAATATATAATTATGTCAAAACTATAATAATCTTAGAAATTCATTTTAGGTATTAATTATACCTGAACTGTTTTTTTTCTAAAAATGTTAAAAGTAGAACTTTATATATATATATATATATATATATATATATATATATATATATATATATATATAGCTGCAGAGTACTATCTCATGACACATGTTTATTTTCCCTCACTATATGTTTATCTACACAATATAATTACCTTTAACAGAATGGAATATTATTTGTTTTTCATAGCCATATTCATGTTTTTACATTTTTGATCAGAATCGCAGTTATATCTTCGCTATGGAGTGTTATACCGGAAAAGAGATGCAGATACATGGGTAATCTTTAGCAGCATCTTATAAAAAACCCGTCACCAATAATATTGATCCTCGTTGCTCATAATGATGATTATAGACATGCTTATCACAGAACAATTGAAATTCCGTTCATGTATAGATATTTTTTCGATTAATTTTTATTTTGCTCTTATATTATTATTACATTTGTTTACGTGTATATCGAGATCATTTGATTGCATTGACTCTCGATACACACGTAACCATTTTGTATGCTCCAGCACCATCTTGTGCATTTGATTCGTATCTGAAAACAGAATTTTGGTAATTTCTTTTTGTTTATCATTTGTTAAAACTAAATTTTGTTTTTATTGTTGTGTAATTGTTCTTCTTATCGGAATTCATGCGCAAACTTATTCTTTGATGAAAATTTACCTTTTCTTGGTGCTATGTGAAATGAACATCCTAAATTTTCCATGGTTAAGATGATAATAGGGATTTCAGATGCCGATGTCCATTACAGAGTTATCACTCTGCCGTTCAATGAATTAAATGCTCGGTGTATCATTTGTCAGACGATGCATATAGTGTCATCTGTATGCTGAAACGATATTAAAGACTCCTAGCCAAATTCTTAGATGAAGGGCAGATTTCCAGCTTTGTCAATTATCATTTACTTTAAAAATTAGACTTAATATCTTCACTGTGAGCGTGTGTATTTTTTTTACAGAAATGTTAAGTGGCATGCTTCAAATATGAAATTTGATTTTTTATTCTCCATTTCCTCCAGAATTGTTCAATTTAAAATCACAATGAAATTATTTTAAAATATGTTATCCAAGCTAGTTGATGCATGGTTTGTGTTTAGGTTTCATTTTTCACATATCTTGTTTCAGTTCCCGATTCGAGCGTTCAAGTTTGTAATAGTTCGGAATCCAATTTAAATTGTAGGTGCCTGCTGATTTATTTAGCTCCCGTGTACAAAAACTGGTTTATGAATAAGCCAATTGTTGAGCGATGAACAAAGCAACCCGTTACATATTTTTGTCTAACAGTATGCATACAGCTAAAAGAAATCACTTTTCAGCAATCCATTATTTAAACAAAAATTTTCAAATTTTAGTTTGCTACTCTGCAAACTATATTTGTTTAATAGTTTACCATAATTTAATATTTCATGAGAAACAGCATAAGAAATTTAATGTAAGGATATGTGTGTTCAATTATAAATGTTAGTAAAATTTTTTCTTCGGATTTGAAATAGAAAGGAATAATGTATATAAGATTACAACAGATAACAGTAGAATGGGAGAATCACGTGCATAAAAAGATTTCTCTAGTTAAAGCAGATATATTACAAAATTCTTCAATTTATTGTTCAGTTTTTGCATAATTTTGGGTAAATCAAGAAGTAATTCAGTGAATTCAAAAACTCGCCAAGTAGTAAAATGATTACCTTCTGAAAGTTCCTGAAAGGAATTTTCAGACTAAAGGAAAATTAACTTAATAGAAATATCCTTAAAATAACAAATGTAGGAAAACGTATTGCATATATTATACTTAAAAGTAAATAGTTCTTAGAAATAAATAGAAATGAATTAGATGTCTTATTAAATGGATGTGAGTAAAAGGTAACCTTTATCATATAATCACCGATTTAATGATACGTAGATGAAACATCCTCAGTAGTAGTTATAAAAAATGCTTAGCAGTAATCTGCACCATGATTAAATTAAGAAAAATAAAATATACTATAAATCCATTGTTTAAACTTTGCTATAAATCGAATATTGCTTAAAATTTGCTAGAAAAGTTACCAAATGCTAAAAAAATATATAGGAAATATGTGAAAGATATCAAATTAATAAAACAAAAATTCGTTTATAAAATTTCAATTTATAATATTGCTTATGTTTGTATTATGCTTAATGCTTAAAAAAACGACTGATATCACTAAACAGAAAATAAAATAGAATTTCGAATGCTTATTTATATATTTGAAATACTATATGCTAATTTATATATTATTATTGTGCGATAACTTTGAAATAAAATAATAATTTTAAAAAATGTGTTAATTTTTGAATAAATTCATATTGTATTTGAGATAATCTAGTTTTAAAACCTTTCTGACATTTTGTTTCATTGAAATTAGAAATATGATAAAGTTTGAAAATAATTAAGTATAGTGTTCGTATATAAATGTAAAATGTTTTTAAAATTCGTTATTGAACTTCGGTTTGTAACTTATTTTTGTATTCATAAATAACCACCTCACCTGTGGGTGATTATTATAAACTAATTGGGATATGTTTAGATTATATATTTTTAAACTTAAAATAAGTTGCTCTGTATTTATTCTGACAATATAATTACTAAAAATTTAAAATAAAAATATTAGTTCACATTTCCTCTCTATCAACATGTTTGGATGTTGACAGAAGAATATCAATTTCACATAGAAATCTAATGAGTTTTTCGTGAATTATCTAATATTTTTAATGGAAACGTTTCTTGACTCATTTAAGATAATTCCATGAGATTTTCTTGTGCTTTTTCATATTACACCATATCAATACAGTTATATATTTATTTTTATCAAGTTTCATATATGTTTTTATTTAGGTTAAGAACTGTTTTGTACTATTATAACAACTTTTATTGACTTTTACTGAAAACGATATTATGACTCATTAAGCGTAATTATTTTTTTAATTTCCTGTAATTAAACTTTAATTAAACCTGTAATTAAAGTATTTTACGGCACTAAAAGTTTTAAACTATTTCATTTTCGTGAAGTCAGAGAATTTTTTGTTTAATAAACATTTGTCTGAAATTATATTCACTTCTATTTTAAATTGCATCATCACTTGTACACTACAATAGCTGTAATTCAGTTGATTATATTGCTCTTTTATTGGTTTATAATGTTGTTGATTCTAGCAAAATTTAGAACAAATTTTAAAATTTTCTTGCTTTCGTTTAGTAAGTCATTTTTTACAAACTTATTCCACAATGTTAATAAATAAAGTTCTATCCCTGAAAATTACTTAAACTGAGAATTCAATTAAAAAGGATCGGTTTAACTTTTTGATGCGAAATTAATCACCTACAAGGAAAGCCTGTTAACTTTAAAAAAGTTTTCCTTGTAGCCAAAGGATATTTTTCCGGTAATCTTAGATTATGATTTACCTGCATTGTCTTGAAGGTCGGCTCTGTTAACATTTTCCTCTGATTCTATCTTTCCGTATCACTATTGTGTCCACACATTTAATCATATTAACAAATTTTCGCTTAGCGTTTGAAAGGGTTTTTGAATTAAAAAAAACTCGCGGTGAGCACTTTTTTTCTTTTTTGAATTTTTTTTCGTAGACTGAAACTGTCACGAAAGTAAGTACCATTCATGATTATAATTTTTTCAAATTGTATTTAATAACTTTAATATTTCACAACATAAATTTCTTTTCTTTATAGTAGATGTGTTTCCATAACAAATTTATTAGATTGATAAACATATTTTAAAGTATTCTTTAAAATGCGTTTATTGTAGTAAAAATATTTTTAATGGTTTAGATATGTATGTTTTTTAAAATTTAATTAATCGTGTGAGGGATATATTATTTTCAAATTTTATCTGTAGTGTTTAATAACGCACTTTTCAGCAAATGACTAGTCAAGTAAAAATATTAAGGTATATTCAATATTGGAATATCTTTACTTAATTTTTTTAATTCTCATAAAAAGTAATTTTAGCATAACTTGTTTCCGATTTGAATTTTGACCATTTTTTTTAGTTTCTTCACTCATCAACCGTAATTTTTTTATTTGAATTTTCGAAATAAACAGTATTCAAACAACCAATGTGTTCTTATGTTATTTAACATTTTATTCGGAATATGATTTTTAATTTTATTATTTAATTTTATTTATTGCATAATTCAACTTATATCTAATTAGAAACATGAACTAAATTACTGTATAATGTTGGAAATTTATTATGTTTTGCTCCTTCTAATATTTGAAAGCAGCTGCTTACCTATTGTATCATGATCTATCTCATTGAATTTAATAAATTAAAACTAAGAAATTTTAATTTATTCGCATCACTGGAAATAGAAAATAAATTGTTCATAATGCTGACAAAATATCTTCTGTTTAAATGAATTTCTATTTTTTTTAAAAGAAGCATCCAATAATTTTGAGTATCACTTTTTATTTCTTACATTTTGTAATAAAGTTAACACTTCAATTTTAAAATGCTTACGTAGCTTTTATTTTGCGCATGATGATTTTAGCAATTTTAGGCGTAAATTTAGTTTTGTTCTTGTGAAATTCAATGAAGAATTTTTTTTCTGATATTTTTCATGTTAAAATTATAAACTGTTTTACTTTTTCAATGAGTTTCTGGTTAAAAATCTTAAAATGAGTTTTTATGCTTACATTGTAAAATATGTTTTCATTGACATTTGCCATTATTCATTTTTTAAAAATATTATCATTAATCATGTTTTTATTGCAATTTTTAGAGGTATACAATACATTACATTCTCTGTCTGAATTATTTATTAAAAAAGCTCGTGCACGTTGAAATTAATTCACTACGAGTAATTTAAATGTCATTAATGGGTTACAGAATCGCTTTATTTATATTGAAAATATTCATTTCATTTGCAGCTACAACTTTTAAAGCTTAAAAATTAAATTTTCTAACGCATGTTTTAAAATTATTATTTATCATACTTTTTGATTTTTAAAACAACCAGCCCACTATTTTAAAAAACACTTGGTTACACATTATAATAATTCTGGATAAATATAATGATAAAATGTTATATTTATTTCTCTGAATTATCAGTTGTTTTTTATGCAGAAATATATTTTTATAAAATAAAAAAAAAGTAATACTATACAAGTTTTATGTAACAATTACTATTTTGAACTAATGCATTTAACTGATTTAGATATAATTTATAATTAAAAAATGTGCAGCCTTATATTTTTCCTTAGTGCAAAATTAAAACAATTATTATTTTAAATTGTTAATGCATATCATGAAATATATTTGTATTTTACAAAGAAATAATTTATCAAAGTTAAAAATTGAAAAAATATCTGAAAATGTATTTTAAATTTTTGGGAACTATTTTTTTTGTATTTAGGATAGATATTTTATTTTTATATGTTCTGAGATTTATTAAATTAAAATTTTGATCTTACCTTTCGGTATTTTTTGTAATTTTTGTATAATCCACTCTTAAGTTGTAAGTGAAAATTCTTGTTTTCTGATTGCCGTGCAAAATTAGATTCCTACATTTTCTGTTGGTCAATCCAAATAATTATTGGTGATTTTAACTATTGATGTCCGTTATAATCTATCCGATCGTTTTTTTCAGTTTTCACTGTGCGCTTGGTGTCAGTCGTATGCGAAATCAAGATTAAAGACTCCACCAAGCACTTAGAAACTTTTTTTCGAATTGTGGAATATAATATTAATGTATTTTGGATGAATTGCCAACTTTTCGCTTAACTACCATGCGTTTCTAAATTAAGATAGGCACATGCCATTTAAGAAATACTGTGTTCCATAGTATTTGTTAAATGTATTGTTTCAAGCATGAAGATAAGTCTTTCATCACCTATCACATTCAAAACTAAAATTTATTATCATAGATAAATATTACTTTCTTTGGAAGCATATTTGTCGAACTGAAGAGCTAAATTTTTACCCTTTATCCGGCTTTCATTCGACAGTTTTCGTAAGTTTGCTCCCCCCCTTCCAATAAGATTCTAGGTGAATTAGTCCTTGTGTGTAAAAAATGAGCCATAGAGTGACAAAAAAAATCAAAATTGAAATATAATGTATTCATTATGACATCATTTGTAAAATTCAATTTTTGTTTCTTCCTTTTTTTCATTTTTTAATGGAAAGCTTTTTGGTTCATCTTTTCCTTAAAAATTACACTTGTAATTATGCATATTTTGTGAATGAACATTTTTTCCGAAGGATTTGTCACAAATCTAACATTAAGGTGGATTAATTATGGCCTTTTGGGGGGGGGGGGAATTGTCAAAAAGTGCTCAGCCGTTCAGCACTAATTATTCTTTTGGACTTAGCTTTTTATGACACTTCTACCTGTAAATAACGCAATGTATATATTAAGCTTTTAGTTATAAACTAAATTATGTCAATTATAGCATTACATCCGTCTCTTTCTAAGTCAATTTATCACAGCGTTAACAAAAAAGATTATAAAAAAGTTTTGAAGTAACATAGCTAACATGATCAGAACCGCTTGTAAAATTCTTATCTTGTAATTTTAATGCAACAAAATTTACATAGAAAAATGAAAATTGTCTAGAGATTTTTTACCTTCTATTTATTTTCCTCATTTATTATCATATGTAAAAGAAAAGCCGAAGAATTCTGATGTTCCCTTATATGACAGAGCTTAGCAATCGTTTTATGATGTGTACTGGATTTGTTTTAAAGATTCCAAAGGTTATGATTAACATCATGTTTCGGCGGACCGCATCGCTTGATATTCTTCGCATGCTTAATACTGAACATTTCGGTTATAAGCGCTTCACTACCTGTTTTATTTTAAAAATGAAACGTTTAAATTACCGATCTAACTACTGTTATTAGTTGGCGTAAATTATGGCTCTGAAATTAGATCCTCAAACCCGAAACAAAATTTTAAAAATTTTTGAAGGATGGTTGTTCAATTTTGTTATAAATAAAGCATTTAAAAACTAGAAAAGATATTTTTCTGATAGAATTTTCTACCCAAATTTTGAAAAATAATAAAATTTGGCTGTGGCAATCAAATTCTCCAGAAGAAAATGTGTTCGAAAGAAAGTCCTTGCTGGAAAAGAAACTCGTGGTAAAGAAAGTTCTTAATTAAAGAAAATTGATAAGACATCGCTTTGAAAAATCCTCTATCTTAAAGAATTTTAGCGAAAAACTGCAAGTTATCGGAATTTATATTTTGTCGTTAGATAAAGAAAATTTGCAATAAAAAAGTTGGAAAACCAATCTATCATCAAATGTCTGCAAAGACATTAGAAAAGCGGAAGAAAACATTTGTGGTCTTTGTAGTTAATGTTACGCAAAGGTAGATACAAAACATAGACAACTTCGCGAATGAAGCATTGTTTCATTCAACTGAAAAAAACGAAGATGCAAAATGTTTCACATGAAAAACATAGCTAAGACTCTTATGCAAAAAGTAAGTTGTCATTAGGTATTGTAATATGGATAAGGTTTTTTTTAAGTCTCTCAAGGCTTAAACAAACATCTTTTGTTGAAACAAAAGCTAAGATTGATACCAAATGTTATCAATATAAAGTTTTGAAACACTTGATCAAAGAAAGTTAACTTCTTTATCTTCAAGGATTCTGTTTTTCATCAAAATCTTCATCATAATGCAAAATCAACTATAAAATGACTGAAAGATTAAAGAAATAAATCTCTTCCTTTTGAGAAATGGTTTTCACAATCCATTGACTGTGTAATTTATTTTTCATGGGATATTTTATAAAACAATTAAATGAACGGAAATTAAAAACATTTCAAGGGTTTCAGGAAGCAACCAAACAGGAAATTGGAATAAATAGTCGAAAAGCTCTTTTACTTTGTGCTCAGTTAAAATCCAAATTTGGTTGAGAATGCACGCACTATAAAATTTCTCTGAGAATATTATCGAAATTTGACTATTTCATTACATTTAATTATTTATTGTAATATTTTACTATGCATAATTTTAGCTTAAAATCCAAACTTTCCATTAATGATATTTTTTTTCCAGATATTCTAATAAAATCATCTGCGGAATGTGATTTGGCCAGTCTAACACCTTACGGTTTCAATTCGGAATACTAGTAAGTATTAATCTCTTTTTTTCCCTTCAAATAGTGTATCTTACTGTGTGGTGTGTAGGAAAAAATGATAACTAATATAAACATGAGAGTTTTAATTATAGTGGTATTTTTATTTTAAGTTATAAAATATGGTTTATAAGAGAGGAAAGAAAAATGACATGTTCGATTCAAATCCTCCAAAAAAGAAACTCTGTTATATAATTCTCTATATGCTATTCTATTATTGAAATAAAGTAAAGAATACTTAATTTCACCTTTTATATATATATATATATATATATATATATATATATATATATATATATATATATATATATATATATATATATATATATATATAAGGACTTATGATTGGGATATTTTAAGATCTCATATTTGTATTATAAATATTCTTGTTAAAAGGAAGTCTATTTCTAAATTCTAACTCTTATCAATCATTTAAAGTTTATTTATTTGATATCTCTTACAATGAATCTGTTACAACCTTATGAAAAGACAATGTTTTATCTATGATTACCATGCTTATTTTCCTATCGTTCATTTTATGAGCAATTTCCGTCTCTGATTATTCGTTTTTACATGACAAAGGAAATGATAATTTTGACGCGTATTTTCCCTTGATCCACTCCGCAAAACATCGGTATATTCTCGATTATGTAATTGCAGAGTTTTTCTTTCTGATATAGTATTTCTTTCAATTGTAAAAATCTGATTGTACGTAAATAATATTTGTAGAATTTTATAGTGGTAGTATATATACTTCATCATAAACTCGCGAAAATAAGTAACGTCTTACTAACAATATCTTCATTAAATGACCACACACACCCAATTTTCATGAAATTAAATAAGTCTTTCAGCGCAAAGTATATATCGCGTGTTGTCAATTGTTATACATTTCACTAATACTGAATACCTTTTTATTGTCATATAGTATTATAAAATATAATTTAATATTGTTTAATCAAAATTTATATGTACTATTAATTCTATGCTTAACCAAGCTATTTAGTTGTGTAGTTTTAAGAATTTATTTTGTCGAATTTATTTCGTATAATTTAAAATCGTGTAAATTATGACCTTAAATATTAATCATATTTCTTTTCTTTTTCATGAAAATTCCATAAAATATTTTGAAGCAAGTTAAAATTATTTTAAATATTAAAATTTCAATTACAACTGAGTAATTTTTGGAAAGAGTGAATGAAAAGCAATAAAAAATTTACCTCATATACTATTCAAAATATTAAAAAAAGAGACTTGAATTTCTTTAGAATATCAGAATAAGGCCTTTGAGTATGATAAAACCTATGTTATCTTTTAAGCTCAGCTTTAATCTTTTATCATACTAACTGGACAGCTTTCTTGCAGAAGTGATATTATATGGAGTTGTTTATTTTCATCTAGAACTGACTCATCTACACCATGTAGCACTGAATTGAATTTTTTTTAAAGCAAACGGAAATATTTGAGCAATTTAAGTGCCTTTTCCTACACTCTATTTCTTCTTTCCTAAAAACACTGGAGGATTTAAAAAATGATAATGCTGAGATTCATCAAGTTAGTATTGGGCGAAATCAAATTAAAAATATGAGAATATATATTTGGAAAAAAAGCCTGACATCCCTCCTATTGATAATCTGCGGAACATATTAGAAACGTCATTGAAGGATAACACGACTTTTCCTTCATCAACTGCAAATTTCAGCCAACATTCTTTACAATATTCTGATCTAAAATATGTGCTGTGGTTTATAGAGATAGTTTAATGAAATCAATTTTAAAAATGAAACCTGTGAAAAATGGTCCGACAGAATTTTAGAATGTTCTACAATGACAAACTTTTGCAGTATGTCTGAGATTTTAATCGTAACATAAAATATAATTTAATATTGTTTAATTTGTAACATGTGTACAAGGTAAAATTATACATCCCTGTATTCTTAAAATGTAAAACATTGAAACACGAGATTTTCAAACCTTTTCTTTTAAATGTAGTGGTTATGTAGAAAGTTGCAACAAAAATTAATTTTAAATTTTGAAATAATTCTCAAATATCCTCAATAGCTATTGGAATGACATATTTCAATAATTAAGGCGAATTTAATAATTACAGTTAGTCAACAAGAAGTTTGCATTTAAATCTTACAATCTTTCAAAATGGAGACAAATTTCCTTGCATATTTCCTTTTTCATATTACTTATCTAACGGAGAAGTTACATGTGTTGATCTATTAAAAATTATTATTGGTAATATTTGGCAGAAATCTTTCAGTTTTCAGAATATTATCAATAGCGAATGTTCAATTATTATTTTTATAGAATCGAATTTTTATATTCGTGGTCATAATGTATAAATCCGTGCAATTTTATTTTAGCATTGCGTGCGTCATTGTGAAATAAATTTATCGGTTAACACTTGCATAAACATGTAATTTATTTTTCTTTTCATATTCACTTGCTAATGAAAAGTCGACCCTGCCGCAATTTTTTTACTAATTCACTACGTTTAAATTATAAATTTTGTAACCAGGTGATAAGCTATTTTAGATTTTTCCTGGAAGCTTTATTTTTTATTTTAAGATTTATTTTTATTTCTACCCTTGAA
Source organism: Latrodectus elegans (assembly GCA_030067965.1). Classification (NCBI taxonomy): domain Eukaryota; kingdom Metazoa; phylum Arthropoda; class Arachnida; order Araneae; family Theridiidae; genus Latrodectus; species Latrodectus elegans. The sequence continues at coordinate 36,605,841 of CM057809.1, forward strand.
ATCTGTGATTTGGCGCTTTTCTCTTGTTTTGCACTCCTTGGATAAGCTTAATTAAATATTTTTCTTGTAATTCTTACTTATTTATAGATTAGGATAATAAAACTGCGACATATACTCATATCAATGTAATTGCATAAATTAATATTTGTAAATTGCAATAAAAGAATAAAAATCAACTTTTAGAAGTCTGCCTTATAGAAAGTCAGAGTGATGATTTTCCTTTTTTCTTCAAAAAGTCTTGGAGTTTTTTTTTTTTTAAGTTTAATGATCAAAAACGCAAACATTTTTATCATCCATAGTTTTCTAAAGAAAATATATAATTTATGTCGAATTCTCTATCTGCATGCTAGTTTGCGCTTAATTTAACTGAAAAGGCAACTTTATTCATTAATGAACTTTTGCATAGAGGATGACAACGCAAAGGATAAGAAGCTACATCAGACATCAATGGTGTTATTTCTGTGTTTTGTACTTATCTCTCACTAATTTATTGCTTTAGAATATTGTCCATATTCCCAAAGAACTTCTACGTTAAAAATACACCGTAATCAAAGAAAAAATTAATATTATATTATATAGTGGACCATCTTATGTTTGAAGGATGTAAAATATTTAAACATCCACTCCTTATATTGGCTCGTAAAATTTTTTTTATCGATAATGAGCAACACCAAGGAAAACCGGGAAAATTTCAAAACATAACCCTTAACTAACAAGGAGAAAAAATACAACATCCATTCCTCTTTTTCAATAACTGTTTCGAACGTAGGACTTTCCATTTTAAAAACTGTAGTCCTACTTTTTGGTCAAAATGAGCCTTAATACTAACAGACATCATGTAGCGGACATCCTATCAGCAGGAGACTTATAAAGTGCTTAAAGGTTCGTCGCATGTTACGTCCTGAAAATCATTTTATAGAAAGTGATCTTTAATCACATGTTGTGTAGGAGAAAAACCCAAAAAATTTTCAGACACCCGTCGTAACAATGGAGAAGCAGAAAAAAAGAAGAATCCAAACCGCATTTCTTTTTTGTTACGTAATGACAATCGCATTTGAGTCTTCAATTCCAAAGACTATGACCCTTTTACTACTCCACTGTGAACTCTAAGAGCTTAAACATTAGAAACAGAGACAGTTCTACAGCTGGACGATCCAAAAAATCCTTCAAAATCATTATTAGAAAGATTCCCAGCACTATATTAGCCTAATCAGTTCAATATCTATAAGTGAAAATACATTATTAAAAAACTCGAAAATAAAAGAAAATTCATTTGTTTTCTAACATCGTTATAAGTTCTTAAATTGTCTAATTAAAAAGATATATTGCTACTGAAATAATTATAAATGAAATGGTGATTCTGAAATTAGTGGTTTGTTACAATGATTTGTGAAGCGAATATAAGATCCAATGCATGCTGTAATTAGAACGTATCTGACTTACTGTTATCCAGAAGCATTTTTCACATAAAATTTCATGTATAAACTAAAGTGGAATTCAAGTTCATTACTATAAGCAGGTGTGCTACCGTGCAACCTCTATTGATTGGCATTCTTAGAAATATCATGATCAACGTTACTATCTCTTGTCTTGTGTGATACGATACATATTGACTTATCTGTTTGAAACATAATTTATTTTGATTGTCAACAACTTTTTTCCTCGATTTATGTGAATGTAATAGCTTACCTGTATATAAGAATGGATCATATTCAGTTGTGTTGCCTTGTATGTCACTCAAAAGATATTTACTAACTAGAAAATACTCAGCTGTAATAAGTTGAAATTCTTTCATGTTCAGTATATCCTATCCAGTTTTCCTTAATCGAATATTAAAAAATATATCACTGAATAAGATATCTTATACTTGTTTGTCCAATATATGGATTCACTTATACCATTTGTTGTCAGAAATGCCTCTCAATGTTGTCCGAAATTTTTTCATTAGTGAATAATCATTTTTCAATAGTTTACTTTTTGATCTATGAATATTTGCTTAACAGTTTATTATAATCTATTATCACACACAGAAACGTTTTTGCTAGTGTTAGTTGACTTTTGATGCACATAATTTGTCATAATCTATAATCTTAATAAGCACACACACACACACACACACATAGATATATATATTTATAGATTAATATATATAGATGTGTGTGTAGATATAGACATTATAATAGATATTTTTTGGATTTTATATGTTATAATCAGGTGATTGTTGCTAGTTCGTTAGAGCTTGAGGTGTTCGAAATGCCAATAAAATTTGTATACATTCAAAAAGTTTCCATGATCTATTTAGGAATCGCAATCTGAACACAAAAGCTCTTTCGAATATACGGTAATCTTTGACTGTAAAATTATGTTACTGTTTAAAAATGATATTAGATGTCATACAAATTCATCTTCAGTTATTTATATCATTATTTTATCTAACTTTACTTATTTGTAATTTGAACATATCATTGCACATACAACATTTCATATGCAAGATGATTATTACAATTAATAATAATTCACGATATGTTCAAGGAATTCAATATTCATTTGTATTTTTAGACATTCTTTTTAGAGCTATTTATCAAAAAGGTATGTTTTTGTGTAAAACAATAATTTTCCACATCGAACTTTATTTGAGACTAATTTTAACCTGCGAAACGCTTTTACGAGTATAATACGGATATAAAACTTAACTCCTGCATATGTTGGGCAGTTTTAATTGCAAGATATTTTGGAATAATATACGATTTTTTTTTAAATTCTTTCTTGTTCCTCATCATATTAAAATACGTAAACATGTTTTAAATTTTTTTATTTGTAACCTATAAGTCTTGATTTACCTCTTTGAAACCACCCGTCTGAAATCAAAGACTCCTTAAATTACACCTACATTTAAAACTTTGTGTGATTATTTTAAGGTAATTAAATTATATTGAAAATCTGTGCATTATAAGAATTTTTTAGGAAATTTTTTATACTGGATTCCCCGATGTTAGGAGCATGTCCATGGTTAAGATCAAAAGGAACATGTCTTTCCAAAACCTTCATATTTAATAATATGTTCTGTTTATACACACAATTTTTTATTATTGAAGCATTCATTTTACAACACGAATATTTGAAAAGTATGCGCTTAATATATATCCATTTATATTATTTTAATAGAATAAATTGGTGCTCCAAATTTATGCACATCATACTTTGATTCCGAGCAAACATAGTGATAATAGTTATATTTAGTTGTTATTCGACTCCTGCATATGTGTAAAAAACAAGGTAAATCAATTTTTTTTAACTTAGAAAGTCGAATGTCAAAATATATTTTGAGTATTATAATAATGATACATTTTAATGCAATTTTTATCTTTAATTCATCTTCAAGATAAAATATTTACTTTCACTGCATATACATAGATCAGTGGTCTTATCTGTATATAATACATATATAGCCGTGTCAGATACGCTATTAAAAAGCGTAGAGAGGCTCAAAGGTTTCGAAAGTGCTCGCATCGAAGTTCTCCATATCGCAAGTGAATAGAGCTGTTAAGTAGCAAATTACACGAACACTGAAAAGGGGAAGAGGTAGAGAAGATAAAATATAGCAGGGATAAAAGCAAGGATATAAAACACAGAAAATGTTTATTACTTACTGTTTTATCAGCTTATTTAACTCTCTACCGAGAAATTTGTATAGAGTCCTTTTAATACTTCCTGGCGAAGCTAGTTGCCAATAACAATTTGCCTTTTTTATTTACGGGTATTTCTCTTGCAGCAATGGGTCAAGGATCAGATTTGTTCATATACCCACAGTTACCGCCATACTTTGTATCCTCTTCTCTTGGATGTTTGTAGCCTTTAACCTGGACAGTTCGTTTGTATTTATATAAAACGAATTACAATCGCTCTTTTTACATGGAAAAAACTCAACAAGTAGAGATTACAATGGCGATCGTCTATTCCATATTTACTATCAGTCTTTGTACGATTGCGAGCGGTATTTTCAAGCAACTCACGCATGGATACACGATACAGTTAAAATCAGGTCTTTGAGTAGAGCAAACCAGAGCTGAACGCCATTCTCGCCATAACAAGATGTGATGAATTTCGCAACATGACACTAACGTTGCTATCCTAGAAATATTAAAATTTCATTTTGTAAATTGTCGTTGCGTAGAAATTTCATAATCATCCAGAATGATCTTGTAGATCATAGCATTGAGCTTATCAAGTATTACTACTAATGATTTCAGAACATATCAAGAAAAATACACTTAGAACATAACATACCTTTGTTGAAATTCGCTGCTGGTAAAACACAATTTTGCGGGAGGCGTTCTCTTAGCAAACGTCAAGCCCAGATTTTATTATTCAAGAAGTAAAGATTGAACTTTAATTTATCGCACCAGTGAACCAGTTTCCATTGTTATATTTTCCACTGTTGTCAGTCTGCATCAAGTTAACCAAATTGATTTATTGGTTTAGTAAGCAAAGGTTTGTGGGCAACAGCATAATCGTGGTAACTGAATAGATGGCCATTTTTACGGATAGTGTTTATCATTCTGTGATGTCTCATAGTCAGCACTTGAGATTTCAAGAACCTCAGGTGAGAAGGTTGGTGTCAGAATCAGTCTGAAAAGCTGTATTTTTTATACACTTTGCGTGCTATGCATGTGTAAGATAGTCATATCTGAGTTTACTAACAACATCTCTTTTTGTAATTTTATTTCTTTATCAATTAAATGTGTTTGTTTTCAAAATTTAGGAACCATTTAGTTTGTTTCATGACAATTCTAACAATTTAGTTCCGAATGCTTATCGGAACTAATTGCTGATTTGGGACATTAATATAGGGCAGATCGTTCTTAACATTTTTCAGTCTCGAAAGCTTATTTTTAAAAGTTAACTCGATAAAACCACATTGTAATAGTCACCATTTACCTTCCACCTGCAAATTATGTAAGGCACTGTTGATTTGGGGCACTTCAGGTGACTGGAAATGTCACGTACAAATCTACTATTTCTTTGGTACTTGACGATCATATTTCTCCAAATTAAAAATTATCGATTATATCAAGAATCTTAACAATATTCGAATACATGCGCTCTCATGTACTTGAATGAATACAATGCCTTTTCCCATTTCCTATATAAATGCATTAACGTAAGGTGTCACAGGATTGCATTTACCTCGTTCCATAGGTTTCCGAGCTCCTCCTTATTAATTACTATAAAAAGAATGCACCTGTATCGATATTTCTTCAATCAATTAAAACTTTTGAAAGCCAAAAATAAAAAATTTGAAACAAAATCTATTAAAATATTATTTTGGAATAAACCTTTTCTGAATGTTTAAATAAGTTTTACATTTTATTTAATATATAAAAATTATACTTAAATTTTATCGATTTTTTTTTACTGCTTTTGTTTCTACCAAGTTATGTTTTTTATTCCTAACAAAAGAGTAACTTATTTTTTTGAAAATTTGTATGAAATTAATGAAATTTTTACAATTATTTATGCGAAATATTCATGAGCTTCATATGCAAGATATTATATCCTCACCTGTATAAACACATGTTGTATTTTTTCTTACTTAATAGCTCAGAATGTCATACTATACTGTGGGTGCCATTAGGTGACCATGAGCATTATATTTAACACAACTTGAAATTAGAATCTACTCTTGTATATCATGGCATCATCCCTTCGCCATATTGCTACTGAGCCAGGAAACTTAAATCAGAAGATGAGCACATCAGCTTCTGAAAAGGGGTTAAATGAATTGCAAATACGAGACAGAAGAAAAAGTCCAAGTCGAACATCTGATTCTGTAAGTAATTTACTCTTTTAAAATATAATTTATCACGCTATTAAAAAATTCATTTTTCTAATAAATATTTGTTGGAATTCTTTCTTTTCATAAACAAATAGACTCAGATCAGATATTGCTAGTATACCGAACTGAATGACAGAAAAAATTACCCAGAAAATCTTATTCATGTGAACATACTTTACGAATATATTCATATAAATGTTTTAGCATTTGCATTATTTATAAATGCCATTAATACATTTCAAAATAAAAAAGCAATACAGTAGTATAATAAAATAATATACGATAAATACAATATAATAAAAATAAAGTTGAATTTTTGTTTCAATACAGTAGTTTTATACTTTCAAATTTTATTCCCTTCTTTGCCACTTGAAATGCTGTAAGTAAACATTAATTTTAATACCATAGAGGACGAAAAAAATTCTTAAATTTTTAATGTTTTCTTAATTTTTAACAATATTTTAATAGTTTATAGTTATTTGTGTACAGATGTAAAAATAGGACCTATAATACTGATATAAAATTGGTAACTATATCAACCTTTTAATATATTCATGTTACTGGTATAAACAAGTGACAAATTTGATTAAGCTGTATAGGTACGAAGGAGAAGAAAAATTGTCTTATAACATATTATCACAAAAAGTGCTTTGTCTGAGATTATTAAAAATATACTTAAAAAGAGCACGGTGTCAGACGAGATAAAACTGAATAATGCCTGTCAAAAGCATTTGGGGCCATGATTACATTATGACAAAATTGTATTTGTATAACCAATAAAAAATTATACAAAAATATATAAAACAATGAGATGAAAGAGCAAGCATAATAATAAAAATTTAAAAGTATAAAATAAATTAATACAAAATCCATTTATTTAGTATCATGATTCTTATATAACTTACGTAATACGATTTAACGTGAGAAAGATGATAAAAAACAATGATGACATTAGCTGATCAAAGTTGTCGTTACAAAGTCATCAACAAAGTAGTAAAGATTATCTATAGTCAGAGATATTGTGTGTTAACTAATAATGTCTGTGTTAATAAGGAACATCGCTATTGTGAGATTTTTCAGTATCACCAAACATATGATACCCAAGGATGATTTATGATCTTTTTAAAGTAATAAAAGTCTAGGTAAACTCAAATCAAGAGAATATGGTTGAGCACTGTGGTCAGTATAACTTTTAGTAAGCACTTGAGGACATATTCCAGGAAAAATGTTACTTTGCTCCACATTTAGATTATCTCCAAGAATTCCTATTTTGATATTAACATTAAACTTATTTTGAGCTTTTGACGTTTCACCGTGGTACTAGAACAAGGATTTTTTTCATGACTACTATCATATACATCATGCGTATTGATCACGGCTTCTCACTTAAAACTCATTTCATTCGACGATAATATTGTAACGAAATAGTGGATTTTTCTGTTTAATTGGCTTTCTAGAGAAGTCGCATCTTTTGCCTGTAAAAACGGTATATATATATTATCATGCAGAATCATTCACACCATCCCATACCTCTGGCTACCATGCAACAGAAATTTAACGATATTATATATTTTTTTATTTCAAATTGCACCCCCACCTCACTCTCTTATGTCATCCCTTTCCCATTGGAAAGATTTTATATCCCATAGTCATCAGTTGATTTCTTGAAAGAGATTTGGTGAAGATATTGCTCTAAGTATACTCAGTCTTCTTTTGTTCAATAGTTCGTAAATTTGACTGACACTTTGGGCGAAGATGTTTATAGTGGTTCGGAATACACTTACATTACTAATCAAAGCACAATAAATTCATTCGATGCCTATCATTTAGTATCTGCTCTTACCATTCGTCGTAGGTTGCAAATAGTGGAATATCCGTAAGGAATCCATTTCACTTTACTTAAAACCACAGGTGTAGCTAATAGCGCGGTGAACAACGAACATAGACAACGGAATGGAAGGACATTATCTTTACTGACAAATCATACTTCTGTCTGGAACACCGCAGTAGTCAGATTCGAGCCTGGAGACACTGTGGTGAGAGACTGCCGAACTGTTGCTTTATAAATCGTCGCATTGGTCCTGCACCCAGTATCATGGCTTAGGGTTAGTATTAGATTTCACTCCCGCAGCATTCCTCTAGTACTCATTGCACTTACATTTTAACAGCCAATGTTACATATCTGAGATGTTGGAGTCCATAGTTTTCTAATACATTCAGCACTTGTCATCAGCCATATTCTTTCAGGATAATGCGTGACACGCAATGTTCAAGAGTTCTTTACCCATCAGATTGAATTGCTTCACTGGCCTGTTTATTCTTTGATCTATCGTCAGTCGAAAACTGTGGTTCATGCTGGAATAACAGCTGGCCTGGGATACATCACCTACTGTTATATCATATCATATCAACTTTGGCAGTATATGGAAGTCGCATGGGCGGATTTGCTATATTCCAAGAATATATCTGAAGTATCTATGTATACCGAGGTGCATGGCAGCGGTTATAGCTTACAATGGCTGCTACACTACTGTTGTAAACATTATCCATGCTTCACTAAACGCTGTTGTTTCAATCATTTGAGCTTTGTATTACGTATTATCTACTAAATGAATTTCGGTGTGATATCTCTGTTCTTTCTTGGTATTTTATTTTAAATCTCCAGCTCTGTAGACTGATCATTGGACTTAAAAAAAATTCTCAAAGATATTTCTCGCTTTTCAATGTAATTGTATCTTATTTTCTTTGAAAAATCATTCATTAGTACAAATTTTAATTGTATATAATATATTTTATTTTATTTATATATCTATAATATATTTTGTGCACTGAAATTTTCCTTTTATTATTTTCATTAGGAAATTAGTATTGGTACAAATAGCCTCTCACATAGCTCTCATCATTCTGAATCTACATCTCATAGTAATAAACCAGCCCTTAAATTACCCTTGAATTCACCAGATGTTCCAAATTCTACTTCAGTGCCCAATGGAGAAGATAAGGCTCCCGTCACTGCACAAAGAGTGCATCGGGGCAGTGAATGGGAAATCTTAGAAGGCTTAAAGGATGGTAAAATATGTGAAACTAAACCCGACAAATTTGAGGGATATCTAATGAAAAGAAGAAAGTGGCCTCTTAAGGGTTGGCATAAAGTAAGTAAAATTAATTATTTTAACGTCTTTGAGAAAAACATTCCATCAGCAATGAATAATTTTTTTATGAATAATAAAAAAATTATCAAAGAAAAATAAAAAAAAGTTATTTATTTATGAAGAGTAAAACAGTTATCGAAAAAAATATAAAAAAATTTATTTATTTATGAGCAATAAAAAGAATTATCAAAGCAAATAAAATGGAAATTTCAAAAAACTTTTTATATTATTATCGAAATCGAATACTTATTTTACTAAAGTAAATTTGTATGCTCATCTCTTTCTCTCTCTCTTTTAATATAAAGCAATTGTATTTGCTACACAGTAATGCATTTTTTAACTATAAAAATCTATTTACATAAGTATCAATTTTAGATCGTGGCAAAAAATCCTTGACTGTTTTAAAATAATTCATATTTCCGTTATAATAATTTCTGTCATTATTTTTTATTAATTTATTAATATTATTCACCTTCTTTTTCTCTAACATAAACACAAAAACTAGAAAAATATGAAGTCATTTCAAAAATTAACATTGTATTTATTTATACAAGAAAAAGCTTTTCGTGAAAAATATTATCAAATACAACAATGTATGATGAAAAATATGCTATCTAGCGAAAATACTCAACCGTTTTCTTTTAAATTTTTTAATTAATTATTTTTTTTATAAAACCCTCTTTCTCATTTTAAAGATTTGGTAAGCACCAATCAGCCTTATAAAATTTCTTAAAAAACACTGATCAAAATACCTCGCAGAATCAAATAATCTTATAATCTAAAGTTAAGTATCCGAATAAGTAATTATAATAATAATAAATGCAGAACTTCTGTGGCTCAGTAGCTTCATGCCGCTTCCCGTTAAGATCAGCAAAGTGAAGCATCATTTGCCGCGACAGTAATTGGGAGGGTGACCACGTACTCACCCTCACTGGTTTGCTGGAGCTCCGTGGGTTGGGGACGTATCCACGTTAATATGTGACGTCCAAAGTCCTTCCGTTGGTGTGGCGTGGATGTGGAGAGGAGGGTGCCAGCTCAGGTGTGAACCTCGTCAACTGACCGTGGTTCAAAATTAACGAGCACTTGGTGATGGACTCATATTCCAAACCAGCTAACCAAAGGTACAGTCCGGGATTCTCCTGCACCGCTATGTATGTATGTATGAAAAAGTGTTCAATAACTGCACATGGGTCCCAAAATACCCCAAAAAAATTAAATATTGAATCGTAAATATTTACAAAACTTCAAATTATTATCATTTTCATCATATTCTGGAAAAAATTGTTAGTGTTAAGTTACTGATCTCTAATTATGCTATTTTTTTTATCAGTAAATAGACAATATCAAATGTTATTTTTGAATTAGTGAAATTCTTAAATGTCAGAACATAGTATTTATGATAAGCATGAGTTAAAGTAAAAACACAATGGCAATGTTGAACATTATTTGCCAATATTTTGATTGAAAAGTTATAAAAAATGGATTTCCGACTGCTTTAAAATTGGAATTTATAGATGAAAATAACAAAATATCTGCATTGAAAAATAAATTCAATTAGATTTTTTTGAAAATAACTCTATGTTTAAATTTCACGGTTTTATATAATTATATATTAAAAGTATATTAATATTAAATTAACCTCGGTTTTTTTCTAATTAAATCATTATTTATTTGCAATAAAATGTACCTTTTAGAAAAAAAAAAAAAAAAAAAAAAAAAAACCATTTCTAAATACTTGACTTGAAGTAACTATTTGCATTAATTCTTTTACATCAATCGATTTGACCATTTTTATTATTTTGTTGCAATACATGTGACATCATATCAGTTTATCTGTATTTCATTTATTGGTATCGAACTTTATTGATTTGTTATAGGTTATTTTTTCTGTATAATAATCACATGAAAATAAGTTATTGATTGATGAACTGATTAGTTACATGAAAATAAGTTATTGGTTAGTCCTATATTCATGTTTTTTACATTGAAAGAGCTGATACTTTAAAAAAGTTAAAACACTGTTTTATAAATAAGTATTTCAATATTTTTATTTCAGTTTATATATATATATATTATAATAATAAGTATACACTTTTAATCACCTATACAACTTACAATTATTTTCTATAAAAATTGACATAAAACTATTTTTACCTGAAGGTTTAAACAGCCCTCAGGTAAATGTTTTTATCATTTTATATGAGGGTTGTTTAAACCTTGAAATTCATTAATTTATTCACGATCTCTTTTCAATTAAACTGATGCTAATTGGAATTTGTATTTTTATATAATCGTAATGTATCTATATATTATGGAATTTTAGATAATTTAATGACGGAGAAGCAATGAATTGTACGTAATTGAATCATTAAACAATTTTTCATTTGGATATTTACCACCATTTTTATGCATTTGCTTATAACTATCTACCAAAATAATTTTTTCATTGATTTATTTATCTTATCTCTTTTTAAATGTATATTTTTTCTCCAAGATGTATTTTTTGATTGAATGTTTTTTTGCTTTTAGTTAAAACTAATTATGGCCTTATACTATATGGTGGTCTTTTTTTTAAACAAATATCTAACATTTTGTGTGTGTGTGCAATGTGTTGTATGTAATGATTTTATTTCGAAATTTCTAGTTAAATAAAAAAAAGGCAGATTTTCACATTTATTAGATTGAGCATGAAAAATTTAATTTAATGTGCATGGAAAATAATTTTTCCCATCAACTCAAGAAAGCAATTTTATCTATCCCTTGTTATGTATTCTTATTAGTGAAAATGTGAAACATGTAACCTATATGAAAACACTGTATTGTTATTTATTAACATTGTACTGTTTATCTTTCATTTAAGTGTAACAAAATATTACAAAGCGAAAATTTTTAATAATGATTGAAAATATATAAAAATAAAGTAATATTTAAGACTTTACAGTATTATTTTAGAATAATAACGAATTAATATAGTTTCTATAAGATTTATTTAATTAAGTGATTGCATATGTAGTGAGTCAAGACCACTTACAGTATGAACTCAGTTGTATGAAAATATCCTTTAATATATCTTCCTGCTGATATGAAGGAAAGAATGCTTTAGCTATGTTAAAAAGATATTTTAATGAGCTAAGTTAAAATATGAGTATTTAGCTCGTTACTTTATCTTTGTAACATTGCATAAAATTTCACAGTATTTCATGCCCATGCCTAGTTTTGAAAAGGCCGCGTATATTTAAGACCGTGGTGGTCTTGTTGGGAAGAGTGTCCTTCTCCTTACCAAAAGAAAAGAAGTTTTTATCCCCAACGTAACTGAAGATCCACAAAGTACTTTATAATCAAAATGCCCTCCTTGTGAAATGTTACCTGTGGGGTGCTAAGCCAGTTTTGAGAGCTTTTTGCTTGGTCGCTACTTCTTAATTGTGAAAACTAACTGCCTTGGAGATGTAGATGGCATGCTCAGTAGGAACTCCACTGCATAAAAATTGCTGTTATAAATAATGGTGTGTTAATTAATGTAATGTTATAATTAATGATGTGTTAATTAATATAATGTTGTAATTAATGATGTGTTTTCTGTGACAAAGGGTGAAATTCCCTGATTGAACGAGATTAAAAGGAAGAAATTATGCTTTATGTTATATAATAGTAAACACTGAATTTTTAGATGAGTAGCTTAAGAGCCATGCATTTTTTAAATAGATAAAAAAATTGATTGAATGAAACCAGTGTAAGAGAATTACATCATCCTGCATTTACACCTTCCTCTTTCTCTACAACTGCTTCCTGTTCATCTCTGCTAAAAAACTATTGAATATGTAGAGATTCAAGACCATTTACAGTATGAACTCACTTGCACCAAAATATCTTTTAGTATAGCTTCCTGTTGACATGATGGAATGAATGCTTTAGCTATGTTAAAAAGATATTTTAATGAGCTAAGTTAAAATATGAGTATTTAGCTCGTTATTTTATCTTTGTAACATTGCATAAAATTTCACAGTATCTCGTGCCCATGCCTAATTTTCAAAAGACCGCGTATACTTAAGACCGCAGTGGTCTTGTTGGGAAGAGTGTCCTCATTATCAAAAGAAAAGAAGTTTTATCCCCAACGAAACTGAAGACCCAAAGTACTTTATAATCAAAATGTCCTCCTTGTGAAATGTTACCTGTGGGGTGATAGCCAATTTTGAGGGCTTTCTGCTTGGTCGCTACTTCTTAATTGCAAATACTAATTCCCTTGGAGGTGCGGATACCACACTCAGTGGGAACCTCACCACATAAAAATTTCTGTTATAATTAATGGTGTGTTAATTAATATAATTTATGATATTTGCTGTGACGAAGGGTAAAATTCCCTGAGTGAACGGGATTAAAAGGAAAAAACTATGCTTCATGTTCTATAATGCTAAACACTTAATTCTTAATTGAGCAGCTTAAGAGCAGTACATTCTTGATATAGCTAAAAAAATTGATTGAGTGAAACAAAGGTAAGAGAATTGCATCTTCCTGCGCTTGCTATTTCCTCTTTCTTTACTACTGCCTCCTGCTCATCTCTGCTGAAAAACTATTGCATTAATAAAGAGTCAAGACTATTTATAGTATGAACTAACTCATTTGTACCAAAATATCATTTATTATAGCTTCCTGTTGACGTGAAAGATGAATGCTTTAGCAATGTTAAAAAGATATTTTAATGAGCTAAGTTAAAATATGAGTATTTAGCTCGTTACTTTATCTTTGTAACATTGCATAAAATTTCACAGTATCTCGTGCCCAGGCCTAGTTTTCAAAAGGCCTTGTATACCAAAGACCGCGGTGGTCTTGTTGGGAAGAGTGTTCTTCTCATTACCAAAAGAAAAGAAGTTTTCATCCCCAACATAACTGAAGATCCATGGTACTTTATAATCACAATGTCATCTTTGTGAAATGTTACTACTATAGTGTGCTAAGCCTGGTTTGAGGGCTTTCTGCTTGGTGGCTTCTTCTTAATTGTGAAAACTGACTCCCTTGTGTCGATGCACGTCCAGTGGAACCTCACTAGAAAAATGTGTTATATTTATTGATGTTGTAATTTTGCTGTGATGGAGGGCAAAATTCAATGAGTGACCGGGATTAAAAAGAAAAAAATTTATCCTTCATGTTCTATAATGGCAAACATTTATTTCTTAGATGAATATCTTAAGAGCGGTGCATTCTTGATATCGATAAAAAGAAGTGATTGAATGACACGAGGGTAAGAGAATTTACTTCATTCTTCACTAGTAGTTCCTTTCTTTCTCTACTACTACTTGTTCTTCATTTCTATTCAAAAACTATTCCTCTCTTAATGCTAACCTGTAATTTTCAGAATTGGATCAAAATGAATAGTTTATAACTGTATTGATTGAATGCACCTCAGAATATATATCCGAATAAGAAATCCTTCATCATATGTATTAGTTATCTTGAAACTAAAACTTTAAATCTGAATAGTGATTAAAAAGAATTTCTTGGAAATATTTGAAAGAGCATGAAGTATTGGATATTTTCACACCGCTTAGTTGACAGCCTGAATTCTGAATGCGCAAATTTTTATATCTATGATTTGAAAACTCAAATTCACCTTTTGAAATAAATCTCATTTGTTTCTCATAAGAAAGGATTTTATGGCTCATCCCGTATATGCAGACGTCAAAAATACTTTGTTAAAATATTTAAAGCTGTTCATAGTAAAAACTTACCTTTTAATGAGTGCATACTGAAAGAAAAAGCTATTGACTTTTTCAAAGTTTTAGAAGAAGTATAGTCTACCCTAGAAGAGGGTGGTTGCAAAGTTTTGAAGATGAAACTGGAATTATGCGCAAAACAATGGTGTGAAAAAATGGTTGATTACTCTACAACTCCTTTCAACTAAACTGATGCTATGTGGGACTTGTATTTTTATATATCCATATATCTTAAAGTTTTAGAAAATTTTTGATTGACAAGAAATGAATTGTGTATGATTGAATCATGATACAGTTTTATTTTATCAGTGGGATATTTTTATTCATTTTTATGCATTCAATTTTCACTATCTATCAAAATAATGTTTTCATTGATTAATTAATTTTGCCTTATAATAATAATTTGTAGACTTTTATAAAAAAAAAATTATATAACTTTTTTTTACTTATATGCAATCTGTTGTATGTAATGATAGATGATATAATAGAATCTGTAAATTTTCATATTTATTAAAATGAACTTCTAAAATTTAATTTAATGTACAAGGAAAATAATTTTTTCCATAAACTCTTAAAAGGAATTTCCTGTATCTCTCTCTATGTATTTTATTAATGAAAATGTGAAACATGTAGTCCATAAGAAAACATTGTGTATTGTTATTTATTAGAACTCTACTGTTTATCATTAATTATTTTCAAAATATTACAAAACGCTAGTTTTTTACAATAACTGAAAATATATAATAATAAAGTAATATTTAAGATTTTACGATATGTGAATTTTGAATACTAACGAATTCATTCAGTTAATAGATGATTTATTTATTTAAGTGATTACATATGTAGAGAGTCAAAACCATTTATATAGTATGAACTCAGTTGTACCCTAACATTATTTATTATATTTTTCTCCTGACGTGAAGGAAGAAATGCTTTAGCAATGTTAAAAAGATATTTTAATGAGCTAAGTTAAAATATGAGTATTTAGCTCGTTACTATGTCTTTGTAACATTGCCTAAAAATTCACAGCATTATCTAGTACCCATGCCTAGTTTTCTAAAGGCCATAAATGATTAAGATCGTGGTGGCCTTTTTGGGAAGGGTATCCTTCTCATTATCGAAAAAAAAGGCAGATTCATCCCCTATGTAACTGAAGATCCAAAGTATGCCGTAATCACAATGTCTTCCATGTGAAATGTTGCTTGTGGTGGGCTAAACCAGTTTTGAGGGTTTTCTGCTTGATCACTACATCTTAAAAGCTAACTTCCTTTGGGGTTACCCATACCTAGTTTTCCAAAGGCCGCGAATGCTTAAGACCGCTGTGACCTTGTTGGAAAGAGTGTCGTTCTTATTACCGAAAGAAAGGCAATATTATCACATAAGTAACCGAAGATCCATCGACTTGTAAATTAGGATGTTATCACACTGTCTTCCTTTTAAATGTTGCGTGTGGGGTCCTCAACCATTTTTGATTTTTTCCCTTGGTTGCTGCTTTTTAATTACAAAAACCAGTTTTCTTGAGGACGCACTTGCCTTTTCCTCTTTTTCTACTACTGCCTGCTGTTCATCGCCGAGCGGTCTAATTAGTCCTCGTGTGCAAAAAATGACCCTTGAGCGACAAACAAACGCGTCTCCAGTTCATCTCTGCTGAGAGACTATTGAATATGTAGAGAACCACAAGACCATTTATAGTATTAACTCACTCAGTTGTACCAAAATATAATTTTTTTTTATAGCTTCCTGTTCACATGAAGGAATGAATGCTTTTGCAATGTTAAAAAGATAATTTAATGAGCTAAGTTAAAATATGAGTATTTAGCTCGTTACTTTATCTTTGTAACATTGCATAAAATTTCACAGTATCTCATGCCTATGCCTAGTTTTCCAAAGGCCACGAATTATCAAGATCGACTTGGCCTTGTTGGGAAGAGTGTTGTGCTCATTACTGAGACAAAGGCAATATTACCATCTAAGTAACCGAAGATATATTGAGTTGTAAATTAGGTCATAATAACAATGTCTTCTTGCGAAATGTTATCTGTGTGGTGTCCAGCCAGTTTTGGTTTTTTACTGCTTAGTCGCTACTTCTTGCAGTTCACTCTTCCTCTACAACTGCCTCCTATCCATTTCTGTTGAAAACTATTGCATAGATAGAGAGTGAAGACCATTTATATTATAAACTCACTTGTACCAAAATATCATTTATTATAGCTTCCAGCTGACGTGAAGGAAAGAATGCTTTAGCAATGTTGAAAAGATATTTTAATGAGCTAAGTTAAAATATGAGTACTTAGCTCGTTACTATGTCTTTGTAACATTGCATAAAATTTCACTGTATCTTGTTCCCATGCCTAGTTTTGCAAAGGCCTCGAATTCTTTAGGTTGCAGTATCCTTGTTGGAAAGGGTGTCGTTCTCATTACCGATATATATATATATATATATATATATATATATATATATATATATATATATATATATATATATATATATATATATATATATGGAAATGCAGTATTATCACCTAAATAACCGAAGATCCATGGGCACGTAAATTAGGCCGTAATCACAATGTCTTCCTTGTGAAATGTTACCGGTGTGGTACTCAGCCAGTTTTTATATTTTTCTGCTTGGTCGATACTACTTGATTGCGAAAACTAACTTTCTGGGTTTAGATTGCATGCTCAGTGGATGCTTTACTACATAAGTTGAAATCATTTCTACTGTTTGTTGTGCCGAAGTGTTAAATTTTCTGAGTGACAGAGCATTAGAATAAAAAATCTATTTCATGTCCTGTAAAAAAATTAATTCTTAGATAAGCTGCTTAAGAGGGGTACATTCTGAATATAGATAAAATTGATTTAAGGGAAAGAAAATTGCATTATTCTGCACTTGCATTTCCCTCTTTCTCTAGTAATACTTCCTCTTCATCTCTGCTCAAAAACTCTTCCTTTCTTTATGATAAGCTATGATTTTTCATGACAGTGCCAGAATTGGATCAAGTTATTGGTTACCTACAAAAGGAATAGTTTAAAACTGTATTGATTGAATGCACCTCAGATTATATATCATAGATAAATAAGATATACTTTGCCATTTGTGCCATTAAATTTTAACTTTGATTACATGTAAAAAATAATTTTATGGAAAAATTTTAAAGAACGTTATCAATCCATTGCTCTCACACTTTGAAGTGAAGAGCTTAACCGCTGAAGCCATGAATTTCTATCGCTGAGATTTTAAAAACCAAAGTAAACTTTTGAAACAAATCTCGTTTGTTTCTTTTAAGAAACTATTTTGTGGTTCATCACATGCTGACATCAAGGATACTTTGATTCAATATTTAAGACTGCTTATAGTCAAAACTTACTATTCGATGTAGGCATACTGAAAGTAAAAGCTATTTACTTTTTCAAAGTTTTAAAAGAAAATAATTTTACCCAAGAAGAGGATGGTTGCAACGATTTGAATAAGTGAAACTGGAACTATGTACAAAACAATGATTAAAAAAAATGACAACGTTGATTACTCTACAACTCTTTTCAATTAAGCTGATGCTATGTGGGACTTGTATTTCTATATATCCGTATATCGTAGAATTTTAGAAAATTTTTATGATTAACAAGAAATTGTGTATGATTGAATCATGACACAATTTTTTCAGTGGGATATTTTCATTCATTTTTATGCATTTATTTATAACTATCTGCCAATATAACGTTTTTATTGATTTATTTATCTGTTTTTAAAAGGTATATTTTTTTGTCAAAGTGTATATTTTTTATTGGATGTTTGCTATTAGCTAAAACTAATTTTCTCTTATACTATTTGCTAATTTTTCTTTAAAAATCTAACTTTTGTGTATGTGTAATTTGTTGTATGTTATGATTTTATTTTGAAATGGCTGATTTAATAAAATCTGCAGATTTTCACAATTATTAAAATGAACTTCTAAAATTTCATGTAATGTGCTTGGAAAATAATTTTTTCCATAAACACAAAAAAGGAATTTCATGTGTCTCTTGTTATATATTGTTATTACTGAAAATATGAAACCTATAACCTATAATAAAACACTGATGTTATTTGATTCTAATATTATTTTAATTATTATAGGAATTTTTAGAAGTTTTTTAGAATTATTATTAGAAGTGTTCTGTATTCAGGTATACCAGTCTGCATGCGAATTCAATCTATGTGTTGTAACCAGTTGTATAAGTTTTATTTATGTGTGTACACATTTCCATCCTTATGTTATTATCATGAGAATTAATTTTCGTGTGAATAAAAAGTTATATTCATAAAGGGATTAAAAATTAATTGATTGAAAATTTCAAATTTTTTGACTAAATGAATTAATTTTAAATAACTAAAAAAACTGACATTATTTCAAGATAATTACTGAAATGATTAAATTTTTCTAAAACGTTATGAATTTTACTTTTATTGTTGAAGAATGTCTTTGTTAAAATTACGAAAAGAATGATTGGAAATTTATTAATTCTGAAGGAATTATGTTAAACTTGTTACACTTTCAAGCAAAGGTAATATTTAATTCAAAGAAAAAATTATTTACTTTATGAGACAGTTAGATACATTGAGTTTTCGCCATTATTACTTAATATTTTAATATTCGAAGCATGTAAATGAATATTTCATAAGCATATTATTTCTTTTTTATTTTATATTTTTTCTGGTTTTATCTTTTTCTATTTTCATTACATAATAATAACATCGGTTTATTAAATTCTCCTCACAAACCTTTTTAAGAAATAAGATTTAAATTGTCGGGAAATTTTATTAAATAACAAAAATTACAATGAATTAAATATTAAAAGGAAATTGAGTAAATTTAAACTAAAAATGTAAATTAAAATATGAGATTATATGTTTTATGATTTATGTTACTAAAATATTTATATTGTGCTATTTTTTGTGTGTTTGTTAAGAAATGTTCATAATTTTTTCCCTGTGTTTTTTCCTTATTCCTGTGATGGCTTATTAATAAATATTTTATAATTTAAATTTATATTTTTTTGTTTGTATTTGGTTCATTTTTAATCATATCTCTAAAACGTTTTAAAGTGATAAAATTTGTCTTTTTTCATATTTACAGCGATATTTTCTACTTGATAAAGGAATCTTAACTTATACAAAAACATCGAATGAAGTAAGCATATATATTTATTTATATTCTTACAGTTTCTTAAATTTTGCTAAAATCTAAAGTTATATTATTTACTTTGAATCACTCATAGATGGCTCGTGGAAAAGTGCTTGGGTCTGTTGATGTTGGTTTGTCTGTAATTTCATCTAAAAGTCAAAGGCGTAGGATTGATATCGATGCTGAAGAACATATATATCATTTAAAAGTATAGTATTTTAAAAAAAATTCTTTCAAAATAGTTAACCATAGAATAGTTCAATTTTTTCAGGAGATCACTTTAATATTGTTAAAATCAATATTTCGACTTTAGATGTAATTTTCCTTAAATTGATCTTAAGTTAGCTTTGTAGATAGGGTAATTATTTAACAGTCTGTAAATTCTCCATTTTCACAGCTTTTGCAATTGAAACATTTTTGCTGATATAAATATTGATTACTTGATTCCGAATTCAATAATTTATTAAACTAAAAGTTTTTTTTCTCCGTATTTTCTTAGATGCACCGATATATTTCTTAGCCAGTGTTACTGAGAATGAAACAATTGATATAGCGTGGAGAAATTTATATAATTTAATTTCTGAAAATTACATGTAGTCTTATAAATTGCTAGTTTGATAAAAGCTTCTAATTGTTGAAATGCTTTACAAATGTAGTGAAAAATTTTCTGAAGTATTTTCATTGCTTATTAAAAGAAATATATTGTTTCAAATTTTTGTTTCCTTTGAAACAAAATCATTAGATTAGTAAGGAATTATGCCTTTCCCTAATTATGTTATTATCTACTTTACAACCAATTTATAAAAAACAAAGTGTACCTAAAATTAATTTTTTGATCTATTATTTTAGGTGAAAAATCAAACATTATATGAGGACTGGGTAAATCAACTACGACATCATAGACTTTATCGTCAGCATGAAATATCATTTGGGACTCGTGAAGCTCCTAAAATTACGACTCCTGTTGAAGAAATGCCTGGTATGAATAAATTCATTTAAAGAATCATTTCTATTAGGTAGATGATTTTAATATATGAAGAAAATAGGGTTCCGACCATTATATATATATATATATATATATAAACTTTTGATTTATATAAAGAATGTGTGTTGTACATGTGTGTGCGACAGGAAAAAGGAGAAACTCATAATAGTAAATTTTTTAAAAACCCTTTAATTAATAGAGAGTTTTTAATTTTTATTAAATTAAAATATATAGGATTTCCAATATAAAATTTCAGTAATAATTTCTTAAGCAATGTTATTATTAAAACTTGGTAAGAAATATGATTATTATTAATGATATTTCTTTGAATTTGAATAATTTAAAGTAATAAAGATATATTTTTCCTCACAATTATAGTAAGTTTAAATGTTGTTTTTTAGATTTGGTTCCACTGAAAATTATTTAAGTTCAAAGTTCTATTCTTTTAAACTATTTCTATGATTACTCAGAATGAAATTTTTCTATACTGTATTTATAAAATCAAAGAGGCTATGTCAAAAGAGCAATTACTATACAATAACGATCATTCTTGAAGTTGCTATTTAGTGTATTCTTTCGTGAATTTTTTTCAGTGGCTTATAATACTTACGATTTTATTTAAATGTGAATAGGGTATTTATATGTACTCAAGTAAAATGTATTTCAGATATAAACATTGCAAGTAATTAGTAATATTTTCCAATCCCCTGTTGCATAATATAATAAGGAAAGTCGTAGGTAAAAAAAAAAAAGGATGTAATTCTTGTTTGTTCTTGTAAGTTAAAATATGAGTATTTAGTTCGTTACATTTTATTTTTATAACAGTGCATAAAATTTCACAGTATTTCATACCCATGCCTAGTTTTCAAAAGGCCGCGTATACTTAAGACCGTGGTGGTCTTGTTGGGAAAAGTGTCCTTCTCATTACCAAAAGAAAAGAAGTTTTTATCCCCTACGTAACTGAAGATCCACAAAGTACTTTATAATCAAAATGTCCTCCTTGTGAAAAGTTACCTGTGGGGTGCAAAGCCAATTTTGAGGGCTTTCTGCTTGGTCGCTACTTCTTAAATGCGAAAACTAACTCCCTTGGAGGTGCCGATGGCACACTCAATGAGAACCTCACAACATAAAAATAGCTGTTATAATTAATGATGTGTTAATTAATATAATTTATGATGTCTGTGTTTTTGTTACACTGCATGAAAGTTCACAGTATTTTATGTCCATGACTAGTTTTCTAAAATCAGCAAATGTTTTAAGACTGTGATGGCTTTGTTGGGAAGGATTTTGTTTTCATTACATAAAGTAAAGCTGTTTCATCCTCTTCGTAACTGAAGATTCAAAGTAGGTCGTAATCACAAAAGGTCTTCCTTGTGAAATGTTATTTGTGGGGGGGGGGGGCTAGATTGATTTTGAGCGTTTTCTGCTTGGTCGCTACTTCTTAATTAGGAAAATTAATTTTCTTGGTAGCGTTGATGGCACAGTCAGTGAGTGACTCACGTCATAAATTGACAACAATTCTGCTCTTTGCTGTTCCGAAGAGTAAAATTCCCTTAGTGATTAGTCATTAAAACGAATAAACTGTTTCATATCCTATAATAGGAAACGCTTAATTCTTAGATCAACTGTTTAAAAGGATTCTTGATGTTGATAAAAATATGATTGAGTGAAACAAGAAAAAAATTGCACCATTCTACACATTCACTTCTAGCTTTCTCTACAACTGCTTTATATTCAACTTTATCCAACAACTGTTCCCTTCTTAAAGTCAAGTAATGTTTTTCAAGGTAGGGCCAAAATTGGATTAATTTTCTGCTTACTTTCAAGAGACACATGTAAAAAACACTGTATTGATTGAATGTATCTCAGATTATATGCCAAAATAGATATCTTTCATCATCTGTGTTAATTGTCTCTTGGAACTAAAACTAGTAGATAAGAATTTCATGGAAATATTTGAAACAGTGTTAAGTACTAAAACAGTAGAACTAAAACTAGTAGATAAGAATTTCATGGAAATATTTGAAACAGTGTTAAGTAATGGATTCTTTCACACAGCATAGTGGACAGCTTAACTCCTAAAAGCGCAAATTTCTATTTATGATTTTGAAATCCAAATTCAAATTTTGAAACAAGACTAATTTGTTTCTTTTATAAAACGGTTATGTGGCTCATCATATGTAGACATCCAGAATACTTTGTTTAAATATTTAAAACTGATCATATATTCAAAACTTGATAGTTAATTTGTGCTTATTGAACGAAAAAGCGTTTCACATTTTTCAGGCTTTTAGTAGAATTAATTTTTACCCTAGAACACACACACAGGATGGTTGCAAAAATTTAAAAATAAACCTAAAATTATTCCCATTATAATCACCTCTTTAGTCGATTTTTCTAAATTGATAGATTTTACAGTGATAAAAAAAATTTGAGAATTTTTAATTCAACACTTTTTCAATCAAATATTTATATTATTAAAGGAATTGGCCTTTTCTATTAGATTTTGTCAGAAAGAAAATTTATTTTAAAAGATCTTCTTTAAAGATATAAGTATTGCAAAATTAGGTTGGCACAAAATTGATTTAATGTAGCATAAATGGATGAAAACAAAAGAGAGTTAGTTATAAGAAATGAGAAAATTTTTTGTTGTCTTAAGTCCTAAAATAACTTTTCTGGCAAATATAATAACAACAATTGAACTTTTATGATTAAAATAAGTTTTTAAGAAAAACTGAAAGAATTTAACTATGTAAAATTGAAACTAAATGTAATTTGCTTCATAATTGTTTAAATAGCTCCTTGTTAAAAACACAATAAATTGTTACTTTTTATTAATTATTACATCGAAATTTCTGTATCTAGATACGAATATAATAAAATATGAGTTAAGGATTGCTAAAAAATTATCTTAAAGCAAAGATGAAATCTTGCAAGACCCATATCATTTTTTAGATATTTTGTTTATTTTCGGATTCATGGGGATTTTCTCGCTCTGTTAGATAATCCCAAGATAGCAGTAACAACAACAACAAACCATCTGACATATTCAGTTGATTCATGAAACTTAGCTGTATTTTGTTATTGTTATTGAAATTTGTGATTTAGAAGGTGATGTTTTGCATTCTATTTCATCATGTGCTGTTTAAAACTGCTGAAAGCATGCAGCAAGATGTCAAAATAATTCTGACAATAATGGTATTTTCTGTAAATCACTTATTCTTCTGTAAGTTACTTCTGTAAATTATTATGTGAGAAATTTTTTTTTACAAAACTGTTGTATTTCATTGTTAAATTGTGGATGACAATTATGTAAAAATTGAGATATAATAAGCAGTGATATCATTTCAATATAAAAAATATATGATAGAGACAAACACTACATAACATCCACTGAAGAAAGCCTTACAAGTTTTCGTTAGTTGTTTGAGCTTAACACGCATTCACTGTCATTTATATCTGAGTTCATTAGAAAAATAGCTATGTAAATATGTTGCAAATAAAAATGTTGAAATTTAGGAATATTTGAGTTCTTTCTTCTGTAGAAGGCGACTTCTTACCTTATGTCATAATAGAAAAAAAAGTTGGTAATTAGATTTTTTAAATCATACATTTATTTACTCTTTGATCACATAAGCGACATCAAAAATAATATGTATGAAAGCACAATAGATGGGACGATTGCTGAATATTTTTTGAAGTTCCATTAATTTTGTTGTGTTAGAATTTAACATAAATCCACTTTTATCATAAATAAAATAAATATCAACTCTCAATTCTTGTTCTTAATGAACACAGTCAGACTCATTGTTAATAGCATGTCTTTTCCTATTGGGTATTATTCTTTTGTTTATAATTAGCTGTAAACGTAAACTGTTTTACTTTAAAGAAAAAAATTCTTATCTTTCAATATATGTAAAATAAAATTAATTCAAATGCAAAATTTTCATATTTCAATATATTGAGTATCATTTTAATTTAACTATGGATCAGTTTTTCAACATTTCTTAAATGTAGTTATTCTGGAGAAGAATTATCGTTACATATTTCATTAATTTTGTTTAAATCTAAGATTACCCATTAGAAATTCAAGTCATGTAAGGTAATGCAAATTTTAATCTTATTGTGTTTTAATTGACTAAAATCAGAAACAGTGAAGATGTTTACTGAGATTGTAGGAAAACACTAGTGAGATTTACTAATATTTCCTAGTTATTATCAATATTAGTAATATATTTTACATTGCCAAGTTTTTTATAAATGTGTGCTGATAAATAAATTTTGAAAATGGTTTAGTGTTATATTTGGGTAATAATTCCTAAATGCAACAATATGATTTTTGTGTTTGATATACTTCTTGTCCAGCAAGTAATACTTAGTAACTAAGACCTGAACAGCAGATTGTGAAAAGTATTCAGTATTCATTGATGTTTAAAATAAAAAAGAATTTATAAAGTTAAGTTTTTTCTTGAATCACCTATATATCTTATAATGAAGATTTAATTTTATAAATTTTCTTATCTATTATTTTAATTTGTTAGATATTGTAAAATTGTTTACATAAAAATGTTTTTAAGCCAGTATAACGCATAATAGTTTGTTAAAAAAATATAAAAGTTGATGAAACACCTTATCAATATTTTATTAACATATATTAAACACATTTTATTAATTCATCTCTAAAGAAAAGGAATTATTTAAATATAATAAAATAAATTTCATAAAAAGTAGAAGTTTATTTTCTAAAAAGCACTTTTTTGTCAATTCAATAAAAATTCTTTAAATAATATTTGCTGTGATAAGAAATAAAATGAGCCTGTACATAAACTAATTTTTTAAATCTCCATATAAATCACTGTGTTTGTTTTCTTAAAAAATATTTTAAATGGTTTATAACATTTCAGCCATATATTTGAATATAATTTTTTAGTAAATATTAAAAAAGTTAATCTTTGTTTTTCTTTTTCTGCCTTTCAACTTTTTCTGTATCCCTTAGTCCCCTTTCCTGTATCATACACACCACCTGTCAGCAGTATTCAAGATGGATCTGCATGGCAAAGTAGTAGGCATAGTTTAATTCGAAGTCCAATATCTCAACAAAGCAGAGTAGCTGCTTGGATTCTAGATTCATCTGCTATTGACCAAGGCAACAAAGGTTAATACATAGTTTAACTTCAAACTGTAATTATATATACTAAGTTTAATTATCTTTTATAAATTAGAATTTAGTACATTAATCTACATTGATCATATTTAGAAATTATATATTAAAAATACAAAAATATGATATGAAATATATATAATTTTCCAATAACTAAAAATAATCTGCATACTTAAAAAGTTGAAGAACCTTATGATTTTGTAATTGTTATTGACAATATATTCTATGTGTTATAGAGTCAATTGGTAACTTATGAGAATAAGTGAATCCAAAATGTAACATAAAATTAAGTTTTGGGAAACAAAAACTTGCATTTATAAAATTTCTAACAAAGTTTTAATTATTTATTTATTTATCATTAGATCACAAGTCTGCCATTAAAACATCGCTAAATTTCTGAAAATGAGTAACTATTTTGATGATATTGAATAAGCTATTTTTAATTTTCATTCTCTTAGTGAAAAACTAATAAAATCATATATGTTGTGACCAATATGCTGAATTAAATCAATAACTAAAAGATTTATAATTGATGGCAGCTCTTTAAATTTTCTTATAATATGCAATGAAGTTGGGAATGTAAAATTATTTCTAATTGTAATTGTTCAAGTTAGTGAGTATAAATTCATGAATTCATATTTTGTATATTACTTAATATAAAATAACAATAATTGATCGCTTATTTCCAAATGACTTACTAGATATAGTATTCCACTATACAGTAGGTTTGTGAATTCATATTTGATATGCTAGCCTTATATGGAAAATGATTAATTATTTTTAATTTTCAAAGAATTTACTAAATGTAGTTTTCCACTGTAACAACAACATATGTGTTCAAGTCCAGTTATTTAAAAATGCTGTTATCTCAAATAACAGATCACAAGGTGCATTAAAATAAGATGAATATTGCCAATTTTTATATTAATTAATTAATAAATTTTGTAAATGATTAGTTTATTTATATTTATTGCTTTTTTAATGCAACAATGCTTATTGCATTTGGCTGAATTGCTGTATGACACATTACTTCTCTCCATTTACTATTATATTTTGTTTTAAAATGTATAATCTGGAAAAAATAATATGTTAGTTCATTTTAAAATAAATTTAATTATTTTATTTACCCTATTTTCAACATTAATTTTTTCCATAAATAATGTTAAAAAGTTAATTGATTTTTTATTTATTGCTTTTAGTTTGATTATTTTGTGTTTCATGCAATGATAAATTTCAATTTTCATGAGTGATTTATCTTTTAAATGCTAATTGAATTATTCTTGATGCAAAAATATCATATATTTAAAAATTTAGCATGCATTTCTACTTTCAAAATCAAGTTATATATCAATTTTAACGTAAGTTATTTTTATTAAAATTTTAATGTGTGTATATATGAAAAGTTAAAGAAATAAAACTTCGTTTTGGTGCAGTGATGATTATATTAAATTTTTTTTTAATCTTTCATATTATATTATGTGTTTTTAACAGAACTTCCAATTAATCATTGAAACATTGATAAAGGGTTTTTTGATAGTCCGAATTGATATAGCGAAAATTATTTCCTTTTAATAAAACTGAAATGGATTTATCTGTTCATTGTTAATATTCACGATAATTCTCCTCAAGTATTTATAATTTCTAAATATGTCTTCCCTGTTCTTATTCTCAATGCGTAAACAAGTTAGAGATTTATCTAAGTAAATACTGTATTTAAGTATTATTTTTTTAAGTCCCCATATTATCGTACAATAAATAATGAGACCTTCATGCAGACAAATTTTCACATATTGTTTGTATTGAAAAATACTAATAATACAAATAATACTAACAATAATAAACGCGCCAAATAAGAATTGTATTAATTTCTATTTACTGGAATCTACCCAGAAAATTCTGCTTTTCAGAGTACAAATACTATGTAAAATTTTGAAATATATTTCCATATAGGGATCTATATATACAACCAAGCCACAGCAGGAAATAATGTGAATATTCTTAAATAGTTTCTGCGTAACAGAAGGTGCCTATGTTTTTATGCACTATGCGAAATTCTATGTTTTTCTTATGTTTTTAGATGTTATGCTATGTTCCTTCTTTATGCTTTTAGAAAAATAATACTGGCCTGTAAAAATTAATTTACCTGTCTTTTGCTTTTAGTATTTCGATTGGCTAATTTACAACTCCTTGTATGAACGGTACTAAACTTTTAGATACATTTTGATAGCTGTCTACTAACTATCGTATCTCCCCCTTTATACGCTTCTCTATTTTGTTTTTGAATATACATAACCTAGGAGCATGGCAGATATTATCATAAAAGAACTTAGTTTATTATATTCTATGGTACATAGAAATTTCCAATAATTTTTTACCAACTTCCACTGAATTAAATTGTGAAGAACTCCATTAAAATTTCATTTTCATTAAAAAGAGTAATATAATCTTCGATATCTATTAGAAATTAGAGTTTGTAAAATAACAAATTCCAGTTCTGTATTTGTGAAGAATAAAACAACTACTGGAATTTTCTATGATTTAGTGATGATCTATCAACATCACACCAAGCATTTAACTGTTTCTAGATATTAGTTAATAAATTGAATTTATTAAATTCATACGCATTATTGTATTCTAATAAGTTAAATAAATGTTAAAGATATACTTCATATTTAATAAGTATGCACAACATTTATTTATTGCTTATAGTTGTAACATAGTTATTTAATCAAAGTTAAACATATAGTACTGATATTTCAAAATTATTTATTAATACTTTCTGGTTTGTATAAATTACAAAGATTTATTAAGAAATATTTCTCTTGATTAATCTGAAATGCTGATAATATCTGTAACATCATTGCTGGCCTTTGTGAAACCAAAAATTTAACTAATATCCTTATTCAAAATGACTGCTATATTTTCATTAAACTTTAATTTTTAATAAATATTATATCCTGAAATAATTGCCAGAATATCAATTGATTGTTAAATGAAAAATCTATGTTATCTCTCCTATCATTTCTTTCTTAATTTTCTAACGTTCGTATCCAGTGTTAGAAAGTTAAGGAGGGAAACTAAAACTGTAATATTAAAAAAATTTAATATTTAATTTAATAATTTTTAGTGTTTTTGCTTTATTAATGTGTAATAATTTTTAAAGTGATGAAGTTCAGTCTATATTTTAATTCACACTTACCTTGAGGAAACCCTATTGTTTCTCTAATTTTTGAACAGTGTAAGTTATCTGCTTAAGAAATATATAAAAACTGCACAGTAAAAATATATAAGATTTTCTTTATCTCTATATTTACAAATTTGTATTTCTTACCACAAGAAACAATACCATTTTCCTTGTCTATAAATGCTGAGCTGACAGCCGAATTGTTAGCGCTCTTGCCTTCAGTTCAACAGTCCGTGGGTTTGAATCCCACCTTGGGCATTGATGTTTGCAGTTGTTCGGAATCCAATTTAAACCGTAGGTGCCGGTCTAATTAGCCCTCGTGTGCAAAAAATGACCATTAAGCGACAAACAAACAAACCTTGTCTATAAATCGGAATCGATAATTTTATAGATAAGTTTTCTGAAGTTCTCTTTCAAAATTTATAATTAGTAAATGTGGAATAATTTAAGAACGAATTAAAATTAACTTTTTTTTCAAAAATTCTGACTCTTTTAAATTGGGAAAAACTTGAATAAGTGTTAAAAAGAAGAGAGAATAACAAGATAAAATAAAGTATTGAGAGAAGCCCACAAAAACAATGACATTACAATTGTTTCTCAAATGGATTTTTCGAGCCTGAGCTATATATTTAATTAAGATAAAATATCAATAAATATTTGATTGATGTTTTATATTTCAACTTTTTGTTATTTACATATGTTTGTGTGATACCTGCCTTTAATTTACTGTTACATGAAAATGCTAAAGCAGAATATAGTTGTTGGTCTCTCATATCCTTAGATAACTATAAAATTTAATTTTTTCGCATTTTTTTCAATCATAGCTTGAAAGTGTAAGTGCTATTTTGGTATTTATAATTAAAAATTACTCAAAACTATGTTCTTTTTTCAAAATTAATGGTTTTAAGTTCTATGGCAAATTCAATTTCTCATATTTCTTATTTTAATGAATCAATAAATTCTGTTTTTGATAAATAAATTAGCTGAGTTTACATCATGTTATATCTGATTCATTTTAATAAGTAGAACAGGAATAAAAAATATTACATTGGATTTTTTTTAAGTATGTGAGGAGCAATTCTTTTATGAATGATTTATAGATTTCAGTTGTGTATTCTTGCAAATAAAAATTTTTGGAAACAGCAAAATTTAAATTATTTTTAGAAATGAGATAAGAAATTTATTTTCCTACATTTGTTTAAACTTTGATTAATTTATATGTGTTAAACATATTCATATTTCGAATATTTGAAGAACTTCACAAAATCGTTTTTTATGGCATTGTATGTATTTTTGGAGAAACATTTGGTTTAAAACTTTATATATAAAACAATAATATAGATAATTCTAAATGAATATCTCAATTTTGAAAGGATCGTTTTTAATACCTCTGGTTAGTTGCTGCTGTGATAACAACATCACAGTAAAAGATGATTTTATCGTGAATATTATATTCATATTCCCAATTGATGGAATATTGTATATTGGTGTCGTAAATTTCCTAAAGAAGGCTGCATTTTCAAGGACAAAAGTTTTAAAAATTGATAGATGGTGAGCACATTGAACATGTATAACTTTTTTTATGTTATTTTTAATTTCTTTTTCCCAAAATACATGCATTATCTATAGTTTTACAAATACAACTCTTTAAGTTGAGATATTCATTCATATAATTATGCATATTTAAATTGGTTATATGTTAGATATAATCATCCATTGCCTAATTATTCATATTCCTTTGTATAAATTATGCTGCAGAAATTTCTTTAAAGTTTAAAATATTCTTTTGCTAATTTAAATTCATAGGGCTTTTAAACTGAAGTTGTTAATGCAATATGTTTTCTTTTTAAAAGATTTATCGGGCTTGCAAGATAAATTATATCAGCTTGAAACCATTTTGCAACAGCTAGAATTGAATACAAACGCTGTTATAGATGTACAAAAAGAAGTAAGTATTAGGGATTTTTTTTCAATATGTAAGTATTTATTAATTATGAATAGTTTTGACTTAATAAATTTATTTAATTTCATAGATTTAAATTTTTTTCTATCAAGCAAAACTATCATTCTGAAAAATTTATCTAATAATTAAATGTGAACAAAAATCATACTACTAGTTATAAGTGTTTTACAGATGTTTATATCAAGCAAATGACTCTCGAAAGGAATTTACAACAGTTTGGCATACCATAAGAATACTAGTAATAAGAAAATCATAGTCTGGTTCTCATTTTAGGTTTTGGTTCTCTAATATTAATTCTTGGAATAATGAAAATTAAACCATGCAGAACAGTTTTAAATAATTCTGTGTTTTGGCACAACTCTTTGTATAGCTCCAAATATATTTCAGCAAAACTTAGCCCATATTATGTCATCATATTTTATATCATCTGTTCTTGATAGACAGTTTCAGGGAAATGAAAATTCTTGATTGGCTAACCCATTGTCTTGATTTAATCAGATTAAATTGAGTGGAGAAATTCTATTGCGGTCAAAAACAGTACTGAGCTACTTGCCATATTAAAGTATGAATAGAAGAAGAATCCTATAAAAATAGACTAATCTTTTTATAAATTAAATAATAAAAACTCTCATAATTACATAATCATTGCAACCAAAATAGTTTTACATGATTCGTGTGCCACGCGTGTTTGGTGCATTTATTTTGGTTCAGTTTGTTAGTTTATTGATTGAGGTTACCAGATGATGCATAAAAACGTTTTGCTGGTTAATTAAAGTTTACCTTATTTGAAGGCAACAGTCCCTTGCAGTGATTTGAAATACAAGTCTTAATAAATTGCTCTAAACTTTTTAATAAGATTTCATACAATTTAAAGTAGATTACTGTATATTAAATTTGTATAATTATAGTTTTAATTTGACTTTAGATGCAATAAAATTATACTCTTAAAACAAGCTGTCTAAATGCATTCTTAAATTTTCTATTGTTGATGAGACACGTCAAAAAAACTCATTAAATTTAAGTCTGTCTTACCTTTGACAGAAAAATATCTCGTGTTAATTTCATATAGTGAAGTGAAGTGTAAGAAACAAGTGCATTTTTAAAATCATCCTTAATTTAAAACATGTTTCACATAATGAACAAAATGAAATTTAACATTATTGCACAGGATTGTGTAATATGTTTAAAAAAAATTCAATCATAACTGATACACCATATGTGTGTGTGGTAATGCGGGTGGGCCATAAATTGTATTTAAATTTAACGGACTCGGAACCATAGATATACAGCAGCAACTCCAAATTTTATTTAGTTTGTTGCAAAAAAGGAAAGAGTATTTCAGAGTATGTGTGTTATTAGGAAATAGAACTTAGTGGAGGGATATCTTATGGCTGTAAAATATACTGAACTTTTGTTGATATGAATTACCATACATTATATTAATGAGAATTATGTCTTGTTTCTTTTGAATCATTGTTAATGTTTACCATAATTATTTAGAGTGATCGCATATTTGAAGTTAATATTTTTTTACAGTTATAAAAATAAACATTAATTATCTCTAAATTACCTTAAAGTTAAGAAAACAAAAAATGTAATATATTTTTTTTATTTATTTTTATATATACTTATCATTAGCACATTAGCATAATCAGTTAATGATACTAGTATTAAATATATTGAGCAGTAATGCAGAAATGTTTATAAGAATGATACAAACATTACATTTTATTTTTTCTTGTACATTAATTTCACTATATATTCTTTGTCTTTAGTTATTAGATAAGGAACCAGCAGTTACAAAAAAGGAAAGGAAACGCTTCCACTTAAAAAAAAAGAGCAAAAATCAAAAATCAACAAGTTCCAACAACCAAAACAACAAAAGCAACAAATCTAACAAGCAAAATGTTGCAATAATAGTTTCAAAAGATACATCTTCTGCATCCTTCAATAGCACAGAAAATATCCCTGATCTTTCTGAAAATTCCACCACTGAAAAATGTGTAAGTATTTTTAGTTTATTAAATTTTTTTTCTATTAAGTAATTAATATAAATAATTTATGTAATTTTTTTTTTTGCTATCAGATAATATTAGTCATTTGTCAAAAAGCCTATAAATTAAGCATTTTAGAGTGGTAAACTTACTTAATATATATCTGTTTTATAAAATTTATGATAGAAAACTTAATCAAAAGGGTAAAATAGACAATAAGTAAATGCAATCTGTTATAAATCATATGCACAAGTTTTATAAATATCCTTAAATATATTTTTTTCAAATCGTAGTGTTGAAATTTCCTGCATGCATAAAAATGTATACTCTCTTATTTTTTTCTTCTTAAACTATCATTTTATATAAATATATTTGATCACTATTAAAATTTATTTTTAAAAAATAGTTTCCCTGCTAACTATTTCTTTTAGTGCTGTAATCTTTTAAGGATATTTCTTTTTATCTTTCATTGAACAAAGACTCAAAATTAATATGAAAACTTGTTTAATTGCTATGAAAGCATTATACTGTATAATGCACAAAACAACTGAACTGATGTTAATACGCCAGCCGTATTTTAATTGCTCTTGGCGAAACTTGTAGCTATTATATTTGTTGGAAAATTACAAAGAGAAATGATTACCTTGTTTTAGATTTAGATTTAACATTATACAATTTTTTCCCATCAATACATCCAACCATTTCTGATGCTAAGAATTTTCCGTGAACACATTTTCTTTTTAAAGTATATTCATATAGCATAATACAATCATTATAATGCCACATATAAATGGCAGAATTCATTACGCTTTTATTAAAATAAATTATATTGCATACATAATATTTTAAAAGTGATTATTTTAAAATGAGTTTGGACAACAAATCAAAATTATGTGTTACTTTGCTGATCCATGTATAAATTATATTACACTTATTATGTGAGTTTTACAGCATAAATTTTGTGGAAATCTATGCTTTTGAGATTCAAAAGAAAGAAATACAAAAAAAATTTGTTAATGAATTATTATTCTTTAGAACGATAGAAAGAACACGTGAAAAAGGTTTTAAAATAATAATTTGCTTACATGTAAATAATAAAAAACATGGAAATGAATCAAGCTGTTTAATATGTTGCGTAGTTCTTCCAAACAGTTAAGATTGCTAACCATCTGTGGTGTGTGTATGCAATGAAGTTATCATTGAAGCTTTGAGAGATATTGTTCTCTTCTGCAGAAGTGCAGTCTCCAAGTTCAGGCTAGTAACTGGAGGAAGATTAGATCTAATATATCAAAAGTATGGTATTAGTAAAAGTATTGATGGTTAAAATAATGTAAGGTTAATTGAAGTTAATTTTTTTGTATGTGTGTGTGGATAGTTAATGTGTAAGGAAAACTAAATAAATTAACAGCATTTAACGCTAACCAGAGCATATTGCTCATATTTTAGACGTCTAAATAATCAGACGATTTAGTTGCAATAAAGCATCCAAAGTTTTCTACCAGATAAATAAATATTATCTTACAAATATAAAATTACTATCAAATATGTTATGTCGCTAATTTAATTTTTTCATTTTATTTTAAATTTTGAAAAGCCTCCCTTGATTCCCTAAATGATATCCCAAATATTTATACCCTTGGATGTCAGAATTTCACTGAAAGGTTCTCTGTATCAACATCCAGGTTTGAAAATATATGTATAATGTTTTTACAAAAATGTTTGCTGTTTAATATTTTTTTAACACTAAACATTTTTATTTATATATTTATCTACAAATTTTTAATTTATTATCAAGTATTTTAATCTAAAAATACCTTTATGAATTTCATTTTCTGTTCAGATTGGTGATTCAGGACTGCCAATTTCCGAAATGGCGCATCTAAGTTGCTCCCATCCATCTTTAGCAAGTAGTGATGATATGGCACGGCCACATAGCATGTCAGATTCAGTATCATTAATGTTATGCTCTCTAACTGAACCAAGCTTGTCTTCCAGTCCTAATAGTCTTTCCAAATATCGTGAAGAATTCATTGGGTTAGCAAAAGAAGGTAAGATTTTTATTAAAATTTTCATTTAAAATGAAATATTTATATACTTTTGTTCAAAATCTGGACATATCATATCCTTATATGTATGTATGTGTGATAAAACTAGACATTTTAAAGGAGCTAGACACTTTAAAGGAATGCTGTGGCAGAAGCTATTGTGCTGAAAATAACTGGTATGGTATATTACTTGATGATAAGTTAGTGTTCACTATTTACAAGTCTTAAATATTGATACAATATATTCAACATGTAACCA
Source organism: Latrodectus elegans (assembly GCA_030067965.1). Taxonomy (NCBI): domain Eukaryota; kingdom Metazoa; phylum Arthropoda; class Arachnida; order Araneae; family Theridiidae; genus Latrodectus; species Latrodectus elegans. The sequence continues at coordinate 36,641,290 of CM057809.1, forward strand.
TAATTGATTCCTACCATCAAATTAAAAACTATATATTCAACTCTTAAAAACAGTGTTTTTCTTGGAATTTTACGCACATTCCACACTATTCTTTCTTTAAGAGTGCAGACCAATGCAGTAGAATCACAATAAAATAAATCCGTAGCCAAAAATTGTAAGGATTTAAGATAACAATTTGGAATGACAAATGATTTGAAAATAACGTTTGATGATTTTTGGCAATGTATGGAGGAACATCACACTTGTTCTCATCCCCTTATTATTATGTAATTCCTCACTTTTTATGAATTTTTGTATATATAACTCTTGTGACAGTCTTTTTTTTTAAATGTTAGTTCAATTTGGCTAATTTCTTGTATATTATTTGATATTTTTACATAATTTTGAGTTTCTTTCATTTTTTTTCTATACTAATTGTTAAACTCTTTTGAGATTATACTATATATTTAGAATTCTGATAACATAGTTTTATTATTGTCATAGGCTTCAGATTTCAAAATATTTATTTACTTTTGTTTTGCACATCAAAATTATTTTTCTGATTTCCTGCAAGATCAGGATTTCTAAAATAGGCCTTTTTAAACTTATTTTATATTCATTTAATCTTTATTGCCTTTTTTTGTGAATTTATTACAATACTTTACGTTTATTGATTTTACTATTAAAATGATCATTATAAAATTACAGTAAGCTTTTGACAAAGAATCAGTGAAATAAATTGATTTTATATACATCTTAGCTCCAGATTTGATTTTAAATTATAAAATTCTACCATGTCACTTCAGATTTCCAAATGCAACTTCTATTCAACAAATATGGAATTAAATAATTGCTATTAGCTTTAAACTTATGCAACTGTTGTGCCTTTCTTTGTTATATTGATATTCTTGTGAAAAGTATTCTGAGTTAAATACCTGTTATAAAAACTATTTTCATTGTTTGTCTGTTTATTTTGTAAGTTAACACGATAAAGTTAAGATTATTGAGTTAATGCTGGAATTGAAATAAATCAACAATAAGTGTTGATTTTTTTAAATTCCAGTAGTGACTAAATAATCCATTCTATGATATTTGTGTCCATGTTTCATAAATATAGGAAATAAAATAAATCCTTGCTTATTTTTGAAAATAAGTGTTGTGTCAAAATCATGACTTGACACAAAAGTATATACAGAGATTTTATAAATGCACAGGTAACGGGACCTGTTATACAATAAAGAGTTAATAATATTTGCTAGTTAAAAAACTAGCATCAAATTAATTAAAACAATAAGTAAGAGACCTATTTTCTAATTGTGTTGATTCATTTTAATGCTTAAATAATGTTAAATCAGGAATTTTAGTAAATTTTATTTTAAAGTGATTATTAAAATGAATAAAAAATATGTAATTTGCAATTCTTAAGAGAAAAGTAAAAATTTGAGAGTGTCCACCGTACAATAAAATAAAACAATAAAAATTAATGCTTTTACTTCCTTGTATAGTGGTATTTCTTCAGTATTAAATCTTGTGTTAATGCTGAATTAGAGGGATATTTTTCTATACTAAATCATGACGTAGCATTTAGTGTGAGGATAATTGCCATAGGGGATATAATTATATGTGGTAAAAGAGCTTATATTTAGAAAATATTTTTGAATCTCTTAACTTAAAAAAAATTTCATGTTGGCATTTCATATCTTTAGTGAAACATAAATTTGGTATATACATTATAAAACATCACAAGTTTAAAATCTGTCCAATTAAAGTTTTTGATTAAAAGATTACAGTAATAGTTAATAAGATCCTATAAAATACCTCACTAAGTAGACGATTTATTGATATTAACATTGAAAACCAAAATTATATTGAACTGTCATCAGCTAGAATAATGGATTTTGATTTTGAAAATACAACCATATGTGAACACTCTTAAGCATACAAGCTTCAAACTAAAAATAAATACCTGAAATTATAAATACTCAGTGTTGAAATTATTGTTATTTAAATAGAATATATTTGGAAAGCTCTTTAAAAAGAAGATTGAATATTTGTTTTTAATTACTAAATTTTTATCTATTTTTATTTAAAAAAATATTATTTGGCATAAGTTACTCAATTATTTTAATACTTTTATTAATTTTACTTTAATTAATTAACGTTTTTATTAATTAATTTTGAAAAATGTTTTGCATGGGCAGTACATAATAAATAAATGTTTTCCTCAAATATTTAATGGCCATTTTGAATTGAGTTTTTTTTTGGTTAATTTTTTAATGAGAAATTTGAGTAACTATTGGTTAATATGTCAATTTTATACCTTGATGTGTGCCCTAATTATTCATTAATATTAGTCAAGATCTATTACTAAAGTTATATTTATTTATATAAATATGGCTTCAAGTTTATAATTTTGTTTGATATCATAGCATTTATCTCTGTTAATTTCAAAACTTTCCTCTTTTTGAATTTGTTTTTAAATTTACAACTGTAAAAATTATAAATTAAGTAATACTTTAAAAATTCCATATATAAGTAAAATTTTAACTGTTTATATGGGTGTCTATATATTGAATGCCAATTATATGATGGGTTTTTTATTTATATGGATGTATTTAAATTTCTGTATTCTAGATTTCTTTCGCAACCTGTCTTACTTTACTCATATTTTATAATGTTGCTTTTAAAAACAACTCGAACATTTTTTTACCTTTGCAAAAGGCTTAAGTAATTTTATTATTAATGAACCACATTTGTTTCTTATGCTTTCTGCTGTTTGTTAATAAATTTAAATTTTCCTTTATTTTAGGGAAAATATAAATAAAAAATTAAAATATATTATACTATACTTTGTTGAACAAATTAAGCTCTTTTTCAGTTTTATTTTTAGTTTTCTTCTTGTAATTAATGTGTGAAAATTAGGAATGCTTAGAAAATATTTAAAGCAAATATTATGGAATCTTTTGCTTCTTCCTTACTACCATTTACTAGATTATCTTAGAATACTGGAAAACATTCTAATTTATTATAGTATTATTTTTAATAAAGGGGAATCATTTTGCTTTCTAGGCCAAAATGTTTCATGATTTATATGTTCAACAAAACTTTTATTTTATTTTTACTTTGATTTATTATTTTGATTAAAATTATATACATATTTCTATAACAATTTATTGTAAGTGATTTTTATAAATGCAGTTTCATTTCCTTCAGTAATATTTTCGTTATTATTTACTCAATAAAATTGTCTGTATTTCATATTGATCTGTAGTGTGTAATTCTCATCTCAAAACAGCTCTGGAATGTATCTTTATTACCGCAAGCATTTATATTGCAGTATTTTCATTTGGTGATATCAAATTTATGCATTTATGAAAACAAGCATAGCATTTCAATGAACAAAGCTTTTTTTAAATAATCTCATAGTTTAATTTTGCGAATTTTGAAAGAAACTGTATTTCTTAAATAGTTGGGGAAATATTATCTATGTATAATTAGAGAATAGTGTAAAATGTGAACTAATATACTTTTTGTTGTGAGAACAACTTAGAAATTTATTTTATTCTGAAATAAATCTTAAAATTATATACATATTTCTATAACAATTATATACATATTTTTGAATAGCATATTATTTATTATGTGTTTATATATTTTTAATAAACAATAAATATTTTATTCAAGTATTGTATAAAAGTGTTTGTAAAATATATTTATTAATTTATTTATATATAAACCATATTATAACATTGGAAACAATTTGAATTATAAATTTTATTGTTTGATAACTGGCTTGACATATAATATTAATTTTAGTGCACAGTGGACTTAAATCAGTTGCTCGAAGTTTACAAACAGAAAGAGAAAGATTAAAACAAGTTTTAGAAGCAGAAAGTGTGCCAAGCAATAGTAGTAGTGGAGCTCTAATTGCTAGTTTAAGAAATACATTAAATCAGGTAATTTAACTTAATTATTTCATATTAAACAGAGTATGACCTAAGGTTACTTTACTTATTTTAATTCATTCAGATTATTATTTATTTTTCAGTTAAGTGAATCAAGTAATATTTTTGTTTATAATACTCTAATAGTTATTCATTTTTTTCTGATTATTGAATGAATTTCAAAATATTATTCATATTCCTATTTCCATAAAAAATTATCAATATATTATTAATATGTGTAATTATCTCATTTGAGATTTTAGAATAAATTTTTTCACTCAATTCTGAAAACTGCTCTTTCACTTAATTTTTATTCTTAATTCATATTTTTCCATTTTCAAAATAGTATACAAAATAAGTGGCTTCAATTTACTCTTTTTAAAGTATATATATATATATATATATATATATATATATATATTCACTTGTTTTTTTACGAACTAGGGGCCAATCATTCACCTGATACCACAAGCACAATGATTTTAGACTCTCATTTATGAACTAAATTTTTGAAAAATATTTTTCTTCAACGTTCGTTTCTCACAAATACTTTTCTTTTTCATTTTTATTTTTCATAATCTGATATTTTTTCACTTTTTTATTTGATTTATTTTTTATTTAACGTCGGAGAACTTGATTCATTCTTGAACAATGAAATTACATGCCGAAGCATTCAAGAAATTGTGGAAACAATAATAAAAGCCGTGTGGATATTAGATATAAGGTATTGAAGAACAACGAGATATACTCTTCTCCTTTCATCCCCATATGTTAGAACATAGAAGAAAAAAAAAAACATAAAGATTCAGCTTTGTTGTTCTGTAGTTGGTTTAGTTTAATCTGAACAAATGAATTTATTAAGTTCCTTCTGATGTGATGAAGATTGGGCCGGTTCCTTTTTGGAATTTCAGTTATATCGCAGTTGAAAAATGAAGTTGAAGCAAAAAAAGAAAATTCTAATAAAAGTTGATTAAAAAATGTTAAAATAAAACAAAAATTACCAAAAAATATTGAATTCCAAAGAATAACCACTGGACTATTTTAAATTAAAAGTCGAATATTTCAAAAAGGAATCCATACCAGTAAAAAAAGTGCTCCCTCTGAAAAATTTTGTAGAGGAGCAAAACATCTTAACTGAAGAATTTTTTGCTTGTTTGGCTGAGAAAAATGACGGGAATAAGCATTCTTGTTGATCAAAATAAAATTAAAGATAAATAGACGTTTTTTTTTTATTTTTTATCAGAGACTAGTAAAGTTCTAGTTATAGATAACTGCAATAAACGCGTTGAAGTCCCGGATCTTAAATCGATTTGTGTGGAGTTCCTCCTGCCTAATGTAACTTATAATTTATACCTAATGGATTAGAGCATAATCAACATTTTCAAGCGCAAATATTGTATAGTACATTTGCAAAGAGTATTTATAGTCTTGAAATTGGAGCAGCCTTATGATATTAATTTTCTAAGATGAATGAATTTGTCAAACAATGTTTGGTGTAATGTTGAAGGAAAGACAATATTGAGAGCATTCCAACATGCAGGATTTATTGAAGAAATCACCATATGAAGAAAGCTAAGAAAATTTACTTAGCTCCCATTTATGAATTCCAGCGAAGAGTCATTCTGCTGCCTGCAATATCTTACCAAGAGTTTTGAATAGGGACTTAGATATGATATGATCAGAAGAAATGTAATATAATGAAATTATTGAAAATTGATGAATGGAAGCAAAAATGAGCTTTCAGATATCAAACCCGAAGGAAATGATGTAGTGCAAAGATCGTTGGCTAAACAGTCAGCTGAATGGTTAACAAGATTAAAATACTATTTTGAGGGAAGAAGCAGAGAAATGTTTTTCTTCATTGAAAAAATTCAAGAAAGTACTTTTAAAATGTATTATGTAGACAGAAAAAACAGTAACTTTGGCTGATTTTTTCAACAATAAAATAACAACATAATAATTTTTTCAACAATAAGTATTGTTTTTAAGTATGAAATTTATTTTGAAGGCATTTCTTATGTAATGCATTCAAAATAACTATTCCTAATAGTACTTTACTTTAAAAAAAAGATCAGTTTGGTAAAAAAAGAGAGACAGAAAAATCAGTGCTAAATAATTTGATACTTATTTTTCTATTTTAAGAATTGTTATATCTATCCCTATGAGTTCGTAAAAACGAGTGTCTATTGCATATCTTAATATGTGTATACATTGCAAAATGTTTTCACATTTAAATTATTTAGACAATTCAACATAATAAAGAACTCAAGGCAAAGTTACAAGAGATCCATAACATTACTGATGTCAGTAGCATTGTACCACCAGTAGATACACCAGCTGGAGATAATGATGAGCCAACTGTGAGTGATTCATAAATCTTTCTTGTGCTAGTAATTTTTCTCGTTTTTGCATATTTTTTTTAATATAACATTTTTTTAAAAATAATGATTTCTAAAATTAAGCTAGTAATTTATTGTTCTATATTATTCCTATAGCATAATTTTTGCATTATAAATTGTCATTACTTCAAGCAATCAATTTCAATAAATATTTGTATTATGTGAAATAAATGCAAACTTCAGAAAAATATTTTCTTAAATAAACAAATATCTAAGCATTAAAATGTCTTATGTTGCTAGTAACAAAACAAGGGCTTTAAACTATCTTATATTTTATAATATTTTTTTTATTGTTCATACTTAATAGCTCTAAAACTGAGTTGTTAAAATTAATGAATTCTGTATAAATATAATTTTATTTTCTTGCATAAAAGGCTGAGTTTATTCATTTTGTTTTAAAAAATTAAAATGCAGGAAATAAAAAAGCAACATACTGAATAGTAAGCATAAACTTTCAATAGTAACAAATATAAAACATGTATATCAGAATTATTGTCTTAGTAGTGTTAGATTTGGCATTAAGAATACTCTGCAATGTTTGTTGTAATGAAAGTAGCTTCATTAAAATGTGTGTGCAATTATTTTCCCCTTAACTTACATATAATTTACAATAGATATTTGCAATTTTAATGCGGTGATATACAATTACATGCTTTTACTTCCTTTGGTGTACAATTGCATGCCTTATTTGGTGTTATGGTATGATTTATATTTATAACTGTAAAAAGTGAAAAACATCCTGTCCAAGATATATTAGCTGTCTCGCGAAGAAAAAAAATGTCTTATATAATTGAAGATATTCAATTTTAGAAGGGTTGTTTTTTAAGTATTCTTTTTAAAATTACAAAATTCAGGAAAATTAAATAATTTTATAAAAAAGGATATATAAAAATTAGTATCTATTTATGTTCATCCTGACCACATCTTTTTCAGAGATTAAGATAAATTAAACGCAAAGAAAATAACAGTAGACAAACATTAATCTATGATAATATAAGCACAAAAGTCTTACATTAAGAAGTAAATTATACTTAGAGTTCTGAAAGTGAAAAATAAATGGAAAATTTAAGCAGAGATGCTTGTAAAAAAAACTATACTTAATCAATGACTATAACAAATATTTAAAAAAATACCAATAAATGTTTATTATTTGTGAACATAGCAATTTTCATCTTACAAAATATTATTAAATACAAAAATGTCAATTTGCTTGTTAAATATTTATTTGCAATAAAGAATAATGTTTCTGAATGTTTTTAGTATTAAAATATATCCTGTAAATTTCTCATATATATTGCATTATAATATTTCATGTTTAACTAAAATATATTTCAGTTCATATATTTAAAACTTTATCCGAGGTCCATCGAATAATATATAAACTTATATAAATAGATAGATAAATATTCTTATATGTTTGTAATAAAGTCAAAGAAGAAAACTTATTCTCTCAATTCTCTCAATACATATACATTCATTTTTAATGGTCAAAGTGAAAATGTAATGGAGAGTCTCAAATAATTGTTTTGCTAACAATTATAAGAGGGAAAGATAATGATACCAAATAAGATTAAATATTATAAAAGTAGAACATAAATTTTTGAATATTGTGTTGTGTGATCACCTTTTTACAGCTCATTCATCAACCTCTACAGCCTTCCCTATCTCATGAAAGCTCATCTGTTCTTTCTGCATCTGAATTTTTTGATGCTGCTGAAAACCTCTCAAATTGCAGTACATCTTCTGAGGTAATTGCTAGATTTTATTTATTTTATTTTTCATGTAAATGCTTCAAAATTTAAAAAAAGAAATTAGTGGAATCATCATTTTAGTGCAATAAATAAACTTATTTGGAAAAAACAATATATATATATATATAAAATTAAATTTGCTTATGCCTGTTTTAAATTATGGTTATTAAAAACATTATGTATTTTCACAATATGTTGAAATTGATTATTATCATCTTATAAATAATGAAAATATTAGCAATTTCAAAAGTTAATAAAACATTTTTACTGTTTTAAAATTTGATAAATAAGTGCTTGACATGTGCTTCAGAGAGAGATCTTTCTCTGTAAAAGCAAGTATGAATTACAGAAATCCTTGTAACTTATTTTGTTTATTTTCCTCCTCTTTATGATTATTGCGAATTTGTAGTCTGTAAGGCATTTTTAGCTATTCTAGTTGTATGAATTTACCTCATTACCAATTTTCAAGATTTTGCACTAAGCCAAAATTTAAAATAGTAAATGATAAATTTATCATATGAATATCATCAATCAATATAAGTTTTGTCTTTCTTATTTTGATTAATGAATCAAAATATTATTTTCCTCAACTTCCTTTTGCTATTATCTTATCTAGCAGATTTTAGTGAGTAAATCTGTGTTCAATAAATTTTTAAAGCAAACTGGGTAGATATGAAAAATTCAGCACTTGTTTCCCAATTGATGTTGATTTGCAAAAAATCACCATTCATTTTTTTTATTATCTGGTAATTATACATGTCACACTAAGGGTTTAACTCAAATAAAGCTTAAATGATAAATATGACTATTGTGTGTTTCCTTTTACCATACTCAAGTGTGTTTTGTAAATTTAATTTTCTTAATTCCGACAAATGGAATATTCTTTATTTCCTCCTTAATATTTTCTTCGGTCAGAAAAAATGCTAAGCTACTCCAAATTTGATATTGATGATTTTCTTCACTAACAGAATTTTTATAATTTGAAATTGAGATTATTTGTTCAAGGTACGCCATTTATTTAAAAAATAAACCCATAATTTGTTTCAATAATATTTTTCTATATTAAATGATTTTTAATATTGTTTTCTGGCTTTAATCTTTTATAATTTATTATTACTTTTTTTCTACATCTTTAGCAGTATAAATAAAAATTGAAGATTTAAATATTTATTTTATGTTTTTTGTCTTCTATAAAAGCAGTATGAACTCAGTTGTGTAGCAAAAAGATATATACTTATATTTGTAATATTATATAATTATATGATACCACATATTCTGATATTTAAAGAAAATTAACATGAAAAGCATAATTTTTTCTATGCAATTAAAAAAATGATTAGAGTATCTTTTTTGCCCCAAATACTTTTAAATTAGTACTCAAATAAGTTATCCTTAGGATAAAATATTATGAAATATTTTCCAAATTTGAGTTTCATCATAGTTAATTTTCCTTTTAGCAATTAAAATATATGTGAAGTTTTTGTTAAGTCATGATTAGGGTGCAAAAGAAATTCACCATTTCAAATGTTCCTCCATAGTTGTAAAATTGCTAAGTATTTGAGTTTGGTCAAATGTGCAGGTATCTAAAAGAAATAGTACTTTGAAAAATTAACAGTCCATATTGATAATGAACATTTTACCAAATTCAAATTTTGAGCCAAACTGTAAGAAAATTTAAAGTTTTTCTTCAAAAAATTATATATATATATATAGATTGGGAATTATTTTTTAACTAAAATAAGTTAATATTTAATATGATTTAAGAAAATATAAACATGCTATTATGTCTGTATATTGAAATTATATTTCAATCTTTTTGATAAAGGGTTGGAAACAAATTCGAATTTCCGGAAATATGTCCATTTATTACGGTTTTCCTTTAAAAATGATTTGTGCTGAAAATTAGAAGCACATTAACATTTGCCATCATTCTACATTAAAATGACATGTATAAGAAATAATTTTGTGATAATTTAAAATTATGTTTCGATATAATTTATAAAAATCTGTTGAATGGTTGATTATTAATTTGCTTTTTGATTTCTGAAATTTGCTGCAATTATCACTTTTATTAATTTTATCCAAATTTATATATTTTCAATAGAAATTTATAAATTATATCAATACAATTCATTTTTTAAAATTATTTTTATAATTTAATGATTTCTATAACTGATATAATAATTGTTATCCTTCAGAATGTGAGAATTGAATTTGTAGATTAATTATAAGATTAAAATTTATGTATGAAAATTAAAAGTATTTACTTAATTTTAAATTTAAAAAATTCCTGGATTAAAAAGTTGATTTAAGAAAATATTTTGTTTTGCATTTTTTGTTAAAATTACTTTTATAGTATCTGTGACAATTTTCATTTTAACAAATTATTCATATTTTCATATTATTCAAATTTAAATATCTGATATTTTTTCAAAACCAAATATATCTTTTCCAGTTGATTTATGTTAAGTTTACTTAAAAAAGCTTTAATTTTGTATATTTTGCATATTTATTCTTAATCATTTTTTTCTTTCATTGAAAAATATAATACTACATGTAGGAATAATTTGTGACTTGAATAAATAAAAAAAACTATGCATTTTCAGTATCATACATATAAAAGCAATTTGTTATTAAATGACTGATTTTATGATTCATCTTTCTACTTTCTTAATATAAACTTCTAATATACTACGTTTTGCATAGTAAGCATCTATGGAATCAAATAGAAAATTAAAACTTTTTAAAAATGTATCTTTCATTTCGGAAAATCAAATCATTCAAAAGAATAGGAGTTTCTTTGTGAAATTACTTTAATAATGGAACTTCAACTAATTTGTTTTGATAAGTATGTCTCCATTAAGGAAAGTCCTAAAATTGCTAAGTATGTAAATAAGGTCTTAAATCGTAGACACATTCATCATATTTTAAATTATTTAAAAACTGTTAAAATTTGCGTCCCAACTTGTAAAAATTAACTTATTTTTAAAATAACTTAATTTGTTTTATTGCAGAAAATTCAAATTACTTTTAATCTGTAAAATAAAATGCTAGTAAGACAATCATAAAATTTTTTGTAGATTTTACATTTACTGGTGTTTTAAATATTGTTTAAATAGGGTTCCTTATCTGAAGAAGGTGGGAGCTTCCTGAGTGATATATCTGATGAAGGAACAGAGTACACTCCAATTCCTAGTGGTAATCAATTTTATAAGAAAGGAAATTTAAGTTAAAACCATATGATTACGTATTTAAAATATTGAAATTTAAACTCTCACAGTCATCAAATATTTTTTTATTTCTTATAAACTTTGTATAATTTATTATATTTATTATTTCACTTAGGTCTATTTTTTTAAATCTCCATATTATGATTTTTTTAAAAATGTAATGTTTCTCATTTTTCGGTTTTTAGAAAAATGATTATAAAAATTTATTTGCTTAAAACTGCATTTTTTTCATTTGAAACCATCTAAGTAATTTGAAATTTTTCCCAATTTCAATTATTATTTCTGGCTATTAATTTTGCAATAAAGTTTTCTGGCATATGTCTTCTAAATAATTAAAAATTGGCCCAAAGTAAGAGTTAAATAAATTTGCTTATAAAAATAATTTCAATGTGTATTAAAAAATTAATATATTTTATGAAAATAGCTATCAATGAATATGTCATAACTGTCAATCAATTTTCAATTATGAATGTCACTGTTTCTATTTATAAATTACAAAAGAAATTTCATCAATCCAAATTGTTAAAATGTTTTTTACAAAGCTATTTGTGAAATTAATTAAAATTGAATTTAGATAATCTTATTATCTATTATGAAACTGTATAAATTATGAGATGTATTTATAATTAAAATTTATAGATACCTTATAAAAAATCAGCTTTAAAATTAAAATTGCAAAAAAAAGAAGAAAAAATTGCCAGCCAACTTGTCTTGTGGTCAGCGTGCCTGACTACGGATAGAGAGGTCCTGGGTTCGAATCCCGGTTCAGGCATGGATGTACTTTCTCTCTCTATCCTTTGTCCTTTTCTTGTGTGTGTGAATGAAGTATGAATGATGCCTACCCTATAAACGTCTCCCTATGGCATGTGTGAGGGTGCGATAGTGGCCCACCTCCTGTGGTGCGCGCAAGGCAACACCTTGGTGGCTAAGAGGTCGCTGTGTCTGGCCGGTTCCTTGGTATCAGGGAACAATAGATTAATAGACTTTGTTGCAGTTGTAACTGTCTACAATCTGCCATTGGAAAAAAAATGAAAAAGAAAAAACATTGCATTATGCAAACAGACAATTTTTTAAAAATATTTTTTAAAAAATCACGTTTTTAAAAGAAAATCATTTTTAAATATAAACTTGCACAAATTTTTTTATGTGCAAGTTTATCTTTAAAAATCATATTCTTTAAAAACGTTATTTTGCAAAACATAATTAGATGTGTGTAAATTGTTTTTATTCTGGTTATTTAACAGTGACTGAAGTGCCTCCAACCCCAACTTGTAGTACTGGTCGGCGATCAAAGCTTCCTGCTCCGAAACCCGATACAGGAGATTTTAGTCTTTGTAATCTTCTTTTCAAGAATATTGGAAAAGATCTGTGTAAAGTCAGCATGCCTGTTACGTTAAATGAACCACTTTGTGTATTACAGGTAAAGATATATTTTGTTTTCACTATTGATATTGACGGAAGAAATTTAACTTTTAGCTAATTTCTACTATTTCCTTTTTAATTGATATTTAACTGTGAATTAAAATTCAAAGATTTGCATTAGCTACATCTGGAAAATTTGTCATATATTACTTTTATTTTTCATAAAAATTTAAAATAAATGCTTTTAAACTTAAAAGATTTAACTTATTTCGAATGTGTGTGTTAGCAGAGTAAATTTAGTAAAAATATAAATTTTCGTATTTCTCAAATACCGAATCCTGATATGGCACAGAATCAAACAAAAAAATTTTTCTTTAGAAAATTATAAAAATCTTATAATGTTTCTGGATTGTTTGTCACAGTATTTTCTATACATAAAAATAATTTTGCCACTAATAAATATTTACCTTAAAAATACAGTTAAAGTTTAACTTAATGATTTTCTCTTGTGAAATTATCTACAGCAAATTACTATTTATTGATTGTTTCATGAAATTTCTGAATATTTTTGCCTATATACATCCACTATTACTTTGCTTAGCTTAAGATAAAGTGTGTAGGAAACAATTTTGTAGTTAGTAATTATTTACTAATGCAGTCATATATATAAAGCAAGCACAATTTCTATAATTTGTCCAAATAATTATATCTTTTCTTATCAAATTAAAATTTATTCCTTGTTAATAAACATTTAATGTGAACGTGGTATTAGAAAAACAAAAGAATTGTAACATTTTTTGTAAGATTTGCAAAGTGTAATTTTTTATTCACAACAGTGAATTAAAATGAATCAAAATTGAATCAAATTCATTAAAATGAATCAAAACATGTATATCTATAAATTCACTTTTAATATTAAGAGGCATCCTAAAAATGTTATTCTAACGAGGGGCAATGAAATATGTCCCCTTTGATTCCTGTTATATAGAAGACTGTTTCAACAGATGTTGTAAATCAGATGGTATTCAAAACATTTCAGTTATAGTTGAGTTTAAGAAGAAAAGTTTATATGTCAAATCATTAATGAAATGTATAAAATTGTTCTTTTAGATTAGCCCATGAGATCTTTGATGCCTGTGACATTTTTAATTCAGACATCGATATATGAATAATAAGTCAGTGGGTTTCTTAATTTAAGAAAATAATTATGCTATATCAGATTGGATTTCTTCTGGATATTATAAAAGCATAGACAATTTGAAAGATTAAAAATTAAAATAAGAAATAGATGAGTAATTTCTAAATTTGATCAAAAAGATGCTGAAATAATAATAGACCATTGATATAAATCTTACATAATAATCTATGTAAGATTTATATCAATGGTCTCCAGCATAGCTTGCAAATATTAATCAGGTGTATTATTTTCTTTAAAAATTATTTACCTATAAATAATATATGAACTTTGCAGGGTTTTTTTAGTGAGAAGTAATTTTTATTTTTTTTATGTTTCTCAAAAAAAATTATGTACTTTATTTATGATTGAGACATAAAAAGTGTACTTTTCGGATATTGATCAAAATTATGAGTCTTCTCTTTCAGAGACTTTGTGAGGAATTGGAATATAGTGAACTCCTAGATAAGGCTGCTGAAACAGATGACAAATATGAAAGAATGGTAAATATATATTATGAAAAAAAATATGAATTTTAAAAAATAATTTTATCCTAGTTCAAAAAGTTGTAAATTATCCTTTTGATCTAATAGGTCTACATTGCTGCTTTTGCTGTATCAGCTTATAGCTCTTCATATCACCGAGCTGGCCATAAGCCTTTTAATCCTGTTTTAGGAGAAACCTTTGAATGCATAAGAGAGGATAAAGGGTTTCAGTTTATTGCAGAGCAAGTAAGAATTAAACTATAAAGAAATATTCAAAATTGCATATATTTTAATCCTTTAATACTTATTTAACAGTTTGTACAATCAGTGGTATATTAATTTTGTTTATAAGTGATTGTTAAAAATTGCTTTTTACTGTGTAAATTCTGTTTGCTTGGTTTTAATTTTTTCAATTTTGTGATGAATTATTATTTTTAAAAATTTTAATATGAGCTTTTCTAGAAAAATTCTTTTAAAGGGAAATGTTTCCGAAGTATTGATATCTGCTGGCATTCTCAATATTTTGTTTTGATATAATTATTATTGTAATGGTTTCGGTAAAGCGTTTTTATTCTCAAATACAAATGTTTAAACTCCTAGATTGTTTACATAAAGTAGTCGACAAAAATAACTAATTAAATGCTTCAAACTGATAAAAAAGAATTTTTATCAACATTTAATGTTAATACTTGATAAAAGTGTAAATAAAAAAATTTTTGAAAGAACTAAAAACTATTTCAAGTCAATTTAAAAATTAAACTATTTTGTACCTACCCTTAAAAAGTCATGTCAATCGTATCTATTATTTCATATCTAGTGAAGTGTAAAAATTCATGAATATACTACAATATCACTAATCAGTGACATCCATAGAAAATATTAACAGAAATTACTCATATTGCGACTTCATATTCATTGCTGTGACATTATACTCTTAATAAAATCTGACTTGTCCTATAAAATCGATCGACACTGTTTCTATTAAAATAAGCTTTTTCGAAAAATTCTTCTTGCACAAATATTAATGTTTACCCCTGAAATATCTTGTAGAGTACTCCTATTCATTTAAATGTGTCAATCAACGCACATAACTACAACATTTAGGTATGAGAAATAATGTATTGCCAATCGAATTCCATTTTTTTCACTCACACTTGAATTTTGATAAATATGGAAAATCCTGCTGAAAAGTAACATTTTTATATATTAATCATTCATCCATACTTTTATAACTTTTAGCTAAGTATGATCTCAAAATTTCATTTATCAATACTTTTGATATTCATTATTATTAAAAGATGCTACCAGCTGTCACATTTTTTGCATTATTTTATTTATGTTTCTTTTCTGCTATAGATATTGAAGATGTATTGTATTTTAATCTGATAACAGAAAATAGAAAGCACACTAAATATCTTTGTGCATTAAATAGCATTGTACTTGTATGTGGCGAGTAAAATTTTTTCTACAAAAATAATAATAATAAATAAAAATTAGTTCTATACTAATATTCTCTATATTAGTGAAGTTACTCTATACTAGTGACTTTTGAAATATTTCACGAGATTTCAAACAGTTTTTTTTATAATATAGCTAAGTTTAGTATATTTTTAGTCAATTACTTTTTTACTATGAAGCTTTCAAAATTAATTTTTAATTTCGAACTTGTATAGTAAAAAAATCAATAATGCTGTCTTTATATTACAAATAAAGTCAATTTTGTTTTAGTATCAATAATTTAGATTTACTAAATTGTTTAATTTAATATTATAATATATATGTATCAGTAAAAGTAAACTTTTTTCTTACACACTTAACTTTTAGGTTAGCCATCATCCACCTGTATCTGTATGCCATGCTGAATCAAAAAATTTTATATTTTTTCAAGGTAAATGAATTGCTTGTTGTTTTTGTAAAATTAAGATTAAACTTTAAAAGCGAGTTAAAAAATTAACTTGATTTTCAGGCTTATTTTAAAAATATCATCACTGCATTCTAGAAAAAATATTTGAGTGAATTTTATATTGTTTTAAAAATTAATAGAGTTTATGCTTAATTTATAGAATTAAGGCAAAATCTTATTAGAATTATTCCAAAAAACAATTTATTAAATTTTAAAAGAAATGCAAAATATATTATATATTTATATGTGTAAGTTATATATGAAAAATATAAAAATTATTTATAATTACCAAAGAGCAATTGTGTGTTACTTTATTCTTACAATAATATGTGCTAACTGCAGTCTATGTATGTATAGGTATATTTTTCTTTACAACTATATAATTCTACAAAAAGATAGATTAATTCTTTTCTATAGAATTTTCTGAGCCACTTTATAAGAAGAAAAAAATTAGGTTAGGGATGTCACAAGTAAACAGAATGATCTATTCATGCCATCCCAAATCTTATGTTTTTTGTATTACTTTTAAAGCTGTTTAATTTGATCTTTCAATTGGTGAGTTCAAAAATGTCAGCATAAAATCTCCTTATATACTTGTGTTAAGATGAATATTAAATATCATTTTTGCACATTCAATACTTTTAATATGGTAAAATATATTTAAATATATTTTTACCTATTTTATATATATTTTTATTCATCTTAAAAACATTTACTAGCTTAACACAGAAATAAAACTAATGTTGAAAAAATATATCACCATATATTAAGCATTTCTTTGTTATATTTTTTACAGTTTAATCTGATATATTTGTTTCAGTTTGTTCTTCTGCCAGTAACAGGCTTGATACTTACTTATTGTAAACTGAGAACGCAATTTTATAAATAAGAAGTAAAATTTTGTAATATAATTAAATTTGATAATTTTTATTTTAATGATAGATTAAACTCATTGTCTCTTTCTATTATTTGCAGCAAAATTATGTTATTTTATTATGTTTTAGTGATAATTTTTTTATTTAATTTTTTAAATTTTGTTTATATAACTTAAACATGACCCAGTTATTGGTTGTTGTATATAGTATTTTGTTAATATTCCATAATGATTGTTTATGGAACTAAATGCTTGAAACATTTTTAGAGAAAAAATATTCATTTCATATTTTTCTAATTCATTTCAGATATGAGGATTAAAACAAAGTTCTGGGGAAAGTCAATGGAAATTTTACCCCTAGGAACAATTCATGTCTACTTACCAAGGTAGAATTTAAAAATTAATTTGAAAAGGAAATAATTCTTATTTTAAATTGTATATAAATATAATGATATGAGTAATTTTTATACTTCTGTATAATATTCATTTTCTGAGTTTCAAAGAATTCAAATTATTAGCATTTTAAGTATTAAGCATCACATTTTACAACTTTTCATTATAAGTTATTATATATATTCATTTCATTTATTAAAATTACCAAATAAATATTTTTAGAACAAATGATCATTATCAATGGAACAAAGTTACAACATGCGTTCACAACTTATTTAGTGGACAACGTTGGGCTGATCAATACGGTGAAATGATAATTACAGAAGAAAACGGTGATGCTACTTGCAAGTTAACATTTTTAAAAGTATGTTTAGTTTAAATATTATATATATGTGTATAATTTAGATATTTACATTATGATTAGAACATGAAAGTATAACTGACAAAATGAATTCTGTAATAATTGCTTAAATTTTTAATCATAGCATTAAATTCAATTAATTTAAAAATATGATTTTGCTTACTTAAATGGAGTATTCCCATAATATATTTATTATAAAATATGTAATGAAATAAATTATTATTCTTTTTCATTATATAATTTACTTTAAAAACTGTCATTTTTGTCTTAGTTTTATTTTACCATAGCTTTATTTACATTACTGCTTGAATATTTTAATATTTTTTTCTTCAATTATTACAAAATTGAATTATTTTTCACTACCTAAAAATTTCGGCAAAATTATTTCAAAGTTGCCAGACATTTTTATATTTGAAAATTTTAAAGAGTCAAATATTAAAGAGAGTCATTTATATAAATCATAAATTTCAGAAATAGTATTATTTGTAAAAAATAATAATATTCCTCTTTAAAATATCAAAAATCAGAAATGTTCATAAAATCAAATTCATTTATACATTTTTAATTTATTAAATATTAGCTAATTATTATTAAATTATTAAGTATTAGAATTGTTTCATCTTTATTTTCTTAAAACACATTTCAAATAATTTTTTTTCTAACTTTAAATGATTAGTAATTTCAATTGCAATTTTTTTTATAAAATGAGTCATGCATTCAGTAAGTTGATGCCTACTTTTAAAGTGCAAAGAAAAAAAAATTAAGAAATTCTCCTTTGAATATAATTATGCATCATTTAAGGAGTATCCTAAAAATAAAGTTTTTGAATAATCTTGAATATTTAATGGGAAAGATAATCATATAAATTATTAGAAAACATTTTATTTTACATGTCCTTTTAGTGTGATTACAAAATAAAATAGAGTATGAGTTAATGAAGCTTTAAAACTTTTTAAATATATTAATTTCTCAAAGGAAAAGAGAAAAGCTATTAAAAATGCATGAAAAATGGCTTA
This sequence comes from Latrodectus elegans, assembly GCA_030067965.1. NCBI lineage: Eukaryota > Metazoa > Arthropoda > Arachnida > Araneae > Theridiidae > Latrodectus > Latrodectus elegans. The sequence continues at coordinate 36,660,161 of CM057809.1, forward strand.
AAAAAGTGTGTAAGTGTATAAAAGTAATATGTGGTGACTATGATTTTGGTAAGCAATAAAAAAGTAATATGAAAAATATTTTTCTAAAAATTACTTACAAATTGAAGGCTTTATAAAATGTTATATTTTACACTTTTTTTCAAGAAAGCAATATAATTTTTGAACTGCCATGTACAGATTACATAATGTAATATTTTAAAATGTAAAATTATTGTTTTCAGTTGTCAATATTTTTGTGTTAAGTGGTGGTGTTTATATAAATGATTGACAATTATTCCAAACACCCTGTATATTTATATGGTTATTGAAATAGATTACCCATTTGACATATTAAGTTTAAAAAAGTGACATTGATATAGTTAATTTCAAAATAACTTCAATCAATTAAGCAAAGACCATACTTGCTAGTGTATGAAACACACTGGCCTATAAGAGGCACCTCCTTTTTGTATACATTTTTATAGATAAAACTTTATTACTGATCATCATAATTAAATAATACAAATAAAAAGTAATTTTTGCAAATTACCAATCTACCTGGAAAATAACACTTTTTAATCTTTTTCAAAATCCAGTTCCTCGTTTCTGAAGCCAAAGAAAATCACTTTTTTCTAACTCAGTATCTGAGTCCTATTGCAACAATTTGACCTTTGTATCATCCAATACATTTCCAATACAATACTTGTTTATTGTGAGTTACTTTTTTAGATCCTGTTCCTGATTTCACCAAGTTCTCACCATTTTCTAAGTTGGGGGGACCAAAATACTTCTCTTTTTATTTTCTTTAGCATATACAATCTTACATAGATTTTATGCTATTTTATACAACACTGATATTGTTTCTGAGCTCTAACTTACCAACAAACTTAAGAGAATTGAACTATAGAAATTATACATTCTTAAAAGTCATTCACAAAAATATGAAAGTTTAAATGAGCCTATCTATAATCGTCAATGACAGCGCATGCACATTCACTGAACTCTACACTACTGTAATATTTGCATATTCATAGAAAAAAGAAAAAAAATTTCCTCACTCTGAATAAAAGAAATTTCCAAAATTAATGAATGTGTATTGACAAATAAGACACACCAAATTTTTCAGACCTATTTTCAGAGAAAAAGTGTGTTTCAAACTCTGACAAATATGGTAACTGCAATTTTTTTAGAAAAGTAACTGCATTTTCCTCTTTGTACAACTATATCTGGGCAATTTTCAACTTTTAATTTTTTATTACTGCTGAAGCCAAAGTTTTTGAATTATATAAATCTTAAAATATAGACATAAAAATGATTTGCAAATATCCATTTTGACAATTATAGTGCATTACACCATACACATATATGAAATTTTTTTTTCTTGATAAATTCCATTTTAGATTTAATATTGCAAATTGACACATTGCTAACATAGAGGTATCAGTTAAACATCACATCACATAAACTGAAGAATTAAAACACTAAGGAAAAAGAGCAATTAAGGTAATGTTAATAAGATTCATATGCATAATAAATCCCTTCATAAATGCAATATCTGTAGATTGTCTTGAAACCTATGTCATTAACAAATCTTCACAAAGAATGATATACTTATTAAATGCTTCAAATCATGCTTTGTTGCACACTGTGCTACAAGAATCATATTCTTCCAGGAACATTCAATGCTCTATGCTATATTGATTCAAAATCTCAACAATACATTTACAGTTTCTTAAATATGATACGGAAGTTTGACATAGTAGTCATTTGTTGCTACTCTTACAGAGTACAAACTGAATGTGCTAACATGGTTCTTGACAGACATTTTTATGATGTTATTTATTACAGCTAGGTTTGTGTATTCAAAGGAAAATATTTGCGGAATATATAATGATTTATTCATAAGGGGATACACTTTTACAGAACATGTTCAAAACAATTATAGATAATTGTGTTCATACCATGCTATTGATATGAAATAATACATTGCAGCGCAATTTGCCCAGTTAATTAATAAACTAATTATATTGTTTTCATAAATTTTCATTATCATAATTTTAGTATTTGCAATTTATTAACATACATAATAATTTATATAATTTTCAGAAAATAAAATTATCTTAATGATAAGTTTAATTTCATATCCTTGTTTAAGACTTTTTTCAACATTTTACCTATATTGAATTCATTGCATGTTTGAATACAGTAGGGAAAAATGTGTTACATGTCTTATATTTTTGTTTCAAATAGGCTAGTTATTGGTCTAACAAACGCCATGAGGTTCAGGGCGCAGTAACATCTAGAGATGGAAAAGTTGTACACAATCTTTTTGGAAAGTGGACCGAAGCTTTATATTGTGGAGTTGGTAGATCCCAAAAATGTATATGGAGACCAGGTGAATATATTTACTTAATAAAATTCTTTATAGATAAGTACTTTTCATGTATCGTTAAATATTGAAGTTCTTTGAAATGTTTATGTGTGTTAATAAAAAAAATAATTAGAATATTTGCATATTTATCTAACTATATCAAGGTTATTGGAAATATTCAATTTACATGTATGATGTAATAAAATATATTTTCACTCAAGTTTTGAAAAAATGAGTAGTTTAAAATTATTTAATATGAAAAACAATTTTGTATTCTTTCATTGGAGGAAAAACTCAAATTACATTTTAGACCAATGCTTTTTGTTTTCAGAAAGGCGAAATTGCCATATAAGTAACAATAAATATAAGTGCTTTTTAAGGAAAAATTATTAAAAGGGAATTATTTTAATGTGAAGATTTTGAGTAATGTTAACTTTTGAGAAAATATTCACTTTTATAGCAACAAATAAAATATAATAACTTCAATAGCAACAAATAAAAGTTCTAATTGAGGGTTATTAGTTATATATAAACATTACACTACTAAATATGTGTGTACAGGAACTGTTACTATTCAGACAAAAAAATTATAGCTTAAAATTGCACAGATCACTTCCAAAACATGATAAAAGTGCATATTTTTTAAATAATTAGTGTTAAGTGATGCGAGGAAACACTAGAATTATGTTAAAATCTTTTGCTTTTAGTACAAAATGAACAACAAAGTCAGTCTTGAAGAAAGTATAAAGAACGGTATATAATTTATTTATTAAATGATATTTAAATAATTCTATATCATTACCAGACTAAGTAATGAATTGATAAATGTTTGTAAATATTTTTCAGTATATATTAAAGAAATTAATTAGATAATACTGCTTATCTAATATTTCCTACTACTTCACAATATTTCATATTCAAAATTGTTAGAACTTGGTTCGTCATATTATTTGGAGGCAAACAATATTAATTACAATGATGGTTATTTTATATATTATCTTTCTTCTGGATTTCACAAGCCTCTTAAGTGTAAGAAGAATATCTTAGCAGTATTCAAGAGCATTTTGAATAGTAAATTGAAAATTTTTGAAAAATTGCAGTCATACAGCTTCATGACTTGCTGACAGAAAAAAATTACTTGTTAAATAAAGTGACTGATTCAATGATTCATTATATATCAATATATTATAATATTGATTAATTTTTCTTAAAAATAATTTTAAGATATAAATAAAAAATTTAATTTTTCCTTAAAAATTGATATTAATTAGACCAATGCAATGCAATGCATACTTAAAAAAAAAAAAAAAAAAAAAAAACAAATTGAATATTGTACCAAAATAGTTTTATATACGAAAAAAATAAATCCACCCAAATAGTTTTTATTATAAATCTAAAATTATATGCTCTAAAGGAAAAACTAGGAAAATTAGAATTTATATGAGAGCAGCAATTAGCATGAGAAAGAAAATAATTTTAATATGATAAAATTATATAAATAAACTAATTATGTAATAACTTAATAAATTTTATATTTTTAATTTATTAGATAGATTATATTAGTTTCAATAACAATATCTTGTATAATTTGTCAAAATGCAAAATTTAATATCTATAAGATATGAATGAGTTAATCTGCATCATCTTGTTCTTCCTACATGGGGTGTCGATTCAGCTATGGTATATAGGATACAGTTATATACTATCAGATATGTACGATAAATACGTAATTTTTAATTGCTATAAGTTTCCAGACTTATGTGCTTAATAAGCTAAAATGTTTTGGTAAAACTGTTTAAAAATTAGATTTGAGAAAATGTTAAATAAATTTATTATACTGCACATGTTCATTTTTCATGAAAGGATGAATGAAACTATCATTTTTTAAATTTTCACTGTGTGGAAATAGTTTGAATGAAAAATTGTCTCTAAAAACATGCTTTATATATTAAATAATGTTACAAAAAATATAAATTCATACATGATTTTAATTTGATTATGAAAACTAGTAAGTTATAGACAACAGTTAATATTAAGCCAAAGGAAATATTCTATTTCTTTTATTATGCACAGTAACCAGTGATGATGATATTGTCTGTTGTAACAATTTAAATAGCGTGCAGTTTGATTTCATTTCATTACATCTAATTTTATTGAGTTATCTAATTCACAGAGTAAAATTTTATTCTTGAATTTCCCATTTATTGAATTAATATGCAACAAATACATAAACTTTTTATGAATTTTTTATGCATTTTGCTCATTTCTTAAAAATAATTCAATGAATTATAGCTCAAAACTAAAGATATAAAATACAGGTGTATTCTCTCACAGTATTTTTCTGTGATTTATATTTCAGAACATTGTTTCCATAGAAAGAAATAGTAACATTACTATATGAATTTCAGGTACTATGCCAGAGGATTATGAATTATATTATGGCTTTACAAGATTTGCAATTGAACTTAATGAGCTCGATCCAGAGTTGGAGAAATTATTACCACCAACTGATACTAGGTTTCGTCCAGACCAAAGGTGTACATATAATTTATACTTATAAATTTTAAATATATTGATTCATAAAATTTTTTGTCAATTTCACAGTTTTATGAATTATATTTAATTTTTTTTAATTATTATGGTTTTTTATATCGATTAGCACTCAATGTACAGAAAAGTTATTAGTTATGCAATGAACGTATATAGATTTATTGTTATGAATTTATAACATATTTAAAACTATTGGTAATAGAAATAATATTTCCCCTACCTTTTGAGAAGGTTCATTTACAAGTAATTATGATCTCTGAAATTAAGTGGAAATTTTTAATCTGATTTCTCTCAAGTTATATTTCATTTGTTTTCTTATTTTATAGTTCTAAAAGAATGTATAAAAGTATTTATTTTCTATTGTCATATTTTCTGCTTCTTTATTCAAAGATAAAATATTTTAAATTGCAAAGCATAACAAGCTGTAAAAAAATATGAAAATCAACCATTGTTTTCTTATTTCAATGTAAACCTCCCTTTTTGTCCATAGAAGTAATAAATTGTACATCTGAAATACATATTTAACAATTTTTAGAGATGTGACACTTTTAGAGTGCTTTTTTTACATGAATTGAATTTTCAAATCCTTAATTAAACATCAGTAAGACATATATTTACTTAAGTTTAGCAAGAATGTTTTAGGAGTCATTAGAGAACATTTTCAGTTACAATTTAATTTAATACTTCTCATTTAAGTGATATCCAGGAACATAAATTTAAATAAAACTTTTAATATAAATTTTAGTGATAATCGAATTTTATTTCATGTACTCATAACCTCATACCAGTTGCATGTGCCTATTAAAATTACACGTATCGTCGAACTGCATCTTGTAAAATATTGATAGCTTTTGTAATCATAAAATAATCCAAGCATAAAATCTCTATTTTTTGTTTAAGCCATTATCTTCACAAACTAAATAATTATCATCCTTTTCCATAGTAATTTTTATCTTCCTTTTTTAAATATGTACACAACTATATTTTTAGAAATTTTTATTCTAATACCATGCGAATATTGAAATAATTATTTTCTTTTCAATATTATGCAAAATATTGCACAGAATCTGTTAGAATGTCATTCATCCTTACTCAAATTAGTTATTTCTGCTAAATTTCGAATTTTTTGTGTTAGGTTATAGTTTATGTTTTACTAAATTTTGACTAATTTTTTTACAATTCAGAATACTTATTTTTATTCTTAATTATGAAGTTTTTGTGCTTAATTAATGTTTCATAGTTTAAGTATGTTATATTATTAAATAGCTTTATGGAATTCTTAGTTTAATGTTTTCAGTTTTCCTTCCAAATAAGTAATAGAGCTATAAAATAATAAAAGTTTCCCTTTAAACACCTAAGCTTACTTTGCAAAATAACAAATTACTTATTTACAGCTTGCTAATTTTTTAAGAGTAATAACAAAATTCTAAGTATCGTATTTTCCTGTATATAATCCGCGGATAATCTGATAAAAATATATTTTTCACCAGTAAATCTTTAAAAGAAATGCCGTTTATGTCTCATAAAATAAATAATAGATGGCGCTACGAATTGGTTGACTTATTTTAACTATAATCAACTTTGTCCAATTACGTTTAAGAATGAATTCAGTTTCTCTGAACGATATTAAAATCCCAATTCATTAACGTCATTTTGCATTATATCTTGACCTGAACTTTTTCGCTCTGAAAACATTCATATTCGTTTATCGTCATAGTGAAGTAAAAATTAAGTTACTAATCAAATTTTAAATTGAGAGAGAGAGAGAGAGAGTTATAGTGAAGGCAAATGAAAAAAATATCGACAAACGTGTAATGTAAGATGAAAAACAAAGCATGCAATGTACAAAAGAAAAAATGTATTCCATGCCCGTTAAGAAAACAATCAATTTCTTTCATTTAACTTTATATATTAACCAAACAAAGATAGTTTATTTTTAATATATATCTAACCTCATCTTAAAAGTTATTAAAATCTAAAAATCGATAAGATTTACTAGAATCTTTTTGGATCTTGATCGATGTCGCGCTTTCATCTCAGTTAAACGCACTTTTCGTTGAGGTGGATTCAAACAGATCTTTATCACTTTAAATATTTTTTCTGTAGAATTTACTACATATTTTAATCATAATGTGTTATTTTTTATTTTATTTGACACCAAATTATCTGCAGTATAAGTTTTCGAGTATTCGTCGGAAAAATTGCTGCGGACTATACGCTACGGATTATGCGATGCTTTTTTTCTATGTTCGAAAAATGGGGCTTGTGGATAATACGCTGCTGCGAATTATATACAGGAAAATACGGTGTATTAAAAATATATAGCCAGTCGCAGTCTATCATAAACGAAACAAACACTTCTGCCCATGCAGTTTAAAAATAATTAAGAATCACAAAATTACCAAAGTAAAATATTTCAAGATATTTGTAAGTAAATTAGAATTTTCTCTGGAAAAATGCTCAACAACATCAAAACACTTTAATTTTATGAATTAATTCCCAAAGCATTCAAAATACTACTTCAGATTCGATAAATACAACTTGTAAAAACTGTTTGATTATAATGTTAGATTTATAATAGGTAAATAGTGCAAATTTTTGCTGTCGACAGGATTCAAATTACCTTTGATGCAAACTATAGATGTGCATATCATGTACCCAATATTTGCTTATACTGTCAAATCAAGTGACGATATCGAATGTAACCAAGCAATGAGCGTTCGCGGAGTCTCTAGACATGCATACAGCCTTCAGAATGCTACATGTAGAACAGGAACTCATCTGAAAAGACAGCTTTGCCATCTCTTGTCATTCTACTTCAAACGGTATTGCAATACAAGAATAAATATTGGATGTGTTGCAGAGACCACACAATGTATTTTATCAAGCGTTTGTTATAAAAAGACACTGAGATCCTTTATGCCACTAGTATGATCTTCAATAACTCATTGATTCCTGACATTAGTTGGATTTCGACTTTTATGAGTAGCAATATCATTAAATAACTATGCACACTCTTCATAGGCAATTATCCTACACCATCAAATTTCAAATTTGATATGGTAATTATTTTTTCTCCTTCATGGTCTGACATGATAATATAAAAAAAAAAATTGGAGCTTACTAAGCGATTTCCTAATTTGAAATCCACTGCACAGTTTTTCTTTAATACAGTGCTTTAGGATGTCATTTCGCCCTCCTGTATCATATAAAGGAATGCTAATAATTTGCATATTTTAGCCTCTCCCTTTCATGTGTTTTTAAAATAAAAAATAAAATTTCTTCTGGTGTTGAAATTTTAATGGTATATTACTTCGTATCATTAAATTTGAAGTAGTCTATATATTTGAAATATTCCTATCTAATAAAATAATTTATTATTTTAAAATACTCTTGTAGATTATTAGAAGAGGGAAATATTCCTGCTGCTGAACTGAGCAAACAGCAAATAGAACAATCACAACGAGATAGACGAAAGCGTCGAGAAGAATTAGGAATAGAATATAATCCAATGTGGTTCCAGTATGTAGTTCTCATCACAATTTTTATTTCATAAAAATACCTATTTAGTTTTTATAATATTTGCTTAATATGTAAAACATATATTATCTTTACAATACATAAATACTTATTTTTCTTATTAACTTCCCGGCCTTGTTGTGGAAAAGGGATAATCCCCTAGTGCCTGCCGTTAGAAAAAAAGCCACTTTTAATAGATCTAATTCTGTTTAATTTACACAAAAGCATATTTTATTTAAAGGAAATAAGTTCTTAATATTGGTTCTTAGAAAATTTGTACTTTCAAAAAACTCATTTCAAAACTGTTGTAAATAATGCAATTATTTTAGTAGTGAATTATGATTCATAACCATGTTGAACTGTAAACTTGAAAAGATTATTATTCAACATTCTAAATAACTTAAGATTATTGAGTTAATGTGTGTGCATATATATATATATATATATATATATATATATATATATATATATATATATATATATATATATATATATATATATATATAATGTATGTATGTGTATATATATATGATGATTTATCCCATTTAAGAATGTGAAACAGTTTGAAATACTTGAGTTTAATACATTTATAGATAAATATTTAATAACCTGCATTTCAAGAATTTTTTATTACCTGTATAGTTTTTCGGACAAATAAATTCTAAAAAAATTATTTTATTTGTGTCCTAAAAATATTAATGAAACTTTGATATTTTAAAATAAATTTGAGAAAAAATTTTAGTTTCAATTTTATTGTGCCTAAATGCTGAATGGAATTCTCTAACAAAATTATGTTGAGAAAACACCATTGTATGGTGCATTATTGTACTAGTCTGTGATTGTTTTTCATCAAAATATTGGAAGTATGTGTAGAAATTGCAAGTTTTAATTATTTACTGATATTAATAGTATATACTTTACATGTAGATCTATATATTTACCACAAAATTTCTCTTCATTTTTTTCAGGAAAGTAGAGCTTGATGATGGTAAAGAGCAATGGGTATTTACTAAACGATATTGGGAAGTACGTATCAATCCTGGATTTAGCAATATATCATTTGCTGAAAAGTTATGGTAGCTCTGGAAACGAAATATGTTAATTGTCCATTCTTATATTATGTATGCAATGTTGAAATTTGCATGTAAGTAAATATATATATATACACATATATATATTTATATAGATACAGTTGGTATATATAGTAAATATATATATATATATTAAAATGACACAAATATATATATGTAAGGCATGAACTTTTGAAGCGTTCAGTCACATTTGTTAAACTGTTTTGTTATAAAAAAAGATTTAGCACTTTTATCTTTCATTTCATTTTGCTCTGAGACTGCAAAAGCATATCTTAATTGCTAAGAAACAAAGACATTTCTACTGAATGAAGTTTCTCATTTAAGTACTTAATGATAAAAGTTCATTTATATATGTGATATATAAAAATATTAGTATCCTTATCTTTATTCTGTTGATGTTATTTACTGTTTAATTTTATTTATACAGGTATACTATGAACCTCATTTTATGTTGGTAAATTCATTTAGAGTGAAAACTGAGAGAATAAATTTAAATTAACATTTGGTGAGAAAGGGATATGGATTTTTTTTTATGAACCTCGGAAATTGAAATGCTTAAGTTATTAAAAAAGCAAATTTAAATCAGCTACTTGAAGCTGTAGATTAGTAAATTTCAACTGAATTTTTTTTAATTTGCAAGAACTAAATTTATTAAATAATTGAATAAATTCCTTAACATTTCATACTTTTTAAGTCTTTAATGCAATGATAATCTGGGTCTAAATAATTCATCTTGTCATTTAGAATCCCCTCAATATATATATGACAATCCACAAATTTTGTTTTAAAAAGATTTCAAGATTAAGTATCTGGATATAATTTTTCCTTTCTCTATCATGTTTATCAATTGCATTTTAGAGAAATTATGTAAAATGAGGTAATATGTGATAAAGGGTACCTGTATATCCACATATGTATTTCTATGTTTGTTGATGTTTCATATATTTTTATCCTTGACCAGGAAGGAATTCTGTTATTCTTTTAAATTTATATTGTTTTAATCTATTATATTTAAATTGATAAATGTAACGTAATCAAATGAGCTATATTATTAAATTTTCTCTTGTGAGATTTGTTTTTTATTCATTGAATTCACAATATAAGAAGTATATCTAATTGATTTATCCCAGTTATTCATTGTTTTTGACGCATTTTTTTAAACATTCATGAATTTATGTTTACTTTAGAAAAATATAAACATGTATAGTTGCTCTGTTTACACTTTTAGGTTAATGATCAGATTTTATTAGAATAATGTGATGTAAATTTAGCACAACAAAAAACTGTTTTATTATGTATCAATACATATTTATTATTGAAAACTATATTTTTTGCATCAACATTAAAGAACTATTTTAAAAATCTACATATTTTTGTTTTTTAATTTGCTGAGACGAAGTAATCACGTGTTATTTTAAAGTCATTCAACAAATAAATTTCCTTTGCCTGTTCTAACTTAATAGGTTAAATGACAGAACAATTATGTTTCCAAATATATTTATTTTTCTATATTTATTTGAAAATATGTGGAAAATACATATAATAAGTAAAAGTTTTAGAATTAATTATTCAAAAACTTTATTTTAAGAATTATACTCTAATAGTTTCAGTTCATGGCATTTTAATTTAATGATGATTACATGATTTAAATGAAGTACATTTATGAAAAAATAATTCTACATTGGTTTGAATTAGTAGCTATTTATCAACATGGATATTTATCGAAGAAAGTAATAAGCAAAATTAAATAAATAATTATAGATTATTTAAATTAATGAAGTATATTACATATTAATTATCTTACAATGTTTGTAAATTCTTGAAAAGAGACAATATTTTCATATTTAAAGGAATTTTGTTTACAACTTGTTACTTATTATAAAAGTTAATTTCGGTAGAGTAAAAATGAAGCAGAAAAATTTTTCCTCGACACTTTTTCTGTCATAAAATGCAATAAATAAATTTTTTATCTGTTTAGTTAAAGTGTATTGTAAATTGTGTTAGCTGACCTTAACATAAATTATTTTAGAAATAATGTAAAGGGGGATATTTTAGAATGAATTTATGTGACATGAAGCATGTTAGTTAGAATTCTTAATTATTGTTTACATTTTCCGTTTAATTTAAAATTAAGAACAATTAGTTTAACACGCGATTGTTTTTAGTAAATATAAAATTTTTCATCAAAGAAGTAAACTTAATTTATTATAATTTTATAAAATTTTAATGCGATAAAATAATTAAATTCATTGAAGAATATAAATTTTTTTTTATCATTTAAAATAACACACAGTAAATAAAATATTAACATAGTTTAGTACTTCTTTTATTATTTGAATATATACTAAATTCATAATGAAAAATTTTTGAGACACAAATTAAAAAGACAGTTTGGAGAACAATATTTAAGAAAGTAAATCAATTCAATGGTTTCACCGAAGTAAATTCATGAAATTGTTGGAATGAAAACTGTTAAAATAAAATCAGTATGTAAATAAAATGGCATATATTGCTTCTATTAGCTTAGAAAATTGATGATTTATGTATTTAATGTTTCTGTAATTATTCTTATTTATTTATTTATTATTATTTTTGATAAAATCAACAGAATAAAATTTTTGTTTTCCCATTATCCAAGTTTTAAGATACTTATAAAGGGAAAATATTTACTGAACATAACATATTATTTTATGTATAGATATTTTATTCATTTTAATACACTCTAAATATTTAGTATATAATGCAGCAATAAATAATACATTTAAATATTTTCTGTACAGCAAAAATATTGCATATAAATTTATAAAATTCGTTGAAAACTGCGAAATCAACTTGAACTGATTTTACTTGACTTTGCTTGAGAAGGTTATTCAGTTTGTTGAAGAAATTACTTTATGATTATATATATATATATATATATATATATATAATTATTAAACATTTATAAATTTCAAAGGAGAAAATATTTTTGATAAATGATTCAGCAGAATTATTGCAACATTCCTTGTTAATAAAATCAAACAAATATAAGTGTATCGCCACATATTTAATTTAAAAGTTTTGTATGTTTTTCAGGAAAATTTTCATATGATGACAAATCCCTATGTTAGCATGTGTATATCTGAGATATGTCTTGCATGAAACTTTAATAAATTTCTCCTAAAAATTAAAAATGTAAAATATATATCTTATAATCATTGCATTTAAGACTCATTTTATTTAATTTCTATTATTTATCATTTATAGTTTAAGCTACAAATAAAATGAAAATATTGCAGTTAAAATAAGAATTAATGGATTTGTATTCGAAACATAAGTGAAAAATATCATATTGAAATGGGTACCATTGAAGAATAAACTTATGAAATTTATAAAGATCTTAAAAGTGCCAACAATATATAGCTGTCTTATTTTTATTTATAAAAATGTCTTCTAAATTCCTGATTAATTTGCATCTTCACAATTAATATATATTCAGTTATTCTATTGAAAATGTTTTAAATGACTAAGTATTTTTTCAGGTTGGCTTAAAATAACAAATCTAATTTTATAAGGGGAATATGAAATTTATCTTTAAGACATATATACCCAAAAGCCAGTTAATCCAAATGTACTTTATACATCAACAAATTATACTTCAAAAATTTTATTCTCGTTTATGAAAACTTTTTTACGCAATCCATTTTCCGATACTAAATAATTAAGTTAATTATTTGTTTACACTATTTGTCATTAAAGCTTTAGATTTTCTAATAAAATCTTTCATTTGACTCATTATAGTGATTGTTGAATAAACGATATGAGATGTCAGTAAAATTTAATGTTCTAATGCAAATATTTGTTCTTTATGTAATATAAAATTGAATTTTTGTTTCAAAATAACTGTAACTAATATTATGACATTCATCAAATTAATGCATGCATGAATATATATCAATGTAGTAATGATATTCATATGTGGATTTTTTTTTATTTTATTTATTTATTTTATGTATTTATTTATTTGTAGATTAGTTCAGAGGGTTTTTTAAAAATTTTCAATATTTTTTGACAAAAACACAGTTAAATAATAAATACTATTCAGGTTTTCGTGAAAATAAAATATAAAAATTATATATTGCTCTGATAATCATTGTTTATGTTTTGATATATATTATAACATTTTGGGACTATAAATAATAGATAGGGAATGCTTGGTTAAAATATTATATATGCAAAATATATGGTATATATTATAAAAAATATAGAGTTTTAATAAATATGAAATTTTTATTAAGATCCTCTTTAAATATTTACAAGATTGATGCATTTGTTGATGTATTTTAAAAAACATGGTCAGTTTTAAATAACTTTTTTGTCATTTTATTTACATAAGACCATAAAAGCAACTGACATATTTAGGTCTGCAATAATTATTAATTGAAACAAAATACCTTAGAACTAGAGAAGAATAGGCAAATAAAAATTTAGTAGATGATTATATTTGCGATTTTGTTAATCATTTAAAACTTTATATATGTTTTATTAAGAAATATATTTTCTAAATTAATTTATAATTTCTCTCTAATTTTCAAATCATTAACTTATGTTGTTAAAAATATATATTTTTTTTCAATACCGTAAAATACAGATGATTTGTATTTTTATTAGATTACCTTATGTCACTTTATATATACCTAAAAATATAAATTTGAATATTATTTTCTTCATTAAAGAGGCTGAAATAGAAACTTATATTTTTTTCAATAAGAGTTATTTTTCTGAAAATTTTTATGCATTTAAAGTACTTATTTTATATGTAAATATATTTATAGACTATGCAAAATCAGTTTTTAAAAATATTTAAGTCCATTAAACATTCAATGTTGTATCATATTTCTTGTAACCTGAGAAAGTTTCCATTATATGCTACATTTTTTATTTATAACTACAGAATGATATTTAAAATAAATCATATTTGCAGCTTTTAGATGTATTAAAAATGTAAAAATCAAAATTTATAAGATAATATTATACTTACAGAAAAAATTAAGGTTTTGAATAAGAAACTTTATATGTTTTGTGATATATCTTAAGAAAACAAATTGAAAAAAAGTGTTTGCAGAGTGAACACAGAATTTTGATAAATCTAGAGTTATAAGAAATACACATTTTTGTTAGAATTTATGTTATATTTATTTGAGTTTAAAAATGTTTAAAAGATTAACATGGTTAATAATAATCTCTTAAAATCGGCATTATACATTTATTTGTATAACTATCAAAATTTTATATAATATTTTATATTTTCAATTTTCTCATAAAAATATTTATTTTATATAAAATTATAATATATAGAATAATTAACTTGTTATTTAAAATTATAAAAAAAATGAAAAAATCTGGTATTAGGATTTAATTTATTAAAGTTTTCGACTTACAAAAAAATCTAACTTTTTTGCAAAATGTAAAGTTGATAAAGGATTTTTTAACCCCCCTCCCCAACAGCTATTCTTCAGTTGTTTTTCCACCCTTAAAGATGCAGAATTAAAATGAAATAGAAGTGATATGAATGGAATAGTTGTAGCTAATAAATCTTTTAAAATTGAACTGAGTACAACATAAACTTACTTCTGTTTTGGAAATGTATAAATTGCATATTAACATATGTATTTTAGTTCATCAAAAATTTCTATGAGTAATTATTTAATGGGTGGAATGAGAACTCTTCATTTCTTAAAGTATTTGATAATTTATCAGGTAAGCAAATTTTTACCAACTTTTATTATTGGTAGATTTAATCATGCATTAATAAGGAAAATTTTAATTTAATGGCATACATGTATGTAATAAATGAAAATTGTTACAAGTGTGTCTTTTGTCATATATATTAGCACAATTTAAACAGCTCGTCAAGAATCATCCTAAGAAAAACATAACATATTCAAAATAACTTGTATTCTATTTTTATTGTTTGTGATATCATTCATTTATTCAAATATAGCTTCCTATTTTATGTTTGTGAAATATTGTTTCAAAACTTGGCAATTTTTTTTAAACTTTTTAGCCATATAATTTTAATGAAAAGAATGATTTCAGAATATTATATTAAATCATTTGAGGGTTGAAACAAAGAATTATGTAATTATATTGTTAGGCATAAAATTTAGAATTTAAATAAAAGCATAAACAATTTTAGGATGTGTAGTGCTTATGTTACCTCTTGACTTAACTAGTTGCAGACATTTTACAACTATCTATGAAATAGTTATAGAAATATAGCTTCATGTGTATTTGCGTAATTTTTATTCGCTATAAAAATCGATGAATCGAAAGATTCCATTAACTCGCCTTCATTCTTTCAAATAGAGCAACAATTAGAGGGAAATCTTATATTCTCCTTTGTTAAAGTCAAAAAATCATTAAAAAATAGATAGTACTACTATATTTGAAGTACATTTAAAATTTAATGTTTTCAAATTTACAAAAATAAACATTTTATTGCAAATTAAAAAAAACTTTTACTAATAAATTTGGAGCTATTATTTGAATAAATTTGAATACAATTCTAATTAAATACAATTTAACTAATTAAATTTATTTTACATATTTCTATTTATTACATAATTTTTAGAATATAAAGTTTTGATTTTTAATACGGTATGGAAATTATTTACTTTCTACAAAAAATAAGTATTGTAATTTATAATTCTCATCCCAAAAATTACAATTATTTCTTATTTTATTCTTACTTACATGAGCATGGAAATAAATGGAAGATATTTCTAGGGTATAAAAAATGTATATGAGTATTATAAAAATTTCCCATATAATTGCTCTGGATTTTCATTTCATTCTTCATACAATCTTCATTATTATAATACAAAATTATATATACTTCTTGAGTCTAGAATTATATATAAGTATTTTATATAAATCAGAAATTTTATTACTTATCAAGATAATTTATTTTTATTTTTGCATTATTTTAAGTGATATTTTCGCTTTAAACATATATTCCAACAAAACCATATAAAAAGTATTGTATAATCAATTTCAATTAATAAATAAAAATATGACAATCATATTTTACATTTGATTCCTGAGAAACATCTTTTTTAAATTTACCTTAAGTAACACAATAAAATTTTAGATTATAGTATTACAAATGTGAGTTCGATCTTTTTTATAATTCTTTTGTTTCTAAAATATTTTTGTAAATGTGAGATATAGTAGGGAGTGTTATATAAGTAGAGTGTTAATGTAAATGAAGATACATGTTCTAGTTGTTTTCATTTTGAAATTATATTTTTACAGAGAAAAGTATGTTGTTTCTCTTATAATTTATTCATTGTGCTGTAATGAAATATTGAAAGATAAAAGTTCAGTGAAACAATAAATGCTTGTTACTTGAAATTATTTGTTTCATTGACATCAACATTAAATACAAACAAATACTAAGGAATATTTATTTATAAGTTTAAAATATATATTAAATTAAATAATATAAAAATATATTTTTTGTTCATTAAAATAGATCAGTTTGATTGATTTACAAATATAGTACGTGTATTTTAATACAAATTAAAATTTTTGAATTTATCAGATGAAGCTTAATATAAACAATAAATTGTAAATAATAAAAGAAATATATAATTTCTTGTAAGTAAATAACAAACATAATATCAGCAACAACTTAATTAAAGATAACATATTGGATTTATATTATTTTATCATCAACAAATTATAGGATACACTCATTTATGTGGAGAGTTTTGAATGATAATCATTTCACCGGTGGTTAAGGAAGCAGCTGTACACATTTCACGGCATGTTTGGCTGATGCGAGAAACGTGAGGTCGGGCATTATCCTGCTAATAAAAGGCATTGCCCCCCCCCCCTAAGATAGGGGAGTGTCACCAGCTGCAGCTCATCATCCACATAACATTGGGCTGTCATAGTGCCATGAATACAAATTGTAGGTGATTTGGAATCGTACGCAATGGCGCCCCAAACCATGATGCCGTTTTGTCGCGTAGTGGGACTTTCCTCAATTGCTGCAGGATTGGATCTATCTCCTCTTATATCGACGCAACACTCGTACGCGGTGACCATCACTGAAGAAACAGACGCATGACTCATCTGAAAAGACGACGCCGTGCCACTCCCTCTAATCCGGCACCATTCCAGACGTTGGCGCCTACGTTTTATGGTCAAAGACAGTCTTCTTAACGGATGTTTTGAGGGCTGGCTACTAGCAACCAATCAACGGAAAATTTTTCGGCTCAATATGGGAACATCTAGAGTGTCTTGTGCAAGCTGCAGAATTTCGGTAGACGTCTTTGGGGGACCGCCTCGCGTCGGATACGTCGATTCATCCGTACCCTTTCTGCTACGGCACTCCACAAACGTTCCACAATTCTTTGTACCAATCATCTTCGCCATAGCCAGCAGTGCACTATGGACACGTCCAGTTGTCTGTCAGCTGCAGGGGAGGGGTGCCTCGCTTCGGATACGTCCATCTATCCGTGCTGACGTTACCCTAGCTGTCCCGGCACCCCGCAAACGTTCCACAAGTCCTTGTTCCAATCATCTTCGCCATAGCTGGTACATTATGGACACGTCCAGTTGTCTATCAGCTGCGATTTGCCGTAAGAACCAACCTCCCCTTCTCATTCCGATTACCATGCACCTCATAAACTCGTCTGTCTGCTGGAACTAACTCCATCGATGATTTCCTCGTATTCTCTGCAATTAGAGGCATACTTTGCAACAAGAACAAAATTCCAACGATTATTTTCCAAGCAACAGTAACGACGCGAGTATTGCCCACTCCACCGGTTCCTCACTTTATATCTAATCCTAGGTGCGCTGGAGAGTTCCGCTTTTTACATCCTTTGAAAACTCGGTAATGGGAGTATACCCTGAAATTTGCATAATTTTCTGGCCACTCCACCTTGATGTTACATTTTGAATTTCGTTCAGTGTATTGACAAACTTCTCCAATGACAGTTCGGTATTTAATAAATTAAAAAATTTTGTCACAAGTAAACAAATTTGTAGATTGACAACATATATTATTAATATCAAAATCTTTACCATTTTTATTGTATCTGGAAGATAAAAAAAGAATATATACATAATTTTGAAGAAAATTTCCCTTTGCACTGTTTTGCTTTTTGAAGCTTACATTTTTTTCTGTAATCGACATCAAATGTTTCAAAATAAAGATTTAACAATAAATGAAGATATAAATAATTAGCACACAAATTAAATTTTGTAATAAAACTAATAAACTTCTTTCTATTAACATAATTTTGCTTCCATGCATCGTTGGAGAATTATTCATACGAATACAATTGTCGGCAAGACAATAGTCACAATAAGCATCCTTTTCATGTGAATAGCAAGAACTCTGAGAGATTTTATATTATATAAGCGAGAATTAGCAGTTATTCATAAAAAGTCATCATGTTATTAAAATTTGCAAATGTTAATTTTATTGGAAAATCTAATTATATTTTATTTCAAAAGTAATTGAAAGTATAAATATTTAAGCATTTTTAAAAATTGATTTAATAAGTAATATTCTTTGTTGATGTAGCAAAATTAAAGCTGGGAACAGATATTTTTTAAAAACATTTCACATTTGATAAATCAATAAAACAAATTACACTGGTTTGCGATAAAAGAAAGAAAAAACTTTCTTTTACAAAGATTAAATATAAATAGAATCTTATTAACCTTTTCCATCGTAGTTCAAATAATTACTCGTATTTTCTTCATCAGGCAGAGATCTTTAGCGACACACATTTTTAAAGTTCTGAAAGAATTGATTCATAGGAAACACTTAATAATAAATATTCAGTTAATTCTGGCTTACCTAAAAAAAATCAATATTTTGATTTTCTGCTACATTTTGCGTTAAGAGTGTCCTTCTTTATAGTGCAGCAGCAGTCAGACAGCATATTGAGACTCTACTTGCCTTATTCTCTCTTTTCCATAATAGCAGTCTGCTCATCAGAGACAGCCCCAAGATTTACAGTTGTAAATGGGAGTTCAAAAAATGAATTTTTAAGGATATGTAACAGCGCGTTCCTTTATATGAAGCCAGAAAATTGATATTTTGTTAGAGTTTTCTTCTTTATTACTGACAAGAAATCCACAACAAATATTTTTGGATGATTTCCCCGCTACTTTTTGTAATAGATTCAACAGTTCCACAAAATGTTCATCATGCGATATCATTGATCTTATTTGCTTTCCTATAAATATTATGTATTTATATAATTACGCATCATTTATTTTAAGAAAAATTTAGATTTCAGATACATAAAGGTAATAGTACTTTTGTCCATTACTTTAACAAAATTTTTCATCAGCCCCACTTTTATAAATAGGGGAGATAAAAACACATTTTCGGGAATCACTAAATGAGTATTTGAAACATTTTTTACACCCTGGAATAAGAGGTTCAGTTTAGGTCACTGTTTCCTTAGGTAATGAGACTACCTATGATTGCTAAACCATTCACATAAAAAAAAACTTTTAATCAGGTTTTTACTGAGAGTAAAAAAAACGCTTATGGATATCAACCTACTCATAATCATAATGCTTGAGGGTTCCACCTACTCATAATCGGTATTTTAGAAGACGCTCTGCTGACTCCTTGATTTTCGAGAGAATTAGAGGCCAACAGACTTGTATTTCACTCTTCACCAGTGGTCACCAAAGGGGCCTCAAATATGTGCAGGGTCAAAAGATTTAGTCTCTACTCAAAATGTAAGAGTGAACAGGAATCGCCTGAGCATATTTTGAACTGCATTAATTTTGACTTGGAAGAGACATTTTCAATGCCCCTGATATTTTTGGATTTCCTGGCTGTTTATGGATTTGTGGAGTTGGTCTAGTTTTGGAATTGGACTATCTGGAAATAACAACAACACAACAAAAATTGCGTTTATCCAAGTTGCAAACCTATAATAGTAAGGTTATTATATTGAAGTTACCGCATATATATATATTACTGTTATAGTCAGTGAATTGAATTTCCTTAACAATATCATATTTTCTTATTTCTTTTAAATCACTAGCATGCGTGTGACAGGTATTGATGGTATTTCATTTCCATTATCCAATAATACAGCTAGATATGCAAAACTCCCGGAAATTTTGGAAATAAACGGGGGATTCGGGGATTATTGGGAATTCTTGGGAAATAAAATCAACCAACCACATTTCGTTTAATGGATTGTTTTAACATACATGAAACAAAGTGAAGATAACTACGTAACTGTTCACGCAAAAATTTATTTGATCTGTTTTCTAGCATGAAAGTTAAAATGTTTTATTCATTAAAAAACAAAAATTGTTCAAAATAAGAAAAACTATGAATTGGTATTTAATAAAAAGATATCGAGAGATTTATTTCTCAGAAATCTCAAAATAAATGTTGATATTCATGTTCTTTTCGATATAAATTCTCATACCCCCCTCCCCAAAACAGTTATTTTCTCGAACATTAATTTTTAAAATTATTTTACATCGTTCATTGAAGCTAAATTGATTTCTTTTCATGGAAAATATTTTTCCTTAATTTATGAATAAGGATAAATTATATACCTTAAAAACAAATTATAAAAAACGAATTTCTGATTAATTACCTACTTCAAAAGTAGGTTCACTTCTCTCCTTTCTTTCATCTTTAGAGTGAGCTTGGTCAGAGTCTGAATTATCACCAATAGTCATAAAATTTGAACACTTTGATACAGGATACTCTTCACTATGCAGCATTGTCTCATTACAGATGTTAAATAGGGATAATTTACTATTTATTTTGATTTTGGATGTTACTCCTCAAATGTTTTATATATATATATATATATATATATATATATATATATATATATATATAATATATATATATATATATATATATATATACAGAAGCAACTGTCACTCGAATGTTCCTTCTGTTCCATCCAAATCATTGAGACCAGAAACTACATATGATGACTACCATTTCTCCATCCCCTCAGAAGCCTAGCCTAGTCTTCATCAAAATTGCCAGCTTTATGACCGAAGTACAGTTCATAACATTTTTTCACAAGTGGTGTAAAATTTCATATATGCTGCAGAAGTTATTTGGTTAATTTAAACACTTTCTTGGCATAATGAAAAGCTCATGCAACTTAAAACAAAATCGGTACAAAACCACAACAGAAATAAAAACAACAACCACCACATGCGTGTTTTAGCCTCATTACTTTATTAAAACAAGGCAATACTTAACATGTTAAAATATGAATACGCATAAACATTCTCAAAATGCATTTCGACATGAATATCGGTCTACTTGGCGTCAAGCTGTTCTGGATAAATTAATCCTTCATTTGCAAAGATTAAAGAAAAATACAAATAACATTCATAAAAAAAAAAAAACTATGCCTGATGAAAGGTATCTAATCATATATTCGGATTAACACACAGTATATAAAATTAAATTAGAATAACTGCTTGTTTTTTGTTTTTTTTTTTAATTTTGTAAAAAAAATTATGTTAATTAAATTATGTCAGTGCATTATGAATTCCTAGTCTTTAAAATCATAAGGGAAGAAATACACGTATAGGCATTTGTGCATACTGTACTGAAAACATAAGAAAAATTATGCAATCAATTAAATGTTAAATTCTTATTATAAAAGAAACAATATTTTATTCAAACTAAGACTAGAAAAACAAAGTGTTTATTTTATCCATTTTTTAATGAAGAAAGAAGGAATTTGTGCAGATCAGATGGATCACAGCGCTGATTTATTCTGACCGCTATCTATCATTAAATCAAACTCAATCTGATATATTTAACTGGGTTATTACCCACTTTATAACTTCCCTTTAAAATTAAAATACTGATAGTTTATGATAATAGGATTGAATAGAGACACGAGAAGACGCTAAAAATATGCGACTGCTACACAAATACGAATCACATTAAAGATTTACTCTTGTGCAATGTGTTACTGAGTATTTAATATCACATTGCACAAAATGCAAATATGTGCAATGTATAATAAAATAGAAAAAGAATGGCACGGAAAACGATTGAATATTACATAAAAATTTAGATTTAAAATAGCACAATTATTTCGAAAGTGACCATGTGTTTGGAAATCAAAATGGGAAAGGGAAATTTAAATGGACAAGAATCAATAATTTGATTAGAATTAAATATGAAAGTTTAATATATAATTCTTATATGTTTAATATTAGTAGGTGTACTGGAAAACTGTGCATTTTTGGAATGAAACAAAATTTAAAATTTTCGCAACGTGAATAAAAATTTTATTAAATAATATAATTTTCATAAGTATCAATGACTTCTTGCCAGCGTGAGGGCAATTTGTATACCCCATTTTTGAAAAGTGTTTCATCTTTTCATGCGAAAAGTTAAAACAAAAAGGAAGATATCAATTAACTTTATTTTTGATTTTTTGACCTTCGAAAAATTTTATAAGGATAAAAACTGGTGGTAGTTCGGGGGGGGGGTAATAAGTCCAGAGAATACGGTGTATGGGAAAAAATTTTCCAGTCTAGATCTGAAATTTTTTGATGAACTCTTTTCTTGGATTCTTTCTTGGAACATTTCTGGCTTCTTTTCTTGGATTGCTCCCTTTAAATTATCTAGTTGCTGACAATACTTTTCTGAATTGAGCTTTTTTAGTTCAATTTTTATAACTCATAGTGTATTTTGTCCTGAAATGTTCCACCATATACACCACATTCTTCTATTCAGAGTCAAATTTGTTTTAGATTTGGAAGGATTAGGCTTCCGCACAATATACTCTTTTCCTTATGATGTTTTCGTTGGTAATCCAATTTCCCTCTAGAGTTATCATCCGGTTCAAGGACTCGATTTTGTTCCGAACAAACAGAGATGTGCACATAATGACTCAATCATCAATATTCTTCGGACATAATTCATGTGGTACCCATTTTGAATATTTCCATACCAATCCTATCTTCTGAATATGGTCCGAAATAGTTTGCTGAGCTTAAGTAAGCATTCTGCGATCTCCGATGTTGTCAAAAAGAGATCTTACTTTAAAATGATTTTAAAACTTCATCACATTGATCAATGGGCAGAACTTTCCGTAAGACCTAATATTAACTTACTTCTTTCAACTATCTGCTTTATTGAAGAATTAAATTCCACTTTCAGTAAATGTAATCAATAATTGATTCTAAAAGATTTATTCTTTATCCTTTTATAAAATATATATTAATATTATGATTAATGATAATTTGATGTGATTTACCCCTAAAAAATCAATTTTGAATAGAAATAACCTTTCTTATATTATTTGAACACAACTTACTTAACTTCGAATATAAAAGCTATACGCTCAATTATGCTTGAGTAACTAATTTCTGAGGCTGCGTCGTTTACCATGGATTAATGAGGTTTATTTGAATTCTAAAACAGTTCATGTAAATCCGACAGTTATGTTATTAGCAGTAAAATCCAATAAATATTATAACTATGTAAAAAAAGTTTGAATTAATTTAATAAAAATTTTTAACAATCAAAGAATTATAAAATATTTGCGAAACAAAGACAACAGTATAATCAATAAATTTTAAATATAAATATGTGAAAATATTATTATCCTTAAAACATTGGATTTGTTTTAGATTGCTGCGCTCAATATGTCAAAATAAGCTTAATAAAATTTTAATATAACATGATAAATAATCATAATAAGTTGTGTCATAAAATATTTTCAATTTTTTGATAATACTATGAGTCTTACTTCATTAGCACTGAACTTAAATGATCATATTTATCAATTATTTTGTATAGTATTTTCAATTAGAAACACTTAATATTAATCTCTTGCTCTCAACGCTGTCAGCACAGTGCAGTAGTGCGTACATAAAGGGTGTGTGAGAGATACGGAAAACATTGTAATCATTGGAATAATACAGAAACGGAACGACGTATCCGACGTTCAAACAGGCATGATCATTGCTTTTCAGATCAAAGGTGGAAACATTACCGAAGTTTGTGAACTGTTCGCGTGCCGTCATGGTAAAAGTATACCGTGCATGGCAAAACGACAAAATCAGCGACATGACAAATGTGGTGCACCATGCACTATAGGTGACAGAGGTGAAAGATGGCTGCGGAGATGCATTCGGAAGAATAGGCGTTGCTACATGTTGAGCAAATGACCTCCCAGATGTGAACCAAGAGACTATCAACAGTATTTCCCACGCGAGTGTTCAGTTAACGTTGCTGAGTATGTGCCTCCGAAGCAGACGCCTCGTTCATGCACATGTGCTAACTGATGTTCATCGGGAAAGAAGGCTGGAATTTGTACGCGAGCACCGCAACAGGGCATCCACTGAGTGGCGACAGGTAGCGTTTACCGATGAATCACGTTTTATGATCCATCGGATAGGTCGACGTTAGAACTGTGAAAGCAAATACCCTGCAACCATTGCCGGTACGGTCCAAGCTGGAAGCGGGAGCATTGGTCAAGGAAGTGTTTTCCTGGAATTCTCAGGGTTTACTCATCATTGTGGAAGGTACGGTCGATCAATAAACATCTGTCCTTGTGGATTATGTCCACCTCTATATTTACATGAATTTTTTTCTTCAGAATGTTGGCATCTACCAGTAAGACAATAAGAGGAGTCATAGACTTAGTAGTGTACGTGCGTGGTTCGAGGTGCACCTGAGTGAATTTACCATTTTGCCCTGGCCAGCAAGCTCACAGGAAATAAACTCAATCGAAAATCTGTGAGACCATCTCGATTGGGTTATTTGCATGGATCCTTATCCACGTAATCTAGCGCAGCTGGTCACGCCACTGGAGTTGGCATGGCTCCCTGTCCCTGTGAATACATTTAGGAGCCTAATTAACTCTCTTTTTGTACTTCTCGCAGCAGTCCATTCTGCGAAAGATAGTTATTCTTATTTTTGACAGGTAGTCACATTAATGTGATTGGACTGTGTGTGTATGTGTGTGTTTGTGTGTATGTATGTATTCCAAATATATCCAAATAAATTATAACACATTACAAATTAATTATAAAATGAACACTGGTATCGATTGGAACGACATATAGTCATCAGATCAATGGAAAACTAAATATTCATTTTTTAGAGATATGATTGATATTCTAAAACTCAAAAATGGAAATAAATCAATGTTTCAATTTGCAACTTATTCTTATAACAGAAACAATATAAAAAATCAGATTAAGAATTAAAAACTTGCACTTTTAAAGTACAAAAATTGCATTTTCTCTAATCTGTAAGTTCACATATACAGTTCACTGTCCGATGAGTTAAGGATAATTTGCTTTATAAGTATGATCCATTCCTCTTTTCCTCAAATTTTTATTTATAAGAAAAGTTTTTAATTTTTCTCATCCAAAATTAACTTGTTTTTCATTATTTCGAAAACATCACATCTTTCTTAAAAAATGCATTTCATTCTAATTTAAAAGAACTCCTTGTTGACAAAATAACAATATTAAAATGCCATTTTACCTAGATTGATTAGACTCCTTTTTCTGTACAAGCCCAGAAATTTTCTTTCATATATTACTTAAGCTTGTATCTCATTCTCTCAATTCTTTTCTCGTGTGATAAAAAAAAAAACTTATATCATAAACTATCAATATCATTAAATTTATGAAATCTCTCACACAGAAGCATCTGCAAAAATCAGTTCTCAGTTGGTCTAGTAAATTTACTAGGCTAAGTTTCCTAGAAAGTTCAAAAGTTGCTTGAATGAAATGCAGTTCAACAAATTCTATCCCAATTATTTCATTAAAAATTCAAAAGCAAGGCTTCAAAGAATTAAGAAATTTAAGAGTCATATTTCCATAGATTTCAAAATCTGTACTGTCAAAAGATATTTTATTCTACACTTCGTTGGATGCAGTAAATATTGAACGAATAGTATATTTTAAAAATATTAAGTGCATTTTCATCCATCTTTTTGCAGTTGATAAACTTTTCCTTTGAGAACTTAAATGGGCAATAACTTATTCACCCCCTCATCATCACAACTTAAATCATTTACTATCTTAGTTTTATAAATATTTACTGGAAAAACATTCAGTTTAGTTTATAAAGACTTCCTTATCACAACATGAATAGATATACAAGTTGCATGATTGTTTCCACCTTTTAGTCTGAACAAAGCTAATTTATCATTACTTAATGCGGGAGTAAAGCAACAAAAATTTTAAAACTATTCACACAAAAATGCAGCGATAAATGCTTTGTATTTACTAGCTCGATCGCATTCAAGTAACTTCCAGATTTTTAAGGTTGACATTGCCACTACAGACTCTTCACAGCAGTACCCAGATTGCGTGATGAGGTTATTGAACCTCGCTTTGAAGACCAATTAAATTTCGGATAAAACTGGCCTCGAACATTCCCTAACTGAATTATTTTCACAAATTGAATAGAATTATATAGACTTAAAAATTTCTCTTAAACATAATTTTTAGTTCAAATCTAAACTTCAAAAATTTTTAAAAATTGGAAATTCGTCTCTATGAGGAAAAGTAGCATCTTTGTCTCACTAAAGATATGTGATGTGATTGTTTTATTTTGCTGAGCCAAACTCACATGTTTGTTTTCTCAAGCGTAAGCTAATGGGAGGGCTTTGAGACCCTGTATGCCGTTCTGCATGATCTTTAGCAACCCAACGCTTCAATATTTGCATGATCCATGTTGGATTTCAACCAATGCGTGTGACAATCCACACTCTCGAAAGGTAAGATCACAGTAGCCAGGCTTCGTTTTTAGTGTCGAAGGTAATAAGAGTGAAACTCGACTTAAACAAATATCCACTGTGTTTAATAAAGACGTTATATAGGTCGTGGTCACAATGTCCGCCAAATGAAATACTTCTGTAAGTGGTAGGCCAAGTATTGGGATTTTCTGCTCGATTACTAATATTAAATTACGAAGACTTTTACTCCACAACTTCCATCGAACAAGCAGAGCCAAACTTAGAGCTAGGTACAAGGAATTATGATGGTTCTCACTCTCTCAATAAGCAATGATCCAATCTGTACTGAATTCCGACATTTACAAATAAGAATTTCACTTGCGCGAGCGAATTTTTAAATTCGAGGGATAACACGATATTCTAATAAACCTGTAACATTAAAAACGGATTTCCAAATTAAAAAAAAATCCATTGTAATGTTCTTTTATGCAGTGCTTTAGATGTCGTTTGAGCCTTTGCGTTGCACAATTGCGTTGAAATGCTAATAATTCATCCTAGTATTGTTGTTTAAGCGTACTTTACGAAATTGCAACTATTTTATACCTTATTACAATAATTTATTGTGTAAAACCAAGGTTCATAACTGTATTATAAAATAAAATTAATGAATAGCTATTTTTCATGAATTTGTACACACTGTGAAAAATGTTCATTGCCTAAATCTTCTTAGTTACTTAATGAATTTCTAAATTAGGAACCCATTTTCAGTCTTGAAAATCACACACATACAAAACACTTTGATTATTGGTACAGCTTCATAGAGGGTAGAAAGCATACATTCATCTCTGAAGAAATTTTTAATTTAGAAACTTGCTACAACTCTTTAAAACATAATTAAAATGTGTGTATTTAAAATTTATTACTTTTAAAACTCAAATTATTTTCAATGAATCTACATTTGAAAACATTTTACCAGACAACATCACAATTAAAATGAAAAGCAAATGTATATACAATCCATACATTCTCATAAATTAAAAAACACAATTTTTCTAGGGAAATGAACTGTACAATAATAAATAAAAATTGCTATTTCTCTTTCAGTTAGAAAAAATTTAGCATTCATGGAGCTATATTTTTAATTAAACCCAAACTGCAAATTAATGGTTAAAGAAATTTATTACAGTAAAAACATCCATCCATATATGCTGACTATACATAAATTATTTCGCCCTCCCCCAAAACACACACACTATCAATAAGTATAACAAACAAAAAGTAGATATAAAAAGTTATACAAATACTTCGGATTTAAACAATAGAACAACAAAATATAAATATGTTACCATCAACATAAAAAATCAAAATTTTCAGATAAAAAAAAATCGCAGCTGAAAATTCACAAAAGAAATGGTGGATCTATAGACTATTATAAAGCTTTTAAAATGAAATGAGTTATGCAATAATGACTATGATGGGAATAGTGTCTATTATATCCGGAGTGAGCTACTTCTGACCATAAATGGTGAAGCTCTGGTTTAAGACTAGACAAAAAGAGAGAAAGTACAACTTTTTCCAAACAACTTTATATACTTAGCTAAAAAAGTTT
Organism: Latrodectus elegans; assembly: GCA_030067965.1. NCBI lineage: Eukaryota > Metazoa > Arthropoda > Arachnida > Araneae > Theridiidae > Latrodectus > Latrodectus elegans. The sequence continues at coordinate 36,689,018 of CM057809.1, forward strand.
GATGATCATGATAGTCGTGGGAAGATCTCAACTTGTCTGATATTTCTACAATACTTTTTTTGACAGTTATGCGATGAAATGCGCATTAATAAGACGTTTTGATCTATACATGTCATGTTGTTGAACTCATAGAAGTTTTCTTATAATATAATTATCCTCAAATGAGGTGATAAAAAATGGTGTTTCACATCAATTCTACAGGAAAACAAAAGTGCAGAAAAAAAGGCAAGAGCAAAGAACTAATAAAGGGTTCTTATAACAAAAATATGACACTTGTCAGAAATGAAACTGAGTTATAGGAAAAAAATTCTATCCAAGAATCTTTGAAATATTTGTGTTTGTGTGTCGGTATTCCATTATTTCTTCAGTAATGAGAGAATAAAATTGTGACTCTACATGTTTTTTGAACAAATAGTCAACAACAGAGTCTACTAATAATGAAATCTGAAAACTGATATTTTCTTATTGTTGCTGACAAATGAAATCATACATATAGACAGTAAATAAAACTACACTACTGGCCATTAAAATTGCTACACCAGGAAGAAATGCAGATAACAAAATGATATTTATTGGACAAATATATTATACTAGAAATAACTAGTGATTAAATTTTCAAAAAATTTGGCTGGATATATAGATCCTGAGAAATCAATACCCAGAACCACCTCTGGCAGTAATAACAGCAGTTATACGCTTGGGCATTGAGTCAAACAGAGATTGGATTGCATGTACAGGTACAGATGCCCAAGCAGCTTCAACACGATGCCACAGTTCATCAACCGTAGTGACTGGCGTTTGGTGACGAGCCAGTCGCTCGGCAACCATTGACCAGACGTTTTCTATTGGTGAAAGATCTGGAGAACGTGTTGGCCAGGGCAACAGCCGAACATGTTCCGTATCAAGGAAGGTCCGTACAATACCGACAACATGCGGTCGGGCATTATCCTGCTGAAACGTAGGGTTTCGCAGGACTCGAATAAAGGGTAGAGTCACGGGTCGTAACACACCAGAAATGTAATGTGCACTGTTCAAAGCACCGTCAATGCGAACAAGAGGTGACCAAGACGTGTATCCAATGGCACACCATACCATCACAACAGGTGATGGGTCAGTATGACGATGATGAATGCACGCTGCCAGTGTGCGTTGACCACGATGTCGCCAAACACGGATGCGACTCACATGATGCTGTACACAGAACCTGGATTCATCTGAAAAGATGACGTCTCGTCATTCGTGCGCCCAGGTTCGTCGTTGATCACACCATTGAGGGCGCTCTTGTCTATGACGCAGCGTCAAGAGAAGCCGCAGCCATGGTCTCCGAGCTGAGTCCAAACTGCTGCAAACATCGTCGAACTGTTCGTGCAGACACTTGTTGTCTTCCAAACGACCCCGTTTCTTGACTCACGGTTCGTGACGTGGTTGCGCGATCCATTACGGCCATGCGGATAATATGCCTGTCTTCTCGGCTGCTAGTGATAGGTGGCCGTTGAGATCCCGCATGGCGTTCCGTATTAACGTCCTGAACCCATCGATTCCATATTCTGCTAACAGTCATTGGATCTCGACCGACGCGAGCAACAATACTCTGCGATAAGATAAACCACAATCCCGGTACGCTACAATTCGACCTTATCAAAGTCAGAAACGTGCTGGTACGCATTTCTCCTTCTTACACGAGGCATCACAACTTTTCACCGGGCAACAACGTTCAAATGCAATTTGAACGTTGTTGCAATTTGTGTATGAGGAACCGGCTGAACAATTTCTTCATTTAAACACAACGTAGGTGTCGCTACTGGCGCCTGCTTTGTCTGAATGCACTGAAAAGCTAATCATCTGCATATCACAGCACCTTCTTCCTTTTGTATAAATTTCACGTCTGTAGCATGTCGCTTTCTTAGTGTAGCAATTTTAATGGCCAGTAGTGTATTTAAGTCATACCTTAAGTTTGATATACATTTCTCAATGGCATTATTGAAAACATGCAAAGTGCATGTTCCTATCAATTCAATATTCAAAAATTCCAAATCAATTCAATATTCCTAAAGAATTTAAATGAGCATTTAAGCTTTTAATGAAATAATTGAACATTTTGTGCATCCATGGAGCAATTTTTCAATATTTAAACAATTTTTTGAAATAAAATTTATAACACTATTTCTAAAATTTTATAAACTTTGCATGTCCAAGAAAAAGAGACAATAATTATTGACTTTCTGACATTCTTTTATCGACCAATATATATATATCCAATTGTTTTTTTTTTACTTGCCTGGTAGTCGTTTCATCGAAATATAAAATGAAGAATATCCAGATGAAATTATATAAAATTCGATTTTGGAAGTCCGAATTTTTACACATCGTGCTTTGGCTTCACTATTTTTTACAAATTTGGCGATTTAAGAATTATCAAATGCAATGGTCAAACTACTTCCAAGTTCATTTATTGAAGAAAATGAGTATTTACATTTTATAGTAGTAAACAAAATTATTGTTTAGAATTTTAAAACTTTATCTTGTGTATTTAAAAGTACCTAATGCTTGCAAAAAGATGATACAAGCAGCGATTTTGTCGATCCTATTTTTGCATTCATGTTAGAAACAAAAACAGTCTGGTTCAACTTTTCTTTCATTCATTTTTTATATTTAAGTGAACTAGCATGAATCAAAATATGAGAAAAATAACATATTTGAAACACTAAATTGCTTACAACACACATGGCAAAAAGAGGAAGATTTATCATTTTTACATGCTTGTCATCAGTCTAATAAAATTATCCTTTTTCTTTTTTAGATCAGAAGAAAGCCAACTGTCTGAAAATTTCGTAATTCGAGGCATTTTATTCTGGAGCACATATAAATCCTTGAAAATCGGTACAAGGTTTCCAAAAAAATAAATAACAATAAAAGTAAATAAATAATTAAAGGACAAACGTTTTCAAATTTTTGAGATAACCAATTTCCCTTATCTGAACAAAGGGTAAAAACTTAGTGAGTTGTCCAATTCTTGACTGATGGCAGGCACCTTCTATGATGTCATGAATAACAGTTCTTTTCACTCATAATAGAATTCATTCTTCCATGATGTCATTAGAAAATTCATCCTTTATTCGCCCTTAAGTGTTGAATGAGTACTCCTATTTTTTTTAAATATTAAGTTACTTGAATAAATTATAAGTTTGGTAGTTAAGTCTAAAAAAAAAATAAAATAAAAAAAAAAAAAAAAAAAAAAAAATTGTGTGACTTTCAGTTAATACTATTGAAAATCAAATGTTTTTCATTTTTGCAACAATCAGGAAAACTTAACAAATAAAAAAATGCATGAATATAGATAACACATTTTCAGCCTTTGTAAATTGTTTCAAATGTTATAAATGTGAACTACATTTATTAGTTGAAATTTTTATTTTATTTACGATTTAAAAGAATAGAAGATAAACATTGTTAACAAACTGCAACTCAAATTTAATTTAATTTTATTTTATTTACTTTTTCAGTTTAATTATCTTCATGTAGCATAAAGTACAAAAAAAAAATCATTCTTAATAATGCACAAGAAGTAACATTTAAAACTATTTATTTATATACAAATCATCCACAATTAAGCAAGCATACATGTAATTAAACGTATCAAGGAAAAATCAATTATAAGATTTGGCAAGGTGCAGCATTATTTCAATTTACAATGAAACATTTTTAAAATAAGTTCAGTTTCACTTTTAATTAAAATTTTTTCAATTTAAATTAAAATTTTTTCACATATTTCTTAGTTACAAGTGGGTAATAGTTCACATTCAAATAATACAAAAATATTTAAATTACGATAATAGGACACTTTTAACTATCTTTTTGTTTAAAGTAACAAGCATTACATAGTGACAATAACGAAAGAATGTTTATAAATTTCAGTATGATTTTATTTACATTTTGTTTCTAACAATAACATTTTTATATTGTTTATATATATAAATGTATATATATGACAGATTACTTATTTTTAGTTTTAGTATCAAAGTAAAAAATGAACAATGCCACACTTACACAGAAATATCCAGAGTAGCTGTATTGGAAATTACAAAGAATATATTATTTATTTATAGTTTTTAATCGGGAGAAATCAATAAATTTGTGTTGTAGAGTATCACCCTCCACCACAGCAACCGGATCTTTGTTGCTGAGGCTCATCTTCGACAATTACTACATTTCTTCTTTGATTAGTTCCCCTTCCTATGCTATTGGCATGTTGGTCATTGGTTTCAGAAACTTCAATCATTCCTAATAATTGAAACATTAATTATTTCAGCACAAAATTTGCAAGAGATGCATATTAATTTTAAAATGCATAGTTCTATATAATTAATTTTACAATAAAATTTCTTTCTCTCTCTCTCTCTATATATATATACTAAAAATTACACAAAATACTTGAATCATTAAGGAAGTTCTTAAAACCATATTAAAATATTTATTTTAGATAGACACAGAAAAATTTAATTTTGCATAAAAATTTCTTTATATGAGTTTTAAAAATAATTTTGTATTAATATATGTATGAGTGAATATATATATACACACACACACATGTACAAATATACATATACAGGAAGGAATCATCATGATCACCACCAACCTAGAACATAATGGCTCTCAGTGAAACAATCATGAGGTATTTAGATGTGAGTTTGGGAAAAAGTAAATCATTAGTTACCTTAAAACATTTTTTGGTTTGATGGATTCAATGTAGAAAAGTATTATCACTGATTTGCATGCCTACAATGACAGTATTTTGAAGAGGTGAGTTAAATAGGTTGTGGTTACAATGTCCTTTAAGTAAAAAGATACATCGAGGAGGTGGCAGGTCAGGCATTGGAGAATCTTCTGCTTATGATTTGCTGCTATATAACAACTACTTAAATACTACTTTCATCGAACTGGTGAAACCTTACTATAGACAAGGTATAGGGAAGAACACTGGGGCAGGTATTTTAGAAACTGCACATTTCGTATATCAAATTTCACATAACATAGAAAGGTGTATGAGGATTGACTAATATTAACAGTTCAATAATTAGCATACTATCAGAACTAAGGGTTTCCTAAACTTGTGTTAATTTGTTGCAATGACAAAGAAACCAATCTTGTTACGAATGGATTTTTAAAAAGAAAGCCTGAGCACTACCAACAATGGATTTTGATTCCGTAGTGCCAAAACTGAGATGTAATTGATTAGAAAAGAGTTGCTTTTTCTCTGGCCTGTTATACTTATTGCTGTATAAAATGGATAGATGTTCACAACTTTGAACACAAAAAACGAGAATAAACTCCTGCATACCTTGCCACTTTTGTTGTTTTACTGTTATGGAGCATAAAATAGTTTCATGACTTTTGATACGTTGTTCTGCACTTGTGGAAGATTTACACAACAAATATACTATGCATATATACTAAATATACTATGCAAATATACTAAAATCAAACACATGCATATATATTGACTTTAAAAATATGGGGGTTGTCATATGTTATGCATTCAGAATTGCCTGAATTTAATAAGTTTGTCAGTCAATGGTCATTTTTTGTACATGTCTAATACAGAATTTTATCTGATATTAAAACAAAGAAAGTGATGTAAACTCTGAAGAGTTCCTTAGGTTAAACAATTCTCCATAACTAAATCAAAACTGTCTTTGAGATTACCCTGCTCTCTTATAACAAAAATTACAATCTATAGCAAACATAACCACCCATACTGCCATTATCACAAAACATTCTGGACCCTGCATGGCTCAAGATACCTGTAGCAATAATCTGATAAACGATAATTCATTTCAATATCTCAACTGGTATCAAAGAAGATAAAATACCTTATTTTGGAAATTAGCTGGTTGGTTTTATTTGTCGCTCAATGGGCATGTTAATCACAAAAAAGCTAATTAAGGGTCCCACATTTTAACTATTGTTAATATATTTACTAAAAAATTTGACTTCGAGTTTTTCAAAAATTTAAGATTCAAATATTAACAAATTTTGAGATTTTGTAAATATGGTATTCATTGCATGATGCTTAGCCAAATTTCTTATCTTTTACATGTAGCTGTAAAATTAGCTTGTGCATGCTAAAATAAAATTAACATTCAAAGAGATGCCATATAAATGAGAATTGAAAGATTGAACATTACACTTAATTTTCTCTGTCTAGAAGCATAAAACAAGCATGAGATAGTGTAAAGTTTCACTATCTCATGTGTTTTATGATTAGATTGATTGAAGTCTGATCTTAATCCTTAAATGCATTATGCATTACATGGTCAAAAGTATTTGGAAAATTAGTTTCTTTTCTACACCTTGCTGAACACTCAGAGAAATACTTAACAAATTTTTCAGCAACTTCAGAAGAGTACAGAACATTTTTTAGATCTATACTTTTCAAGAAATGTTTGGTCAAGACTAAAATTAGGATATTAACAAAAGAACATATTTGCAAACACTAAGTCATTCCAAAATATCTGGAATATATTTAATAATATTTATTAATAACCTAAGTTTCTTTTCACAATATTCTTACCCCAATTGATATATTTTATTTATTTATTCATTTTTCTTTGGTTAGTACTATACAATCAATTTTTGCACAATTCATTCCACAGGAACATATAATTACACATGTAGAAGTGTGATCTGAGAAATATAAATGTGTCAGGATCAGAGAGCATATTTAACTTTTTTTAAGCTATAACAGGAAATTATGGCACAATCAAACATTATAAAGTAGCATTCTGTGACTAAAAAGACTGCAAGTACACTTTTTCTGTAATTTCCTGGATTTCTTAACCAAATATAAATTTATCTATTTTTTTAAATATATTTATTGCAATTAAATATTTATAGTAAAATGTACTAGAAGAGTACAGTGCTTCTGCAAGCAACTGCCCAGATTATATAGTCAAGCAAACATTTCAAGAACACAGAAGTAGTTCAGTTTATGCTGAGATAAAGGTTTATTCAACAATTTTAATGTTTATTCATAATCATATGTTCATACTTTTTGTATGCTGTGTTTCATGCTTAATTGCTTACATTTACAACAAAATGAGTGTTGAAATTTTTTTACATCAAACTAAATAAAGAGTGTCATCTTGTTGTTCAATAAACATTTTTGATCATGAGGGCTAATTGCACCTAGTATAAGATGGATTCTGAACTATTATAACTATACAAACCAGAGGTAGAAATCAAATCTAGGGAAAAGAAGAATCTAGAGCCAGGAACTAATTATTTGGCTGAAAGAGTGGCAATGAATTTGACAAAAGAGGAGTAACTTCAAAACTGAATGGAAATATTTGTATGTTAATCACTTTAAAATTAAACAAGTTTATATTATGGAAATAGCATTGCATGCCAACAAAAGTGTTGAAAGCATAGCTTCTTTAAAAATTTCTTGTATATTTGCAAAGAAAAAAACTTTTCAAGATAGAGAATTCTTAAAAAGACCATTTCTTATGGGTAAAGCTTTCTTATTTGTGTAATTTTTCAAGAAATCTAAGATCATATCAACAATACACCTGTCAAAAACTGTTATAAAAACAATATGAGCCATTAAAAACATACAAATTTTGAAAAAAAGTGATTTGGAAATATGTATGTGGTTTTCACTACATCTCAACGTGACTAGACTACAGTACAATTAACAGTTATGATGAAAATAGTATTTTGTGAAGTTACAGTAAAAATGTTAAGAAAATTTATGAAAGAATGAATAGATGAGGATATCTATAAAACATTTTTAACACACAAAGTAGGTGTTAAAAATATTTTATAGATATCCTCACAAAACCCATTGTTTAAAATGAGAATTTTAGGAATGCAGTTAATAAATCAAATTTCTATTTTTGAAGAAAAGCTGAATATGAAATAAAATTCTTTTCCAGTTCTACATTTTTATGGAAATCATTTCCAACAATGAGTAGCATAAAGTTAATGGACAGAGCATAACTTGCAGATACACAACCCAACAATTGCTTCAAACCACGAATATCATTCTATTCTAATTAAGAAGCAATGAAAAATGAAATTCATTGTTAAAAAATAGATTAAATATGAGAACTGAGCTTTATTTATAAAGAATTTTAGATATTGTAAATTCTATATGCATTAATTAGAAAATTATTTCACAGAAGAACATTAATTTTTATATATTAAATTATATTTTTGGAATTAAAAATTTCCACATTATGCATTTGTATTATTAATTAAATTTAGCTATAAAGTCACCTAGAAAATATAAATGGTATACACATCATTACTTTTCTAGAGAGAATATTCAGATATAAAAGTTGAAGGGACCCTCACTTTAGACAATCCTACATTAAACTCAAAACAATTCAGAGGCTCAATTATGATGCAAACATCCTCCTCAAACTAGTAGATAAGATAAATTTCAAATAAGAATGATTTTAAATACGTTTCACCAATATTAAAAAAATATGCAGCATTAATTAACATATCAAAAATTGACTTTCTTCAACGTGAATTAAGAATCCCACCATCTTTATACTATTCACATTAAAATATCAATCTGTTATTTTTTTTCCTTTTTGCTTTTATCTTTTTACTACAATTTAAGTACACTAAAACTTACTTCGAGTTAAATCAAGAAAAAGTTCTTCTATTCCTCTATTTTGCTTAGCTGATGTCATAAAATGTTTTGCTTTAACTGATGCAGCATACCTAAATAGAAAGCAATATTATAGATATAACAAAGCATTAATTAAAAATAACAATTAAAAGGAAATCATGAATTACATGAAAGTCTGACAAAAAAAATATTTAAAAAAGAGCTTACGATTCAGCTTCAGCAACCGGGACTGCTCTGTCTTTTTCTAAATCCATTTTATTCCCTGCAATACAAAGACAAACATCTTCACCTAACATTTTTCGTAACTCTTTTACCCAATTTTTAACCTGAAATAAAAAAAAAAATTAAATAAACGAGAAATTAGCTTCATGTTAACCATTTTTAAGAATTTCAAATAGATTTTTAACACATCCAGCATTAATACAATGAGTGAAAAAATATATCTTTAATGAATGGTAAAGCAAGTATTCAAAATTATTTATCATTACCTTTCAAAAGATACAAAATGCAGTATTGAGAAAGTCATTTAGAAAGTTAAAGAGATAAGAATAAAGTCATATGTATGAAAACTGAATTATTTAAAAAATACAAAAGCTATGAAAGCATGATAAAGTTGAAATAAAAATATCTTAATTGAAGGAGAAAGAGAAGATTTTTTTTTAAAATTGGCATTTTAAAATTGTTTTGTTAATCATATTTTAGTTCAAGTACATTAAAAAAGTGCAAGGTTTGTTTGTCGCTCAACGGTCATTTTTTGCACACGAGGGCTAATTAGACCGGGACCTACGGTTTTAAGTGGATTCCGAACCACTACAAACATCAATGCCCAAGGTAAAAAAGTGCAAGGAATTTAAAACCAAGAGCTATTAAAATTATTCACAGTAATCCTTAAGTAACACAAAAGATGTATTTGTATATCTACAGCTCATTAGAACAAAGAATTTGAATGCGAGCAATACTGCTCTACATGGTGAACGAATGCATGAAGTTTTTGAAAGAGTAAATGTTAAATAATAATAATAATATTCTCATATAGGAATATTTTATATTAAAAATTTATGTGAATGAGAAAACTAAATAATTTAACATATTCCACAATATCAAGGTTTATGAATAATCTAAAACTGTTGAGTTGCAATTTTTTATTCACACAGCTAAACTAAATACTATATTTTGGATAATACTGAAAACAGTAATATATATATAAAATTCAAATATTTTTATATGATCTCCCAAACATTTTTTAAGATTTGGGGTAAAATATCTGTTAAAGATTCTAAAAAAATATTTAAATTGTCAGAAGCTATTATTTATTTCACAGGTTATAGTAGAAACTACTATTTCTAAACAATTAATAATTTAACCTTAAAGAAAAAAACCCCTAACTAGTTAAAAATAAAAATATTTTTGAATTCTAATCTGATGAAGATTCACAGATAATATGAGATCTCATGATTCTGAAAAGCCTCAATTACAAGAAAATGATGAACTTAGAATTAAAGAAACATGGATATATCTCATAGCAAAAAGGTATGAACTAATGGAATAATTAAATTGCTTTATAAAAATGGTGTAAAAGCAATGCTAAATAGAAATAGTGCATATTTCTGAAAAAGAGAAACGTAAACATACAGTATCTGTTATTCCACATTCAAATATTGAATATACTGACATATGAAGAATAAAATAGAAACAATTTAAAAACATTTTTTTTAACTGCAAAGAGGAACAATATCACTGACCATTTAATAAAAGACTTACATCAATATAGCAAAGTTTTAAAAAAGTTAAATTTTGTTAAGATGTATAAGAATGCTTAAAGTCACGATGAATTATACTTATAACTGGTGGAAAGATAAACAAAAAACTACAGGAACAATAAATATAGATTTTAATAAAACAATAAGAAGAGCAAAGATAATTTAGATTTTTTACAATCAAAGATGCAAACTTTGAATTTAATGACGATTTTTTCCCTTTAGAAAATGAAAAGCTTTAAAATTAAAATGAACTCAAAGATAAATGCTAAATAAAATAAAGCATACAGTTAAAAATTTGCTAATAAGTCAAATAAGATCAGTGAAGATTTGTTACTATATTTATTGTGATTCCTAGAGGCTGTTTTCAAAAAGCAAAAGTAGTATTTAAATATTGTACAAGCAAATATTAAATTTGGATTATTAATATGTCACAGCAAACTGTTCAATTCACAAGGTAGTGTTTCAATTTCAGCAGTAAAGTTTTGTGATACAATTTCATTATAAAAAATATTATATCATGGTAGATATTGGGGGGGGGGTATCATGGTACAAAAATCCTTATAAAACACAATATGCTGAATGATTGAAAATAAATACCAATTTAAATCAATAACAACAATCTTAATTCGCCAAGCAAAAAAAAAAAAAAAAAAAAAAAAAAAGTTTTTGGTAATTATTACAAAATTAAACCTTAAGGCTTACTTGATGTAAATTTTATAGAAAAATGGAACCATAAGTTTTAAAGTTTAGTGGAGAGCTTTTCTATTATTTTTTGTTTAACTAATGTAATCACCACTAAAATATTAAAAAAAATAAATGTATATATTTAATTGACTAATTTTACTAATAAACTGCAAGCAGAAAATCTCTCCCTCTGTGAGAGAGATCACAAAACACTTTAATTCTTCTAAGTACTGCAGTAAGAATTAAAAGTATTGATTTATTTTGCTTAGCACTTTATAGCAACTTTTTGGCATAAGAACTAGTTCTGATAAAAAAAAAAAATTGAATCTCTATGAACATTTATGTCCCAAATAAGGACAGTAATAGAATATTAAACACTTCCTTATGAATGTTTTTCATTCAAAATATTGTGAAAATTTTTATAAGGTTAAGTGTTAATGAATAAATTAAAAAAATTTTTTTATTCAATCATAATATTTTGATTTAACATAAAAAAGAAATAAAATTAACTTAAATACATACTTTTTTGAAGGAATCTTCATCAGTGATATCATAAACCAGAATCGCACCATTGCTGTCTCTGTAATATATAGGGCCTAATGCATGGAATCTTTCTTGTCCTGCAGTATCCTAGTTATCAACATATTAAAAAAAATCACTCATACAAATTATAATTATAAAAAGGAATAATAAAGTCTTTAATTAAAACTAAAAATATTAATAAGTATGAAAGCCAGCAATGAGTCACCAGAAAATGTTAAGTATTTAATCACCAATAAAATATATCTAATGAAAAAAACTTTAATGTCAATTCAAATATTTATTTTATCTGTTTTAAAATTCTACAAATTAAAAAAATATATTTTTACAGAAAGACTTCAATTTCTGCTAATTATATTTAGTATTAAAGCATACCACATTACAAACCTAATAATGTCAAAGTCTCATGGCAATCAAAACATCAATAAAAATTATATATAACAATAAATAAATTTAGCTTAAGTTATGCCCACACTATCAAAACAGAAATATGGTATACTATTCCATAGAGAACCATACATGTGCTAATATTTAAACATCTTTACATATTTCAGATGTTTCCTATTTTAGTTTATTTATTTTTATGAAAGCCCGATATTTTTTCTTACAGTTTTATAAGTTACATGGTTAAGAAAAATTATAATACTAATTGATCAAATAAATCTTCTCTATTCAAAATAAATATTTAATTAATATTGCTTTGGAAGATAAATATAACATTAGTGTTTCTCTCTAGATGTGATTATTTAAAAAAATCAAAATGAAATTTTTTTTCTAGAAATATCAATTTTCTGAAACTTTATTTAGCATGATATTAATTTTTTAAATAAGAGATTAGATCTTTTGTAATTAAAAAGGAAAATTTTGCTAATACTTTATATTTTCTTTGTATATAAATAATGTTAACTTTTAATTGTATTTCGACAAGAATAACATGATGAAATGTAGCTCCTTAAAAATGAAATTTCATAAAATTGAAATAACATTAATGAAAACTTCTCAAAATAAAATTAAAGAGCAAATGAAAAATTTTCTTTAGAGGTCCTTAAAATTTGCATCTTTAATTATCTATAGGAAAAGCATATAACCTAGGAAATTTCGTTTAAAATAGAATGAATGAATAAGTATATTATGTCTTATTTTACTCACTGTAATTTCAATCAGACTATATAAAAATATGAGAATGGAATTATAGTATCGCTAATTTTATCAGATAAATAAACTACATCTCAATATTTACCCTTTTGAAAATCACCTAGATTATTAACTTCCTAAACTACAATATAGAATATGTTTAATAACATCCTAAAAATGAATACAAATAGTTAATAATATAATCAAAGTAAATAGCTCATTAAAGTCGATACATCAAATCTAAATCTGGACGATAGTAAGTCAAAACTTTGGTAATCTTCAATTTAAATGAAAAATTAGTATTGCATTAAAAACTCTAATGATTTCAACTTTAAATTTATTTAATTGATAATTCAATTAATTATATACTTAGATCTCTTCTTTTCCAAGCAAAGAAGGGACCTGAGAAGGATGAGGAAAGAAAAATTTAAAAACTAATCAAATTCTTAAAAATATGAATTCTCATGTCAATTTTATTTCCTAACAATAATTTAAATGTCCTGATAGTATCACAGAAGTTATGGTTTCACTTTTAGTATCAAGAAGCATAATAGAGACATTTGTTATTGAGTTTTAAGGAATCTATGACTTCTCTGAAATCGCGTCAAAATAAAAGTTCTATTTTTTTAATTTCAAGCTTTAGTTTAGCCACTTAGTCTAGTGTCATATTACATTCGTGAGAAAATTCCTGTTGAAAAATAAAACTGTGGAAATCGATAAATAGTTACCAACAAATTTGAGGAAAATACATATATTTAGTTTCTATTTTCTTGTTACTATTTACATTGTTAATATATCATTACTTCCCAAATATTATTAGTTTAATTCTCACAAATTTTTATTTTCTAATGAAAAAAATCATGTTTTTATTAAACATATAATATTTATAATTTTTACAATGATATTTTTTTAAATATTCACATTTTTAGGTTTTACTATAGTTAATGAAAATGTTCCTCGCACAGCAAATTATGTTAAAATTTGTTAAGAAAATTTTATTTTATAACACTAACAATATACATGAAACTAAGTGTACATTATTTTTTCCATATTTTACTTTTTGAAATAAATATGTATGTATGCATATATCTACATATATACAATTCACTTTACAGCAGTATTTCCAAAATCTATCAGATTTTCGTAAAGAATATATTGTGAAAATGCAATGATTTGATATTGTTTAAAACCCACACTTTAAAGGATACGTTTTCATTAAAAAAATGAGAAGAAAATTTTAAACCTCTAAGTAACAAATTAAAGTGCAGGAAATATTTGTCAGTTGAAAAAAAATCATAAAAAATTTGAAACAAAAAATAAACAAATAAAAGTTAAATTTTTTAAAGGTTTCTTTAAAAATTTAAAAAGTAATTTTATAAATTAACATTTGCGTTCTATACTTAAGAGAGTAAATTATTATTTGAAATATATTGAAGTAAAATTTACACATGTGAATTCAGATAACTGATTTATGAATGTTTCTGCCAATTTTAACCTTCCATGTCCCCCAAGTAACATTGTTTTGTCAAAAAACGATGGATTTAGTTTAAAAATGTTGAGTTTTAGAAATCTTGACTTATGGTACTACAAAAATTATCAGGTTTTATTTTCTGTGTAGGATGCATTTATTGTATTCTTACTTATTTATAACAACTATTTTTTAATTATTACAATTTATAATGAAAACCATGTTAGAAAGAAATTATTCCAGAGTGATATGATGAAATTGGGCATAATTATTATTCTTCACTCTACAAAATTAAAAATTACAAAGATCTTCAAGCACATAAATTATTGAATAAAAAATATATATAATTCAAAATCATAAGAAAGTCCTATTAAAGATTAAAAATAAGTATAAAATGTTCATTGGTAAAATGAAGGAATGAGAAAACTTTTCAAAGTAAAATCATTAGCTCTGAATGTTAAAATTTTTTTTTTTCCTTTTTTTTTATTTCTTCATGAATACCTGTTTCTGGTTTTGTTTGTTTCTTATTAAATGGTCTTTTTTTGTACATGAGATCTAATTAAATTAGGATCAATAATTCAAAGTCTAATTCCTAGTGAGAATTTGAGTCAACTTGATATTTTAATACTGAGTATTAGTTTTGGAAATATAAAAAAATACTATAAATTTACAATCTTTGGTTAAGAATATTTAAGATTTTATTTAAAAATATGCAATTAGATAAATTAATCTTTTTCAAAAAAATCTTAAACTCCACTGGAGCTTTTAACTTGCATAATGTCGTAAGGTGAGGATGTTTTTAAAATTAAACGAGTCACTTTTTTAAACAATCTTTACTATTTCAATGCCAATTGTTAGCTGTGAAAGTTTGTTCTGTATATTAAAATTAATCCTGACATTTACATTAACCATGGGACAAGATCGCTTGAATAACTAAGAACTTTTAAATGTGGAAACAGAAGTTATTGATACTGATAAATTAATTAATTTCTTCATTAAAGGCAAATAAAATGCATGCAGTATAATTAAGATATCATAATTCACTGCTATTTGTATAAGTACATTTACTTAGCTCAATAATATATATCAAACTCATTCATTACTTAAAAATTGTATGTTTTTGAAAATAATTATAATAATCTGTAAAATACATAATCTCTTTTTTAATTATAAATTAATACAAGTCTGATTATTCTCCTGACACATTTCTGAATCCAATTCTAGAGTTCTGATTTTTTTATCCAATTTTTATTGTTTCAAAGCATAATCTAAACCTTCAAAATCACCTACAGCTTGAATTATTTTAAAATGCTTTTGCTATTTGCATTATAACCTCATCATGAGTTTATATTACATTATTATTTATTGTGGGGAGTGCCAAAATAGATATTTTTAAAATAAAACTATTTCCCATGTGGTCCAAAAACAGAAACTACATCTGTATTTGGATAGGCTATTTTATAATTGCTTACTTTACTGATATTCCGGTTTAGGAACGGGTGATACCCCCCCCCCAGTTTTTGGATCAATTTTAAATTACTAAATGAGCGAAAAATTTAACTTTCTGTGCTCTTTGTACTCAAAATTTCTCAAGAAAGTATGGAAAAAATCTCTTGTAAAAATAAATTCTAATGCACAATAGTAAACATAGGTTAGTTGTATGGATTTTAGTAATACGCGCTAAAGGCAAATGTCATTCATTATCAATAACAATTTTTTATTAACTGATTTTTAATTGTTTCACCCATTTGCAGTTTCTTTTGCATATTTGCTACTACTATATATACTGTGTAATCTCACAAACATACAAAACAAACTGAATAAAATTAAATAATTAAAAATTAAAGTTAAATACATAAATACATATATGTCGAGTTTAATGTGAATCAAGTAAAAAACTTGAAGATTAAATTATAAACTCTGTAAGTGTTACATAATAATGTTTTATTGAATTGACAAGAGATAATGTTTTATATTTGAATGGTTTGGAACTGAAGCAATAATGATAAATATTAAAAAAATTTGCCACAGCAAAAAATCTGTGATTAGTAACTTCCACATACAAATATTCAGAATAAATATATTTTGTTCACAAGTTTAATTAAAAAAAATCATTCCCTGATAACAAATATTCAATTTTGGTAATTAGGAAAATACATATTTATATTATAGTATTTAATAACACTTATGCAATATGCTACATACTTTCAGTCAAAAGTAATAAATATATATTTATATATACAATTTTTTACTCGTGTAATTTATGATTATCATACATAAGGATATAGTAATGCAAAAATAATTTTAAAATTAACTGTAGAAAAATTATGAGATAACTTCAATAAGTACTTAAATTGTTGTGCAACCATCAATTTAAATAAACTGATTTCTCTTTTCACTGCCTTTAAAAATACATGATGAATTTCAGTGAAATAATTTTATTTATAGAAGGCAAGTTATATATCATTGTGGTCATAAAATATTCAACTTTTTTTAATGGTATTCCAAGTATTAATATTGAAACATAACTACTGTATATCTTGCATTAATAAAATCATTTTTTTAAATGAATTAAAAATAAAAACATTTATTTAAGCTCTTGACATCATAGACACTTGGCTGTAAGATTTGATAGTTTTTGTTATTTTAGGTTTATAGTTTCATTAACAATAAAAGTTTTTGACTTTTATATTGGTAAATGAGCATCTGTTAATGTTTGCGAAACACTTTTAACATCTGAATGCATTTATAAAGTGAAGAATGCAAATAATTATTTTGAAATCTTTTTTTATTACATAATAAGACAATATTATCAAGCATTGCAAATATTAAAAATACACAGTGTTAAGAACTTGTTTCAGAAATAAATATTTATCAGTTATTATTATAATCATCATAGATTTTTTCATAACTCCAAGTAGGTTAGGAAAATCTTAATACTATATTTATCTTGTCATGAATAGCAATATACATCAAAATTAAGTGTGAATGAAGCAACAAATATATGAGACTATCTTATGTATTAAAGTATTAGAGGAGTCAGTGTTTTCAACTTCTTCAAAATTTCTGAAATAGATTTGGCAAAGATGGAGAAAAAATATGGGTTCAAGTTCGGTATCCCCATATAAGATTTCTCGCCAAATCTGGCGCCCTTTGTTTAATGCGTAGTGTTGCCGATTTAGCTTTTGTTTTTATTTTAGTGTTGCCAAATTCAGTTTTAGTTACTTTTTTTGTTGCCACTATTTAATTTTCTTGTGTTTAACATAAATTTTAAAGCTATTTAAAATTTACTTCAACTTTCATTGTTCTAGAACATTCTATGTCCCACGTTTTTTCGACGTTTCTATTTGAATTGGAAGCCATTTGTCTTTAGTTTGCTGTAGGTGCAATTAAGGGATGTGCTTCGTTGTCACCAGCGTCTAATCATCGTAAATTTTTCTTTTTTACAATTTCTTTTACATTAATTCTTTTAATTTGATTTATTTAATATATATTTATTATTTTCTTATTAATTTAATTTATTATTATCTTCTTAATTTAGCTTCACATTTTTGTTAGTTTATTATTATATTGCCATGATGTCTCATGCTTGTAGTGTTGTCGAGAAATATCAACAGATTATTTTATCTAAAATTAACGATTTTTTTAATCCTTTTTTTTCAATTTTATAAAGTAATTTATATTTAAAATAATATTTTTTGCATGCCTTTTTTTTTTTGCTTTTTTAAAATTTTATAAAGTGTAAATATTTAGAAAAATATTTTTTGCCATGCCTTTAAAAAAAAAAAAAAAAACTGAAATGTTACACTGGTGACAGTGAAAAAATGTCGAAATAAACATACCAATCGGCATATCAGCTAAACTTCATATCAAGTAAGTCCATCAATTATATTTATTTCCCTTTTTTAATTTTCTAAAATGCTTATTTTTCGATCGAACTTCGGGAAATTTCCCGTGTTAGCTTAGCGCGCTTACATTGGCGACAAAAAAAATTCGCCGTGTTCGCCAATATATGGGGATACCGAACTAGTTCCAAAATATGGAGGATTAACCATGAATACCTGAATATCCCACTTTTAACAACTGTAAGTCATTATAAATTAAGCACAAGTTTTTCCAGTCTTTAATCAGGACAAAGTAATTTATCATTAGCTAATGTATGAATTAATATAAAGGTAAAAATGTTTTCACCAAAAATGGAGTGGTAATTACTCTGTGATTAATAACCCAATCACATGCTAAAAATTTGATGATAAATTGACTTTGGTGTGAAACACCTGTGGAGTCTCAAGTACAGTTTTTTGCTCTAAGTATTCTTTACAAAATTTTAATAATTCCCTTCTAATTGTTGTATTTTTTTCTGAGCATGAAAAACACCAGGCCCTTTCAATTTCTTACACTTATATACAGATGATCATTAGCACACATTTTTAAATATTTATTCTTAATACAATTTTAAACAGTAATGTCATAAAACAAATTTGATTCAGTTAACTCCAAAACTGACATTTTAACATTTAGCATTTTTGGTCTAAAAATGAAATTTTCCGTTTTTAACTTCATTTATAGCAGCATATTTTTATAACTTTACCAACTCAAGAAAGGAATGTATTTTCAGATTTCAACAGGTGATCTCACAGCTTAATACTTCATCAAAATAGGTAATTTGCTGTCATAGATGCCATTAATACATAATATAATGGGTATGCAATTATGAAAAGGTAGGTATAATTTGATAGCATGCATTAGACATAACCTATATAATACCTGCCAACTTTTGGAAAAGTATTTCAGTAAAACTTTTCAGTTTTAATCCGTGTGACTATAGAACAAAATTATACATCTACAATTTCTTTTCCCCATCTATAGTTTTTCAAGCTGAAGCCTTTCTCTCTCTCCTCCCCTCAACAGGAAAAGGGTTTGACATGTGCATTTTCAGATCGCTAGGAGCCTCTGCGACCACAGAGCAGGGAAGTTATTTCTCTCTTCCTACAGATGGGTTGAATGAGATGCTAATTGCAGTTTCTCATTATGACTGATGAGAAAAGATTGCCATTATGTGCTAAGATAAAAATTTTTTTCTTTTTAAACTTTGCCCAGAAGAACTAAAAAGTGTAAAATAATCCATGCTATCAGTAAAAGCGTAAAACTTGGTGATCTTGCGTAAAATTTACGCACAATGCGTAAGATTTGGCAGGTCTGCTATATCCAGCCCCCCTCCAAGATCCTTAAAGCATGTTACATTTCAGGAGCGTATTACTGTTTTTAAAAGAACTTTATATATTCTTATGATATTTTTTGAAGACCAAAAAAAGAAAAGTGGGCAAATTAGATTGAAAAAAGAAACTAAATAGAGATATCAATCAGATATCTCTATTTAGTTTCTTTATTAAAATAATTAAAAAATAAAAAAAACCTTAACAGATTTTTAGTTGTAATAGAATATTTATTTGAACTAAACATATTTTAAAAAATTAAGGCCACTATGACACCTAAAGTCACTAAAAATGAGGATTATTCAAAAGATTTACATAATGCTTCAAATGAAGGATTTTTTGTTCCATCAAATTTAGGAAATTAATGCCATCATTTTGATGATTTATTATATTAATTTCTTTTCAGAATTAAGTTTCAGATTTCGGAGCTCAAAAATTATAGTTAAAGTTTAACTCACCCATATTGCCAAATTAACTTTTTTGCCAGCAATGTTTAATTTTTTGTTCAGAAAAGAAGCCTAAAATAAAAATGAAACAATTATGTATACTGTATAAAATAATATATTTAATAATTACAAATAATCACACACAAATAAAAAAATAGTACCAAAAAGAAAGTGTCAGACATTTTATATAAATCAAAATAAGTATATAAGCAATAGATTGGAATTATGAAGCAATTATCTACACAGCATGTAGATCAGAGGTGTGGGCACTTTTCTGAATCATAAGTTACTTTTAATATTTTGTCTTGTAATCACCTTCAATGATGATAAAGGGTTAGATAAGCATATTTTTAGACATGTTGACCATAACAATTAGCATTAGTAACAACTTAAAAGTGTATTGGCTGTCTACCAGTCAATATTTACTCCACTGTGCAATAGTAAGTAATAGTTAATGTAGTTACTATTAGTTAATAAGTGGTTTCCAGTAAACATAGACAGGCATATATTAAATCTAAATAATGAACATTTTTAAGCAATAAGTATATACAATATTTGAATACAATATGCATAATATGAATAATTTAAAATATTTCTAAATTTAATAATATAGGTGAGATGTGTCATAGATTCTATCTTTTAACAATTTAAATCAATGATTTATGAAGAGTATGTATTCTAAGTGTAAGCTGCAATGCTTTACACATCTTTTGATCATTTTTGATACCTTTTCAAAATCCTATATTAGTATTACATTACATAAAATAATTATTTTTTATTCTAATAAATTTGAGTTTACTGAATTTGGTTTGCTTTATTAGTCCCTTAAGGGTCATTTTTTGGACATGAAGGTTTTAGATGAATTTAGAACTATATAACTATATACACATCCAAGCCTATATTGATAAACTCATCATATCTTGAACCTATGAGTAATAAGTGCATTATCTGGTAACACATACTTAAAGATCATTAAAACTAAAATTAAAAAGCACCTCTTTTTACATACAGTGTATAAGTTCCTTAGAAAAAAATGCAATACATAAGCAACATGGGATAAATTTGAGAATGAATATCCCACAACTTTAAAAAATTGTCTAAGATGAACACTTATATCTTCCCAAAAAATGAAATTTATATTACATATTTATAGAATAAACACAATTTTTATTACATAATTTAAATTTGTGTGCAGTGAAAATTTAGTCTATAAGAACATTCAACACATGGAAATTGTTAATAAAACTAACCACTATTCATCAGTAACAGCAGTCATTATGTACATTGGTTATCAAGAGCTGAACATCACTTTTCCCTAAGCTATTATAAATTTTTACTATCATATATTTGACCAAATCATCCCCATGTAAAGGGTTTTTTAGCATTAATTCTTAGATGTCAATCATTTGTATGCTTTTAAAAGCTTCAATATCAATTGCATTTGATAGTTGTAATTTCTTAACACACAGAAAATGTATATGCATGAATACTTTCGAGGCATTCTGACAATATTTTTTTTTTTTACAATAATCATCTAAGAACTATTGGCACAACTGTTTAATGGAAAAAGAAATATATGTAATATAATCTATAATCATAAACTTTCTCCATTCTTTGACAACAGTAAAAGTTAAATTTTTTTCTTCCACTGAGTCTAAAATATATTT
The DNA here is from genome assembly GCA_030067965.1 of Latrodectus elegans. NCBI lineage: Eukaryota > Metazoa > Arthropoda > Arachnida > Araneae > Theridiidae > Latrodectus > Latrodectus elegans. Next base: position 36,710,574 of record CM057809.1, read on the forward strand.
AAAATTTGCTTGTAGTACATATTAAATACTGCTAATACTCTGATAGTAGCTGAATCAATAAGGTGGTAAAATGTCATTTGAATATTTGGGTTTATCAAATAATGGGTGGCTGAGAGCATTATCAATGAACAAAAGTATTTAGAATTCCAAACCTTTTTATTCTACACGTTTCTGTACAACTGAGATAAAACAATTGTTAAAACAATTTATACACAGATCAATTGTTATCCATTCCTTTTATTTGCCATCAAAGGAACCAGAAGTTGTTTATAATGCTCTTATCTCTTAAAGCTTGTGGCACAAATGACATGTTCATTAATGAAGGATTTAGCATTCTATCTCCAAATGTCTTAAAGAATAACATTATACCTGATTTTTGACTGCTTTAAAACAGCTGATTTTTCTGACTTCACAATTACTTTCGTTGGGTATTATCCTCAGGAATAATCTTGGTTCAATGGCATTAAATACTTGATTGAAAAAATAACCAAGTTCAATTATTTTTGCTCATTTATAATAATAATAATAATAAAAAAAAAAATAAAAAAAACTTTTTGGAACATATTTATCTGTTATTTCTCCTGCTATTTTAACATTGTGAAATTTATATTTTTAGAATACTTGTCAGAGAGCCATCCTTCACTTGTATTGAATTCCCGTTTTTTCATTCCCTGAAGACTTGTTGGATTTCATCTTTTAACCAAATGTTCAGTTTCATTATTTAAATTCAGACAGAAAAAAACATTTAGATTTTTGCAAAATGTCAAATGGGTTTATCCAGGATAGAAAGAGGCATTGAATATGAAAGTGATCAGTTCAACTATTTAATCCAAAGCATAAAATATCTGATGCCAAAACTATGTACTGATAATTGATATAGATTTAGATAACATTTTTGATAATCTGGAGAATTGTGATTAGAATAAAATCAATTTATAAAAATGTTTACTTTCTTATATTATTTGTAAATATGTTTCCTTGTTTATATTTAGCTTTTCCCTTTTATTAACTATTTTTAATGATGAACTTACCATGAAAAAATAGTTCCTTAGTTTAATTATAAATATTTCAGTGCACATTTTTTCTCATTATTTTTAATGATATACTTATTTTGAAGATGAGAAAGTTTCTGATGCAAGTCAAGAAAATGTTATATAATGTTTATTTTATTTCATGTTTGTTTTGTATTCTGTCAGTTTGTATACAATGCATCCAAACAGAAAGAACTTGATGCCAACTCACACTAATTTAGTAACATACTTTAAAGCTTTTGGAAGAACAACCCCAAGATCTTAAAGCAGTCACAGTGCCTCTATCAGAGACAAGGAGGGACACTTTATTTCTGAAGCCATTTAGCATAAACTGAGTATTATGGTTTCCATTTCCCAAGCGAGAAAGTTGCCAAATCTGGTGATTTTTCTCCAGCACCTGATTAATTTGTCAAAAAGTCATTAAAACAATTAGTTGCCGAATATACCACCAAATACAGTGTCGGAATGTCTTGTCACTGCACATCCCAGAAATGTTAGGCATTTTAATTTTGGATTTTTTTTAAATCAGATGTAACACGCTGTCATTTAAATCTTGTTTTCTTATATTTATATTTTATTTCACATCAGATGTAGTACAGAATATAAATATTGTCTTATATGTTCACATTTTTTATTTTGGTGTGGTTATAATGCCGTAATTTCAATACTGTCTTTTTGTTTCGTATTTCGCTGTGGATATAGTGCTTGAATTTCAATATTGTTTTTTTACATTTGTTTTGTATTTCACTGTGGATATAGCACCATAATTTTAATCCTGTCTTTTATATTTCATTATGGATATTGTGCCAGAAATTAAACTCTAAATTTTATATTCATTTTGTATTTTCTGAGCATGTAGAGAGCCGAATGAAAAATGAAAGTAAGAATTTTATTTTAATTATTTTCAGCAGGCATAGAATTCCTAGAATTGTATGTTAAGTATTTAACTTTCCAATAATAAATGAAATTATATCTATTTTTTAAAATTATTCTAGATTTGTCTATTTTTATGTAGTAATGATTTATAACATTCTATCTTAAATCACTGAAATTCTTTATTTTATGTATTTTTAACTAAATGTTATTAAATGCATTTTTGCTATTGTATTCCCTTTAATTTAATTTCTGAAATACTTTTAAATAGAGCCTTTAATCAATTCATATTATGATTACTGTTTTCTTGAAGAAGGTAGGTTTAGCAATCTGAAATCAGGGATAAAACCCAACGTTATTTACATAGTTGTTATTATTGTTTTCTTATTTAATGTTAGGTGGGAAAGGGGGAAACCAACTTCTTAAGTCAATTGGCGCCCATTTTGGGTTGCCAATTAATTTTGAAATTGGCAAAAATATTTTCGCCAAGTTGAGACACCTCCACTAACATAAGGTCGATTTCATGGACATATGAGGACAGGTAAAGGTTCAGGGTTCTCTCCATATGAATGTACGAGAAATTTACACAGGCATTTGAAGCTTATTTATGCACTATTTATGAAATACTGGTATACAGCACTAAATTCATATGTTTAATTTGTGATGCACAATTTTGGATTTTTTAAACAACTGGATTCATACTACAAGCCACATAATAGAAACTAACAAAAAATACAAACAGTTAAAAAAATATTTATTACATCTGTGATCTAAATTGTAGAATATGACAGCTATTAATAATTTCTATTCAACACTGAATCACATTTCATTAAAATCAGAATAGCTTCACACATTATAGTCTTTTAAAGATTCTCTTTTTAATTAGTAACTAATCTAAAGGATACAATTTAGAAGCATACTTTTGATTTATAATAGTAAATAGTTTCAATATTTATAATATTTATTTATAAATAAGTTTCAATAATATATTATAGAAAGTTACTAAATAAAAATAGATTTAGATTATAATATCCTAATTTCTATTTACCACATTCTTATTGAACTTTAAAATTAATATCATATTTATTTTTCCATATTTATATACATATAAACATAGAAAAGTAGATACAATTTGACTTTTGCTATAACAAACAAACATTTTTCAACTATTTATTTTTAACAAATCTCAGAGTATAATAGTAATTCAAAATAGAATTTCTTTTAATAAAAGGAAATAAAAAATTTACTTATTTGAATAATAAAAGTTATTCTTCACCAGTATCAAATTCATTTTACAACAGTGTAGATCATTTAATCAAACAAAACGTAATAAAAATTTTACTTACAATCACGATACTCTATTCAAAAAACTTCATTTATGAAATTTGACAACACAATTCAAAAATTAGATTTTATACGCTGAGAAAGAATAATTTTTCAAGGAAATGGAAATCATCGTTTGAGATGTTTATAAACATATACATTTTATAGGTACATTACAGATACAGTAGTGAAAAAAAAATGCTTACTTGAAGGGTGCTAAAGTGCTTCTCATTGAATTTATTTTCGACATATCGAAGAACGAGAGAAGTTTTACCAACGCAACCTTCACCCAAGAGAACAACTTTGAAAGAGAAACTACGCCCAGAGGATCCAGAATTACTCGCCATTTTAGAACTAATGATATATATCACTACAATAACGTATTCGGAATGTAAAATTTTCTGATTGGCTTATATAATACTACGAAAAAGTAAATTTCATAATTGGATTTCTTATAGAAAGAATCACACCTATCAATGAAAAGATAGGATACAAAAAATGAACAAACGATTGCACAAAAATTAGGTATATACAAAACGACTAGAATTACATGTAAAAAAATGTAATCAATTCACATTTGTCAGAAAACTTTACTTCCGTGATTTGATTTGTAGTAAGTTCGCAAAAATCAACAAAACCGAAAGAGACTAGCTTGTATCACGATTTCGTACGTTACAGTTAAGCGTATAATTTTAAGCATTACACACACCAAAAAAAAAAAAAAAAAAATTTAATCTTAAACGAATAATATTCAGAAATTGCAATATTTGTTGATCATCTGAAAAGAAAGACCAGCTTGCAAACGTTGATTCTTCATCGAAGTTGACTAATATGAAAGTTAGTGCAAGTAACTCAACAGTTGAGCTTGGTAAAGATTTTATCACTTAATATCAATTTAAGTAATTTATTATCAATGTTCAGATGCATTTTAACATATAGTTGGATGTTAACAATTACCAATCTGATTCACCAGATATAGGTTTGACGATTGGTTTGAGAGGGTGATTAAGATCCAACTTTATATGAAAACTGGATTATGGCCAAAAACTTAGCTTCACAAGTTTTGAGGAAATTGATAATGTAAATTAGAGGTAATTAAATAAATATTTTTCAAAAATTTCTGAATTTATGAGAAGAATATTTTATTTTGCAAAATTTGGAAATATTATGCTTTCTCTTTTAAAAATTATTTTCCAGCAATAATTTTTCTTTTTAATATTTTCCCTCCTCCACACTTTATAATTCCAACTGTTTAAAACATTCTTTCTAAAACTGAATGATCCCCCAAAATTTCACTGAAAGTTTAAATTTTCCTCAAGAAATATTTAACAATAAATATTTTCCCCATCAAGTACTTCTGTAACAACTTTAAACCAAAACAAAAGTTCATTTGGAATTCTTTTAGTCTATTTACTTATTGCATAATTGCATATTCTCTTGAGATATTGCAGAGTAGACACTTGATTTTACGAATTGATAATTTTCAATCATTCAGTTTTACGAACTCGGGGCTGGTCCCTGACATGGTCCCATATATTCCACGATAGTTTTATGTCTCACTTAAGAAAACAAATTTTAAAAAAATCTCTTTTTGTGGACTCATTTTCATGCCTCTTTAGTTTTTTTTATAATTCCTTTCTTCCAATTATTTTTATTTTATGCTTGAGATATTTAAATTAACATTTTTACTAAATGACCTTTCAAATTGTGAATAACTTATTGAACTGTTAATATGAAATACCAGATTTTTCGTGGCCCTTCGTGTGGAATTTTTCCTACCTAATTTAACTCCGGCCTTACAGCCCATGCACCTGAGTATAATCAATAGATTCCAGTACAAATACTTTAAAGACTTTTGCAAAGATCCTTCCTTTGTGTAATCATGATTTGGAAACAGCTTATGAAACTGACATTCCAAGAACAATATACTTGTTAATTTTTGTTTGGAATGATGTTGCAGAAAAAACAATATCAAAATCATTTTGATATGGCAAGCTTTATTACCATTTTACTTGAAGAAATCCAAGGACAGTTTGAGTGAAAATGTCTTACTATAGTAAGAATCTATGGATTATAATCCATAGGTTTTGGCAAATAAATCCTCTGCTACTTGAGATTTCATTACAGGACTATTTGAATAAGGATTCAAATTCAATTAGATATATGCATATGACGTCATTGGTTCCTCACAGAAGAAATTGTCTGCTTACTTTCGGCAAGAAAATTGAAAATAAACATGAGTTACTGTTCCTCTTGTGAAATGTACTTAGTAACTCTTGATGAATTAGTATTCATCTATCATATGTAAAAGAATTTAGAATTGCACACGAGTATAGGCTTGTGGTAAAAACATTTCTAGTTATAAATATAATTTTAGTAGGTATTAAATGTTCTGTTGGAACGTCAAGAAGAAAATATATAAACAGTCATGATTTACATCCTCAATTATCTTATTCTTCTCAAAGTAAAAATATCTAATTTATGCGTATGAACTATTCTTTAATTAAATGATTGATAAAAAGAAAATGGGCATGAAAAAAGAGCTTTCATATATCAAGCGATAAAAAAATGACGTAGTGCTGAGACCATTTACAAAACTAGCAAATGAATGGGTGACAAGACTGCCCTAGAAGCTGAGTGTTAATGGTATTACAGTGGCCATTTACTGGTTTCATTGGTAATTCACTTTACACCGAATTTTTTCAGCTGTCCGTGCCCTGTAACATATACATAAATGGTCACTGTTTTTCCTGCCGCATATGCTGAGCATCACCGTCGTCGGCCGCTGATAGAGTGGTCGCTGGACGATGGCTGCAGCATTTACCATTGAGTTTGAAGGAAAGTAAAAGCATGCGCAGACTTATTAATAGGTCTATGCATGCGTGGCAGCCATATTTGAAAATTGTAGTATTATTTACCTTTTCTGAATGTTTATTTAAGATCTTGAATAATAACATTATTTTCAACAGAATAATTTAGTAAGTACTATAAATTCTTTTGAATAAATATAAAGTATATATCCTTAAAATGTCTATTTATTTAATTATCTCACATTGTTTTTAAGAAGTTAATTTTTATTTTGTGTTTGTAAAATTAAGTCAAAATAAGCATTGTAAATAATAATCTATTTTAATTAATGTGAATTATAACTTTAATATTAAATTTCACTTTAGTTTGTTCCTTGTTTTTTCTATTGAATCCATAATATTAATAATCTATGATTATTATGATAATTAAAAACCAGTATCCACCCCAAAGAGCAATGTTGATAATTTCTTTTGCATATTTTTGATGTATGCTATTTTTTTAAATTAGATTTCTTTTTATTTATTAGCATTAATACGTGAAACTTGGCCAAAAGTTAGCATTTTCAAATAAATTTAGTGATCTAAAGTCTTATTCCAAAAGAAATGTCTTGAAATCTAATCTACTGTAATAATTCATCTTAGTGATAAACAACAGGATTGATTATAGTTTAGTATATAGTAAGGATTTTCTATAAATTGGTAAATAACAAATGTCTATAAGTAGTTTTTAAATATTAATAAATTTTTTATATATAAAGTTTAATTATTCTTTTACATTTGAAATTTAATCGTATTCGCATAATAATTAATTTTGATATAATAATTTCCATGATTTCATAATAAAATTAATTTTATCTTTGACTTATTTGTGGTGAACTGTTGAAATTAGTTCATGTTGTTGAAGTTAATTTTCAGCATAAGTCAATGCACAGTTTGTGTATTAATATTAGTTTTTGTACTTAAATAAAAATAACTAAGATTTTTGTGTTTATATTTACAAATAAATTCTTCTGTTGAACAAAAAGTATAAAAAGGGCACTTTTTTATTATAAATCTGAAGAAATAGTTTTGATTCAACAGTTAATAGGTTTGAATCCCACCTTCAGTTTGGATAGTGGTTTGGAATCCACTTTAAGCATTAGGTCTTGATTTAATTAGTCTTACGTGCAAAAAATGTAAATAAAATGTTTGTATTATTTTTAGTATTTTCTAAAAATGTAAACCTTTTTAAGCAATACGAGATGAAAATAGAATACTTAGGGCTAATTTATGATTTTTTTTCTTCCCATTTTTGGGATTATTGATGGGGTAGAATGGAAAAGTACCGTTAAAAATATTATTTTAAGTACTGGTATTCTATAAGTTGGATAACTTAATTGTTAATTGGGTTGCATTATAATTCTTAGCAAAATTGGTAATGGGTAAAATATGTCTCAGATCTTAAAAATGATCAGATCCTTAGGAAAACATTAACTTATTTTTAAAGAGTAAGTATATCTAACTTTATATGCATTATAAAAATAGATATGAGCTGAATAATCTTCCTTAATAGTGGTGACAAGTTTATTTTTGATGACAAAATTCCCATCACCAAATGAAAATAGCAGAACATAAAACCAGAAAAAATGTGTATTAATAATTTCTTGACTTGACTTTATAAAAAAATTTTGAAAGCAGCTCTCCAAATTATAAATAGGAATTTCATAATTTGATTTCATTATCATTAGTGATCATTCTCATGAAATAACACTTCTAGCATTTACAGTTTGAAACAAAAAAAAAAAAAAAAAAAACTATTTTTAAAAATATCAAACGTTTAGTTAATGAATAAGGTTATATTTGAAACTTAATCATTCTTTTCTTCATAAAAATGATTAGAATTGTTTTGAGTTAGACATCACAAAATTTATATGTTAGTCATCAAATGGTGGGCTTATCATGATTTTATCAAGTATCTTGGCTTCATTGTAAATAATTGTTTTAATAGAATGTGTGTGTGTGTGTGTGTGTGAGAGAGAGAGAGAGAGAATTCTGATAAAAAAATAATAATCATAAAAAAACTACAAAAAAAATGGCTGATAACAATCTCTGCAGTAAAAAATAAAAATACAGAAATCACAAGTAATGATAAGCAGTACAAAATAAAAAGTCACCAAATATAGCAAACATCCTATTTGTCGAAAACTTACCCATTATTTCAATATTCACTTGAAAAGTATAAAATTAATTTAATTTTATTGTAAATGTTTTCAAGTAGCTTTCTATTTGTAGAATTTATCTAAGAATTGAGATAAAACTATATAGATGGGGAACTTGCATTAAATAGGATAGCGAGAGATGGAGAACTTTGTGTTGATGGCGTTTTTATTGAATATACACTGCTGGACAACTGCTAAGGACGGATCACAAATTGCAGTGAAGAATAACATTAAGCGAGACATGAGGCCTAGTAAGAAAAAATATAGTTGCCATACTGTTCAGACATTTGAATAAAGAATATTTATTGTTCTGGAAAATACAAAAGCTGTGAAACATCTGAAAGAAAAAAATGTTCATTTGATGCTGCATACGGAAAAATGGAACAATGTATCTAAAGGTCAGCAGGCACCTTGAAGAAAGGTATCTGTACGGGATATGTCCACCGTGGAGTGTGATACAACACTCCACCCGTCGTATCATACTTTACACAACATTATCCAGCTGCTGTTGAGACAATTTGTCCCAATCCTCTGTGAATGCATGGATAAGGGTGTTCTTGCTTGTCGGAGGATAGCTTCGACCAGCAACTCCCCAAAGCATCCCACACATTTTCAATGGGGTTTAGATAAGGAGAACGTGATGGCTATACGAGGCGTTGAATACCCTCGCTGTCTAGACAATCCTGAACAGCGAATATTCGAAGACATGTTGCGTTGTCGTCCATAAAAATAAATTTATCACCGAGAGCACCATGGAAAAACGAACAAGAGGAAGTAGAACTTCATTAATGTATCGTTAACCCGTCATAGTCCCATTCGCAACCACATGTAGAGGTATGCGGCCATTGATCATGATGCCGGCCGACACCATGGCACTGAAATTCAGATATCGGTCCCTTTCCTGGATATTTTCTGGACGATAAGCAGTACCACTCTCGCGCCAGATCATTTGGCGTATAGAATCCGATGACAGACTGAATTTGCTCTCATCTGAGAATAGTACGCATGCCCAGTCCTGTTCAGTCCAATTGCGATGCTCACGACACCATTGCAAACGAGCAGTACAGTGCTGTCTGGTCAATGGTACACACACAACAGGTCTGCGGGCGTATAGTCATCCTCCCCACAAACGTCTGGCAACAGTTTTTCGGGATATCTGTTTTCCTAAGGCAGCAAAAAACTGATTTGCCACCTGCTGATCTGTGGTGTGTCTGCTCTTTTTTGCTGATAGAACGATTTATCCGTCTTCTGCAGGTGTCGTACTTTCAACACCACCTCCCCGTGCCACCTACTACACAATCCAGTAGTTTTAAATGACTTCCACAGCCGTGAAACAACGCTGTGAGCGATATCGAACTACCTGGCAAAATCTGTTCTTTTTCGCCCTCCTTCGATCTTTCCATTAATTCGGCTCGCATAAAATCATCTAATGTGATGTCGGGAAGACATGCCAAAAATTTCAAGTTCGTCTATCAAATCTTTCCTGTAAAACTTTGACTTGAAATAACAACTGTCCACAGGCGTCAAAACCTTTAAAGGTCTTATGAACGCTATCACGTGATGAACAGACGTGGAAAAAAATTTGCATACGCATACTTCTTCTTACTATATCCCGCACTTATTCTAATTTTCCACATTTTGCTTCCTTTCATTTTGTGGTTGCTATGGATGATAGTGTTATCTGTCCTTAGAAATTGTCCAACAGTGTATTATTCTGTTTAGAGAATTAGAAAATTTCAGAGAAAATATGAAAGTTTCTTGTCGTTGCCTGTTTTTTTTCGGCAAGTTATTCTCTGGATGTAATTAAGTTATTCATATACATTGTTATATTCTTTATAATTTTGTATTGCATTTAGTATTAAAATATTTTTTGTATCAATATATCTCATAAAAAGAAGCCTAATAGTTTTTTTATAATTTTTAATTTAATTTTTAAAAGATTATTCTGTTTTTATAGTTCAATTTTATAATAATAATTTGACATTTTAGTATTTCATTTTTGTATTGGGAACAACAATTTGAGTAGAATGAAACATTGTACAGTATAATACCCAAATAAATATTACAAATATTATTAATTGGAAAATCATTTCAAAAACCCGGTCTGGTTTTCATCTTTCTTGAAATTTTTCCTGACATAGTGCAAATTGATGTTATATGAAAGTTCAATTGATGTTATTTAGATGAATTTGGAAACAAATAATGACAAATGATTTCTTAAAGCAATATAGCTAGAAGGGGAGTAGATGTGTAAAATATCCATTTTCCAACCTTTAGAATGTTATAAATGGGTAACATGATAGGATTTGATTTTTAAGATTAACTGGTTTCTAAGGTACGCATTCTAAGGTTAAAGAAGGTTAAAGGTGTATAAGTATATTTTAAAAGTAGTAAAGTTTAAAATGGAAACATCATTAACATCGAATGTAAAAATTTATTTTTATTAATTCGATTTAATTTAAATATTTCAGAATAACATAAATACTGTAGAATCATTAGAACACAATATTTCTTATGCTTCTGTTATTCTTTGTTTAATGTATGTGATTTCAGTTTATATTGTGCTTGTAACTTAATATGAAAAATTAATGAATATTTTTTATTTTTCATTTATGTACTTATATGCTTATGTATTTTTTAAATGATAAGTTTACCACTGGATCGAAATGTTAATTGGAGTATATATAAATAAACTTCATAAGTTTTCCTTCTAAATTTAGATATTAATTTTTATAATCTTTGAACAACTTTAAATTTGCACGACATTTCAGTGTAATGTTTAAAATTATTTTGTCATATTAATTAACAGAATTTATTCAGAAGCATTTTAGTGTTAATAGTATCAAATAAAAATGTGTTTGAAATGTTACCCTTACTTTCTTATCTTACTTAGTTATCAAGATCTTCTGTTGATAAGAAAGAGTATAAAAGTTGATGCTCCGCGCACTGTGTTATCAGTTTTGTCTGTGCATGAAAATGTACCGATGGTATCGGAAGCAACGTTACAGTCGACGACGAGTCAAGAAACGGTTACGACGTCGTCAGAAGAAGGGTCGTCAGAGGAGTCTAAGAAATCTTCACAATAGAGTTAAATTCTATACTTGTGATTATAAAGGATTTTCTTTACGTTGGCAAAATGATCCAACAGAAGCTTCTTCATCTACTAATGCTAATAAGTTTGTTTATGATATTAAACCTCCCGATTTTGCTGGTGAAAATTATCAATTTGTTAGAAATCTTGTGCAGATTATCAGTGGATCAAAATTAATTATTTTGCTATTAAAGTGTGTGAATATAGCATTACAGGATTTGGAGACCCTGAGAAGTATGGAACCAGATATGATTCATTTGTGTATCGCAACATTTCTACTGGTGCTTTGCAAAATTATCCCTTCTACAATGTATGGGATATTGATGATGATCTGGGATATGGTGCTGCTGCTGGGAAGATTGATGCGACTGGTTTGGCTCAATATCCTAAAACAAAGACTATTAGGACTACTTCTAAGAAGCACCCTGTGTATATTTATCGTGTTTCTATGGTTTGGAGGCAATATATTTCACGTTCTGGTGTTTTGTCTAATATTGCTACTGCGGCAAATATTGCTGATTTATTTTATAAATGTACAGGCGTCAAAGGGATAAGATGCCTTTTACGTCTTTATGGTTGTCATCCAAATTGGTGGAAAGATTTTCTGCCAAAGGATGATTCTACTGATGCTTATATTCCTTTGTTAACTTTTGTTGGTATAAAATTTTATATGAATTGTACATTTTTGGAGGAAATGCAATGGTGTATTTTAATCAATAAATCTGCACAAAAATTGTGCATGTTTATTTAAAAAAATAGATGTGTGTCTTTTGTGTTTTTGAATTTTTTCAATGTTTTTATAAATATATAACTAAGTAAGGTAACTCAATCCTAGGTAATAGGCTCCGTGCCGATGGATAAATGGCACCAGGGTTATGGTGTCGCTGATAGGTAGGCAAAACGTCGTATGTTTGCCTTCCACCTATACAGGGAGGCTATGCAAGTGGTGACTTTATATTTCCTCCCAGTTCCTAGGTCACTTATGGATGACGAAAACAAAAAAAAATAATAAATAAAAATTATAAAAAAGGATTGCATACATCTCCTGGTATTATCCAATCAGTAGGCGAAATGGTTCTTATAGAACAGAATCCCAGCAAAAAGAAGAGCACTGGCAATCTGTCTGCGGGGGAAGTGGAGTTGCCACAAGGCAGCATACAGGCACCACAGTTGGAGAGTCAGGAGTTCTCACAAAAACACAAAGACGCAATCTATGGCGTCGCAACAAAGCAAGAAGGCAGGTGGAGACTGATCAGAGGGTGGGTGGCACCAAAAGACTTAGGTCTGATCTCCCAGTAACACTGCCTCCAAAAAACCCAGGGACGATCATCAACCTGGGACTTTTGCTCAGTCTGTTAAAAGCCATAAAGCAGTTATTCTAAGGGATGGTTTCCCAACCATCAAACTCAACAAGGAGAATGTTGACTCCATGCAGTTGGAGATTATGACCAGGACAGATGAGGTCCTCATAGGAAATCATCTGCCTAGTGTTCGGGGCTTCAGCTTAGTGTCTGGGGCACTAATTCTCCTATGTGATGACTTTGAAACTGTGAAATGGATTAAAAAATTCTTCCATGGTAACAAGAGTCTATTTGGTGGTGAGGTGCTCAGTGTTCTGGATCCCAGTGATCTACCTAATTCGGTAAAGTTGGCTTTTAAGACAAAAGACATCCATACCAAAGATCTTGCCGTCTTTCTGAAGCGCCTAAATAGACTCAACCTGGAGTTGAAGTCTTTAGAATGGCGTACTCTGCAGAAATTTGTAGAGGCACATTCTATTAAATGGATCTTCGAGGTTGATATGGAAACCTCAGAAGCCATTAAAAAGGCAAATCATGGTGCCTATACTGGTTTGGATTGGGGAGCCTTCAAAATTCTCCGGGACCCAAACCAGAAGGATGTACAGAGCATTGAAGAGATGGAAGTTGTACAAGAAGGTGCAATTTTCTCTCAAGTAAGTAAATCATCTCCTACTTCTAGTAAGGAAAGTGAATTACCTAACTTTGAAGAACTGGATATAGATTCTGGTTCTGATGTAATCCTGCAATCTAGTTTTCCTTTACCTGAGAGTGAGATAGAAATGGTTTTGCAGGAAATTCAAGTAAGTCCCCTACTTATGGACTTACTTGAATTTGGTAGTTTGGGTAGCAGTGCTTCTTCTTAGTTTCTTTGTGTGCCACAATGGTAGCACAGATCAACCTTCATCATAGTCGATCAGCTTCAGCTATTCTTAGCAAGATTACTAAAAGGGAGGTTGACATTGTTTTAATTCAAGAGCCATGAACTCGGTAAAGTTCTTTTTGGGCCTACATGTTCAGGGTTTTAACATATTTCATGATTAATGTTGTTTGAGACCAAGAGCATGTATTGCTATTAGCAACAAATTAAGTGCCATCATTCTGGTCAATTACCTAAATGGGGATAATGTTGCTGTAAACGTTTCCTGTTTATTGCAAGGAATCAAAGATGAAATCATCTTTATGTCTTCATATCTTCTTTTCAAAGATAAAGACATATTTAATATTTAATGTGCAAATTGTCAGTCTTCTAGATTATAACAATTTGAGTAAGAAACTCATCATAGGATGTGATGCAAATGCTCACCACACTATGTGGGGAAGTAATGATTGCAACAGACATGGTGAGGATCTTCTAGAATACATTTTGTATTACAATCTATTTATTCTTAAAAGAGGTAATGAACCTATTTTTATTACTATAAATAGAAGAGAAGTCATTGACATCACTTTATGTAACAGTGAGATGGCTTTATTAAAGATTGGAAAGTGTCTGATGAAATAAGCTTATCTGACCACCAATACATTAGTTTTTCTGTGTTAGGAGCAAACAGACTAGAGGTGGTAGGTAGGAACCCAAATAATACCAACTGGGGTTCCTACAAAAAAGATCTAGAGGATCTCATCAAGGAAGGTGACTTCGGTAAGTTATCTTCGGTAGCAGATTTGGAGTCGGCCGTTGATCACATGCAACATGACATTCTCCAAGCATGCTATCAAAATTGTGATGTCAGCAATACTTGCTCTCCAAGGTTAGTTCCTTGGAGGTCTAAAGACTTAATTAAATTGCGAAGACAATGTAGAAAGCTCTTTAATAGAGCCAAAAAGAATGGTGAGTGGCAGAAATATAAACTGGCACTTACCACATATAATAAAACTATTAGGAATTCTAAAAAGAATTCTTGGCAAAATTACTGCACTGACATTAAAACTGTGTCTGCTACTGCAAGACTTGTTAAAATAATGTCTAAAGACAGGAACTGCTGACAAAACACTCTTAAATTGCCGAATGGTAAGTTTTCAGAATTTGGGAAAGAGACCCTGGCTGAACTGTTCAGACTTCACTTTCCAGGTTCCAACGAAATAAATGGAACTCCTAATTTTACACTCTTTACATCAAATTGTGGTAGAAGTAAATGGGATGTTGCAAAAAAACATAACTTATGATCGAACAAAATGGGCAATAATATCTTTTAAACCTTTTAAATCACCGGGAATGGATGGCATTGTACCGACTCTGCTTATTGAGGGAGTACAGTGCATTGCTCCAATTCTCTATAGAATTTTTAGGGCAAATATAGCCTTTGGTCATGTACCTATTGCCTGGAGGCATACAAAAGTAATTTTTGTTCCTAAAATAGGGAAAGATAATTACTATGAAGCAAAATCTTTTAGACCTATCATCTTAACATCTTTTCTTCTTAAGGCAATTGAAAAGATGATAGACAGATATATTAGTGAAGTCTAGTTAGTGGAGAAACCACTTTCCGACTCTCAATATGCATTTTCTTAGATATTGAATGTGCCTTTGATAAGGTACCCATTGAAACTATTTTACAATCTCTTGTTAGAAAGGGAGTTAATGACACAATCTCTTCTTGGATAAAAAACTGCTCAATAATAGATTTGTCAGTGCCTCATTTTTAGGTGAAAATGTGATGATCCAAGCCAAAGCTGGTTGTCCACAGGGAGTGATTTTTTCATCCATCTTATGGTGCTGTGTTGTAGATTCCCATTTAGAGGTGTTAAAAAAAACCAAGCATAACCACCATTGGATATGCAGATGATTTAGTTATAATTGTCAAAGGTAAGTTTGGTGAAACAATCTCTAGCCTCATGTCCAACACCCTCAAACAAGTTGAGACTTGGTGTAAAAAACAAGGCCCTTCTGTAAATCCTTAAAAAAACATTATGGTAGCCTTCACAAAGAAAAGGAATCTTAATCTGAAAAAGATAACTTTTTTGGTCAAGAATTAACTTGCTCCAAAGAAGTTAAATTCTTAAGAGTGTTTTTTGACATGAACTTAAGTTGGAACAAGCATTTCAACTTTTGCATTGAAAGAGCAAAAAAAGTTTTCTTGTCATGTAGAAATGCATTTGGAAGAACTTGGGGCTTAAATCCTAAAGTTATTCGTTGCATTTGCACTATGATCATTTGTCCCATTATTACCTATGGCTCAGTGGTCTGGTGGCCTAGAATCAAAAATGAAACTGCTAAAGGAGAATTAACAAAATTACAAAGGATGCTTTGTGTAGCTATATCTGGGTGTGTTCGAACAACTCCCACATCTACACTGGAGCTTCTGCTTGGTATACATCCCCTTTATATGCGTATTGAAGCAGAAGCAATACTTAGCATAAAGAGACTTAAAAATGCAGGTCAGTGGAAGGACTACACTAGGTTTTTATCCAGGGGAAACCTCAATGCTGATGTAACTAGTCTTCCTTTTATAAGTATGCTTACTGATTACACGATTGTTAAATATGCTTTTGATAAGCTTTATACAATCAAATTTCCCTTGAGAGAAAACTGGAATAATGTTGCATCAGTGAAAGCTGTATTTACTGGGGTACTGATGGCTCAAAAATGAATTCAAACACTGGGGCTGGTAGTTGTTGTCCAGCTGATGGCACAAAGTTATTATTCCCTATGGGTAAATATACATCTGTATTCCAAGCAGAAGTCTTTGCCGTTCTTATGTGCAGTAGAATATGTTTGGACAGAAACTATTCTCGTAAAAGAATAATTATCTGCTCTGATAGAGTCAAGCTGCATTAATAGCTTTACAGAAGTCTACGGTAACTTCTGTTCTTGTCTGGGAATGTTATCTCACTCTGTGTAATTGGCTAATAATAACCCCATCACCTTAATGTGGGTGCCTGAGCACTCTGGTGTTCCTGGTAATGAATTAGCTGATGAGCTGGCAAGTACTGGATCAACAACCGACTTTTTGGTCCTGAACCAGTGCTAGGTATTTCAAAAGAATTGATCTTTGATGTCTTTGATCTTTTCTAAAGAAGAATGTCTTTAATCTTTTCAGAAAGCAACAGTTTATGAACTAGTACATTGCCAATGATCAAAGACAAGCAAGGCTATTAAATAGCACGTGCTCTAGTAAAAGGCAAAAGAATTATTAAAGCTCAATAGAAGCAGACTAAGGAAAGCAGTGGGACTACTTACAGGACACTGCCACCTTAAAAGACATCTCACCATAATGGGAGTTTCAGATGATCCCACTTGTAGAGGTTGTCATTATATGGAAGAAACTTCAATACACTTCTTATGTGAATGTGAAATCTTTTCTGCACATAGATTTGAACATCTGGGTCAGCACAAGATTGAACCTTGCATGTTGCATAGAACTCCTGTAAAATGACTGCTGAATTTTGCTTCAGCCACTGGTCTCTTCAAATAGGGATTTCTGAGAGGTATAGTACAACAGACCTATGGGGGTGGTGTTAGGTTCTTTTGGAACCACCACATGTTAAATCTAAATCTAATCTCTAAGTATACTAACACTTATGATTTTTCAAAGAAGTGGTTTGTCCTTAACATAATCCCCTAACCATAATGATAATATTAATTCCTATTTATGATATTTCCAGTCACTACGCTCTCAAAAACGAGCGTGATCTGTATTTTCAAACAAATATCATTATATTTTATCGCTCAAAGTCTCCTTTTCAACGTATTGTGGTAAAGCTTATTATCATTATATTTTATCTGTCAAAGATTATTATTTTTCATTATAAATAATACCTTCAGAGAGGCATTATTTATAATAAAAAATAATAAGCTTTACCTTTGGGTTGTCACAAAATCTATCGCTGACAATACTCCAAGTAGCAAAACAGCTCGACTCTATATTGGCTAATCGTGGCTTCGTCTAGGTCCAGTATTGGTGGTCTATATCGGGCCAATTCTAGATAGTCTCCATTTTGTTATATAGGACCAATGTGGGTTGTTCAGATAGGGTCAAGCTGGGCAACCTACATTGGACGAATCTGCCAAGATAGGACCAAGCTTGGCTGCCAAAATTGGTCCAATTTAAGCTGTCAAGGCAGGACCAAGCTTTGCTACCGAAATCGGTCCAGTTTTGGCAGCCAAGATTGGACCTATCTTGACCTAAAGGATTGTCTACTTTATATGTTGCTCATAATAATAACAAAGGATTTTATTTTGAATTACTAAATTAGAAGGAAGCTATTTTAAATTATTAGAATTTGCAAGAATTTTTTTCATTTAATTCTGTATTGTTGCATCTTACATGAGTAAAATAATTGTCATGCTTAAAATGTATTAATTTGCATTCCATTTTGAAAATAAACATTATAATAAGTATTATTTTTTTAAGCAATGTCTAAATAATTTAGCAAAATTTATGAATTACGCGATCGAAATCAGATTGTGCTGAAATTAACATTAAAAAAGAAAGAGAAGTGAAGTAAAAATCAAGTAAATATTTATTACTTACCCATTGTGAATATATGAATAATTTAGCATATAAATCTAACTATCTTGTATGCAATATTTTAAATAATCATATTAGCAATATATTAATTTGATTTGTTTAATATTAAAAGAAAATCATGTTTTTGCATTGTTTTACACTTTTTTCTATAGTCAAATTTTTATATTTTACATTTTTATTTCACTAAATAAATGGCTCTTTTCTGCTCAGTAAATTTCAATTAAAATAAATTGTAAATTTTGTTTTCTACAAGAAACTAAACTGAGAATTTATACACTTAAAATCTTTCTACTTATGTTTATAATGAAAAAAAAATTCATTTTATATTTCTAACATTTAATGAATGGCTATGCATCTAACAGAAAAGTATCAAAATTTGCATTATACTTATTTAAAAATATTCAGTTAAATATTAATTAATGTGTTTAAGGATATTTCAACATTAGTTCACATTTTGCAGTCAGACTTTCAAATATTTTTCTTTCTTTACATTAGAAACAACATAAATAAAATCAAACTCAAACATTATTTGCTAAGAACTAAACATTAATTTTGAACAAAAGTGTACCAGTTCTAGAAAAATTCTATGCTGAAAATATTTACTAGACAGCAGAACAGTTTATTCTAAAATTTTTATTTTACAAAATGCATACATTTTGCAGTGTATATAATACATGTTATTTCTTTATATTTCTAAAATTCAGCTTTCAGCGTTGCTCTTTACTATAATTACTTAAATTGCCTCTTCACTATAATTGGTCAGGACTAGAACAGCACCTATAAATTTAACAATAAAAAATTATTAGAATACTTTTCACAAATGGATACATTATATTTGAAAAGTAATCAAAGTTATTTTCTAACTGAAAGTAATTTTTTAATTTTAGAAAGTTTCAAACTTAAATTTGTTGGATATGACATCAACTGTTGACTCTTTCAACAAGAAAAATATGATCTTATTATAAACAAATATTAAATTATATTATTATAACTGTTCATTTCAACTGTGTTTGTTACCAAAAAAATTATTGAAATGAATAATTGAAAGAAAAACATTCTATGATGAAGACTTTTGAGCAATTATAGCACTATTCTGGAAACGGCCACTAATCAATGTCGAACATAAGTATAAGAATTTTTTTACTATTATTTTTTGACTTAAGAGTTGGCATAAATGTTGTGAAGAATCTAGATTAATGTTTCACAAGCTCCATAATGTGTAAAGCTAGTGTTGTTTTATTGTGTAATTAAACATAAAATAGAAACGTGCAATTTTTCATGTAAGCAATTTTCAATAGGATATAACTTTATGATATGCTATTAAAGAAATATATAATTACTATTATCCGTAACTTTAATTAATAATTAATAAGTAAATAACATAACTGATTTATTGATGTACTTTTAGGCAAAGAATACTGAGATTCATGCTGTTAAGAAAAGAATAATTTACACTGTTTTATATTTTCAACAGAAATTTGAAGCCGAAGTATTGTAATATTGGTTTATGATTTTTTTTAATGAAGCTAATAATTACTGACTAATAAATATAGCTTCAGATATTTGGCAGTTATTTTGAATATTTTGGGAGTAATTTATAAATCAGACTAAAATTACTACAGCAATATCAGTAACAAGTGCAAACAATGTTTTACCAAATGTAAATGATTTTATTTGTTTTGAAAATTTAAAATATGATTCCAGGAAAATATCATTTTAAAAGCGTTACTTTAGCTAGGGTTCATTAAAAACAATATTTTCTATACACTCATATTCACTTTTAAATATAAACCATTAGAATTCGCTAATGAGAATATTCAAACCTAAACACTTTTTTAAGCCTGATCATTTAAAAAAACATTGTATATTTGTTTGAACACATGAATGCTCGTCTCCATGTAGATAGTTTAGATAGAAGAATGAAGACATAAGTTTTGTACAACTTATTTGATAAAAATTAATTGTGAAAATTGTATAAAATTAAAAAATGATTTTAAATTTTGCTGTGTTTTTTGTGTGAAAATTATGTGGATAATTTAGGGCCAATATTTAAAAAAATAAAATATTCAGGTTTTGAAGAATGACATATTATTTTTGGGGTACTCAGTATTATGTCTTAACTAAATTCCTGTACTTAGAAAATGCAATAGCAATATGAATATTAAAATGAATGCAAAAATCAACTGTAAACTCAGTTCATTTTTGTTCCTTTTTCCATTGCAGCTCTATAACCAAGATATGTTTTCTTTAGTTTTTTTATAATTTTGTTTAACAAAATGTTTTTTTAATCTCATTTATGTTTAAGTAAACAACAATTTCATTTGCTATTCTGTAATTTTAATTAGCATTATTTTATTCAAGCAATTTATTTATTTAAATGACTACTACATTTTTAAAAAATATTCAAAGACATACTTTGAATATTTTTATTTTACAATGTTTTACATTTCATCCATTCTAAAGTTCAGTGAAACTTAGTAAGTTATGGAAAAATAAGCCTACAGTTTGAAGAAATTTATGATGGAAATTAACATGCAAATAAATTAATGAATGTATAAAAGTGAATTTAAGAACAACTTCATAGTTAATGTAAACACATGTTGAATAATCTTTTGCACAAAACTCTTAATGGATAAAATATAAAAACTGAAAAAACATGGTTAACAATATAAAATGCAGCAATGATCTATATCTTACTGACAACACAAACGAGTTAAAATCTTTTTAACATTTTGTTTATCCATTGAGGTTTTTAGTGCAGTATATAGATAAAATTTAGTAAGCTAATTATTAAATACGTTCTTCGATACTTACTTTTGATTAAAATAAATTGATTGCATTTCCCTACACAATGAAACAAGTTGAAAATTTAAAGTTGTTTTTAATATATACAAGTGACAGACAATTGTTTTCTATATATTAAAAAAATTATCCATTTTACCAAAATAATATATACTTTACCAATAACTAACTCATAAAATCAAATAATCTATGAAGCCAAATAAAGCAAAACAATAGTTCTTTCCGAATAATACTCTGTAAACACATTTATCAGAATAAATAAATATATGTGAATATATAAAAGTAATGAAGTACTCGTACAGCTATTTTATTAATATGTATAACAATAACATCGGATTTTGACTTTGGAATAGTTTCATGGTAATTAATATTCAAAATAATTTCAAGTAAATATAATATATCTAAATATAAAAATATGAAATATTATGATTTCGAATTATAATTTTAGGTTCAAATAGATTAAAAATTTTCAAGGTAACCAAAATTTGTTATTACAAATATAAGAAGAATGAAACTTACCAACACGGCGACGTTTTTGAAAACTTCTTGATAAATAAATAAAACGGTCGTGATTAAACTTCAAGAATAGAAGATTTAAGATATTGAAGTTCAGGTACACTGATCTTAACTAGTTTGAAAATTCTTAATGAACAAAAATGCAATAAAACAGCTTAAAAAAAGGCAACCATATTGGATTTAACTTTACATGTATATATTTTGGCAAAATATATTATATAATTTAACTGTACATGATATAGTTTGGCAAAATCTTGTCATGCCCAAGATTGGCAGTAACTTGGCCACCTTTCTTGGACCAAAATGGATTATCATGGTAGATTGGGGAAAACTTAGCCCCCATGATAAGACCAATCTTGGCATGCCCAATATTGGGGAAAACATGACGCTCATAATAGGTCCATTATTGGGTTTATCTTGTCATTCTGTATATTGGGGAAACTTGACGCTCATCATTGGTCCCTTATTGGGGCAAAATTGGCATACTTGGCAAAATTGCCAATATTGGGCGTAGCTATTTTGCTACTTGAGACATCCTTCAGTATCATGGAGGGAGAATATGAAGATAAACGCCCTAGTGGTCAAAACTTAGTAATTGCTACAACCCTTTATCTTAACGCTTTGGACATGTACTTACACTTGTCCTTACTTTTAAATCTTTTGTTTACTATTAAGCTGTGTCATTGAATTTATTGCTAAATGCATTTTTGTAGTTTTAAAACTAACAATGCTTGCTATGCTTACAGTTGTACACATACTTTTGATTAATGCAGCTATTAAGCAATATTTTGTACAAAATATGCATAAAAATGCCATTGAAGGCACACAACTAATGATCTCTCTCAATGGGAAATTTATATACTATTCTTTTCCAAAGCCAATGCCTTTTAAATTTGTGATTTGCATCATGGTGTTGTGTTCAGAATATCTTAATATTTAGGTTTGTGTATTTTACAAACTGTTTCAGCATTGAAATTTATGTAAACGTTCATAACGTAAAAATTTCAACAGAATCTGCAATTTGCCACTTTCAAAATTTACTGATTACTATATACATAAATTTTCTCATATAATGCATTTTTTTTATAAAGGAAATTGAAATGTTTGTTTCCATGATTGTAGAAGTTTATTGTTCAATCTTATTTTCAATCTCTTCTTTTTTATGTTTAAACTATATGAAACATATAAGGCAAATAAAGTTGATGAATTTTGAAACACATAAATAATAGGATCATTTAAGATAACTTTAATAGTAGTTGATGCATATTTTTAACAAATTACTTGCTATACATAGGTTATTTATTAGTTCAAATTAAGCTGAAAGAAACTTTAAATGTTAAAAATATAGGAATTTTCAATAATATTATTCTTAAAATAAAAATATAATAGCATTTAAAAAACTCAAATTGTTTATAATATTTAAGTATTTATCTTGAAGTCAATTTAATTAATAAGCTGAATAACGCGCACCTAAAATTTTCTTTAATGAATGCATAATAATTAGTAAAAAATACGAAATAAGCACATCAGAATATTTTTTAACTAGAAAGTAATTTAGATAATCATTTATTTTGGTGTGCGTGGAATATTTAAGTGAAAATAATTTTTCTGAATCTAGTTTTTCAAACAAATAATATTTCTTGTTTCTGAAGACAGAGTAAGTGAGATCTCGCCTGCTAACGGTTTCACTGGTTCGCAAGATTTTTCGCTTCTAGAATAACTCCACAGATATTCTTTTCTCCATGCTAAATCCTGAATATCTTGAGCGAAACTTGTGTGACGAAGCAAATAGGATCAATAATATCCTTAATATCGCCTTGAGTTAAAAAGTCCTTAATATCGCCTTGAGTTAAAAAAATGGGTATAGAGTAAGATGATTTTGGATTTCCTATAGGTTCAAATTTGGTTTTCCGTTCTTCGAGAGAGAAAAATTCAGCTTAATGATAGTCATCTTAAATTTTTTTTCTTCTAAATAATGGCTAATGCAAATAACTTAAGATTTGTTTTTGAAGAAGAAGATAAAATAATAAAATATTATTGAGATAATCATTTAAGAATATATATATATATTCTCTCTGATTGTTCGTTATTTTTATTTAACTTTTACAGTTTATCGATGTGTTTGGGATTATAACGATATTCAATATTTTGATAAAAGTAAGGAAAATCTAGTAATTAAAAAAACTAAGCATATTTTTTGCTACACTTTTAAAAACCTTTCACAAGTAGTATATAATTTACATTAATTATTAAATAAGCTATTAAAGAAATTGAGTTTTACTTTTCATGCATTTAATTATTTCTTTTAAATACAAATAATTTTTAATTAAAAGTATAAATGTAGCTATAATATATACAAGGTAAAGAAGAAAGTTCTTGTTTTTAATGATCCAAAAGAACATGACCTAGAGAAAGGGTTAGTCAAATATCTTTCTAAAAGATAGACATTTTGGAAAATATTTTAAAAGATAAAAGAGAGAAAAAATTACATTTTTTTTTTTTTTTTTTTTTTTTTGTAAAAAATTTCATTTTAAAATTTCATTATTGGTATGAAAAAATTCATGAAAACTTGCAAAAATTAATTTTTGGGCTTAAAACTGAATTCTTAGCCCTCATTTTTAATTCAGATACATATTATTACGAAATTAAAATTCTCAAGTGTTTTTTTTAAGAATATGAAATTTTATTAAAACTTAATTTTTTTTTTACTGTGTGGTTTTGTTTCCGTTATATAGAAAAGCAGGAAATTATTTTTCTTGATTATTTCGCTTAGTATTTGAATAGTTTATTTCAACTATTAAAACACTCACATATTTTATTTAAACATTTGAAAATTAATATTTTGATGATAAGATAAAAATATGTTCTAAATTCAATGAAGTTCAGTACTTTTCAGTACTCGCTTCTTAAATACAGATATTCAACTGGTTTTATCGAGCTAATAACAAACATTTTCTCAGGCTTGTACTTCCTTTTTTTTATTTTAAAGAAATTATGTTTAAAAAGATAACTTATCTTTGTTAAAGATCTGAGAATTAACAGTTAGTGTTTTTATTTTAATTGCTGTAAATTTTATACCATTACGTAAATGTGAATAAATTTACTATTTGTATTTATTATTGGTGAATTATTTTTTACAAATATTCAATGCACAGGATTTTCTATTTCATATTTTAGATTATTTTACAAAAGTTTTAACACTGACAGTAATATCCAAGATTATTTCATTGAAGTTTAGACATCCCGTTGAAGATGTATGAATAAAGGTTTTAAAGCATTTGAACATTCTACGCATTTTTTCCCAATATAACTTTTCTTAAATAGTATACCTTATTAATCCGTCGTAAGAGAGAAAACCCTGAAACTTCCTAAGTATCCACCCGATAGACATGCAAGTAAAAAGATGTGTAACATTCATCTGCCATTGCTCAACAACGAATGAGATAAAACTTGAGACCATCACCTCATAAGATTATGATCCTAGCACTTGTGATGATTTGCCTTTGTGAAGAAATTTGTAAATTTTTCATTTTAAAACTATTTTTTAAACTTTTAGATTCATCCATTTTCTGTGCATGTGTGTGCAAGATCGAACAGACATTATTTTCCACTTTCAGGGAATTCATTTCTTATTAGTTTCTATTTCTTCTAATTGATTTCATTTTATAATATCTTTTTATTGAAGATTCTCTCTAAATTTATTAGCTGACTAAACTATACTTTATTCTTGGTAAGATCAAGGAAAGGGTTGAACATGCAATACAATGGCACAAATAATGAAAGAAGATATTGTGGTGATTATTTACTTTCTTAAACTTTCTGGGGAGATCTTATTGATAGAAGGCAGCATTCACGTGTTGAAAAAAGAATTAAAGCTCTGGAAAAAAAATTTCGAAACTCCATAATCATATCTGCAGTCACGCAACTATACAAAATTCGTCATGAAATTGGCACAGAAAGCCAAAAGAAGTAAAAGAAAATCAATGCATATATATTCCAAAATTTTTCTATTTTGCAAGTATTTTTTGATAAAAATTTTAAGAAATATAGGCATTGTCACCTAATCTAAATAGTTGAATTTTATGTTTAAGTGAAATGGTTTAAATTTAGAGGACATTTTTATGAACATATTCTCAAAGGGAATAAATAGCAATAAAATTTATAATTATTTCCATTGCCATTTTGATAGTAAAATTATCTGCTGAAGTACAGGCATTTGTTGTAAGTGTTGAGTAAGCAATAGAAATTTTCACGAACTGCGTGATGTGAAAGTTCACTCGCATGCAAAATTCACGAAATGTGATTCACATGTCAAGTTTAATAGCGGTTTTATATTACTGTAATCAAATTTTATTTTATCTTTGTAGTGTATGGAAGCTAATTGTGTACACACATACGCTTTTATAGGGACAGTAGGTAATGAATACATGCCAAAATTAGTTGAAATTAATGCTTTCGAAAATTAAACATTAAAATTTGACTTATAGTACACATTTTATACTAACATAGTTAAGTGGTTAACTAGAGATACCATTTTGTAATAGTATGTGAGTATATTTTACACATTTGAATCTATTCACATAGATTAACATATTCTTGGGAAAATGTATTATAATTTGCTTTAATTATATGATAAAGATTTTAAAACTGTTTTTCAGTAAAACAATAATGCAAAATAAAATTAAATATTTGAAACTAGGAAGTACTTAAAAATAAATATATTAGTAGATAAAAGATGATATTGATTTAAAAAATTCTCTTAATTGAATTATTAATGACACAAGTTTAATGAGTTTCATAAAATATTAATCCATTACATTGTGTTCAGTTAAGTTGATTAAAATGCTTACATGTTATAAGAAAGGAGATTTCTGGCATGTCAGAAAACTAAGTAGAAATTGCTGAGACACTTCTACAATTTGTAGATACTTTGTTAAAGAAACTCATTTTAACATTAAGAAAACTTTTAAACTCATTATATATATAATATGCTTTATTCTACAAGTAAATTATTTTCAGTTAAAATTAGTATTATATGAGTAATTTTTAAGCGATAATAAACGAGTTATTTTCTTAAAAATGAGAATTCAAAGTTTTGAAAAATTCATCATTGTCCTATAAAAAAAAAAGATTTTTATTTGAAAGAACTTATAAAACTCTAACATACAAGTAAGAGATACTTATTACTTTTTTTTTTTTTTAAAAAAATCACTTTTTTATTTTAGAGAATAATTTTATTAGTATTATAAAATAAAGGCAACATCTACATGCATGATGATTTTTGTTATTTAAGGCTAGCTCAAGAATAGGTTGATGATCCTATATCGTTGCCAATTGGTTGATTAACCAAAAACTAAGACAATGTAAGCATAAAACTAACAGTCCAATAAAATGGGAAAAAAGTTGTTTGTTATCAACGAAAAATAAAAACTAGAGAAGAGTGAAAATTTAAAATTATCCTTAATTTTGTTTATGATCTTCTTCTAAGACACTACAGCCTGTGTTATAGGACAAGATTTTCCTGAATAGTCTTTGCCATCTGGTTCTATCCATCCCAAGACTCTTTTAGTTTCCTTTATTTATCAAATTTAAGTCCTTGTGTAAGAGTCAAGCCACCTAATTGGTGGTCTTCCTTGTTTTCTGTTTCTCGTGGGATTAGTAAAAGTGAGCTTTTTTACTGGGTTTGCGTTGTCAGATCTGAACAAATGCTCAAGCCATCGTAGTCTATTGCATTGTATGACTTAAACAGTATATAGTTGCTTGTATTTTTGATAGATTTGATGAACAGCACCAAACATTTTTCTGAAGATTTCATGTTCAAAGGTTAATAATTTGTTTTCATGTAATTTAGTAATTACCCAGCATTCACTCCCATTATACAGGATTGATAGAATTAATGTTTTATAGGTGTTAATTTTTGTTTTTAAACTCATAAATTGAAATTTTAGTTGGTTTTTTGAGGCTGTGATAGCATTTATTTGACATGGTGAGCCTGTTGTTTATCTCTATGGTCAAATATTTGTTAATGATATTGATAGTTTTAAGATATTTGAGTTATGATACTTTTTCAAAGATGTAATTACTTTAAATGACTGGGGAAAAGGTGTATTGTTTAAAGTCCCCATGAAAAAATAATTCAGAATTTTGTTTTATCATCATATATTTCATACATCATAAATATATTTCATAACATCTGAATTATGAATGATGATACTTTTGTTTTATCATCATTAATAATTCAGAATTTTGTTTTATCATCATATATTTTTAGGCCTAATTTACCAGCTTTAGTTTCTAATAAATTGAAAGTATTTATGATCTACAATGTAATTTTTTCACATTGTAGTTTTTGAATTATAATATTCAACATTTGTCTCATGTCAAAGACAGATACAAAATAATATTTTCATTGGAAAGCGTTCAAAAATTCATTCGATTAATTTTTCTATGTAAGAAAAATAAAAACAAATGATGAAATTTAGATTAATCTCAATTAAAGAAAAACACATATTCAATGATTTTTGTTGTAACTCAGCAAAAGTTGTTTTACAACAGCTTTTAATACCAAATATATTTTAAAGTTACTAATACTTGAAACAGGATAATGAAGATCCATATTCTGAATTATTTTTACATCGAACTCAAAAAACTTTTCTATACCAGCTTAACTTAATGAGACTATTTTTTTGCCATTGAATTGGTTAAACTATTATTTCATTAAGGTAATGCGGAATATGACACCATTTTAAATTAGACTAATATTGAATTGTTTTTAATTTTGTTGCAATGATTAACCGTTTATTTATCAATGTAAATCGTTTGCAAGCAGAATCTTAATCTAGATAAAAATGTAATTCGAATAAGGTTTCTTTATCAAGAAGTATTATGTAGAGAACCTAAATTGAAAAACAATTAATAAATTAATACGTAGAATTTATAAGATTTAATGAATAACAATAGCTCCTTTAATTTATATTTTACTATACATTTCATTTAATTTAGAAACATAGCTTCCTTAGTCGCCCTTAAAAATATTTATGATGTAAATTATATTCTACATCACTTGACCAAATTGGTACCACGAAATTACAATTTATTATATTTTATATTTTAAAACAATTATCCCTACTTAACAAGAACATACGAATATTTTATATTCAGTAATAGATGGCAGCACTATCTGGAAATATAAATCGATTTAAAGGACCCAAAAATATGCTTTATGATTTTAATGAATCATTTACATTGGAAGAGTCTACTACTAATCTGGTTCATTCAGGAATACGGATGTACCGAATTAGTATTTTGCTAGATTATCGAATGTCAGTAAATGAGAACCTCTAACAAATATCATTCTAGAGTGACTATAACACACATTTTACGTTCATTTTTTTCACTCTAAACCAGTATTAATTACTCATTATTTGAAATAAAATAAATTTGTAAGGGATGGTAAAAAAATTTAATTAAATTTTTTTTTTTCACTTGTGTCCTCGTCTGGTATGATTTACTTTAGTCGTTTGTTATAAACAAATAGCACCATATATTATTGCTTTTTTATAACATGATATGTTAAAAACTAATTTTGATTAAAAAAATCACTATTTGGAAATGTGAATATGCCTTAGATATAATGACTAAGAGAATTAAAAAATCATAAAAGGTGACAAATACTTAAAATTAAACCACACCCACTAAAAAAACAGCGGTAATCGACGTTAAATTATTTAGCTAATGTAACTTAATCATTGAACATTAAATCGATGTGTGTATATTTCACAAACGATGATTCAATAAGACACATGTTAAAAATTTTAAAAGAAGAAACTAGATAAAAGCGTTTAATATATGTTTATTAATTTTTTAATGAAAACTAACTAATTGTCGTTGTATCAGTAATATGTCAGTTTAAATGTACCAACTTTGAATCTTGTTTCTTAAGAAACAAATAAACAAATAAGAATACTAACAATATTTCAAATATTCTTGTTTGTTACTAATAAAGCTTGCTGGAGCGTTTTTCAAAGTTAATATATTTCTCAGATGTAGAGAAAAATAGACAACATATCAAATTCTCTTATAACAACTTATGGAACGAGTAAATAAGAAAATAAAATTTTAATGTTCAATATATTTTTTTCATATTTATTAATACTTTCTTGATATACTATAGATGTATTTTTTTGATTTATTGTGGAGAAAGATGCACGATGTTCTGTCATTTGAGTGACATTAATCGCACTAACGGGCAAACATCCTACAAGAAGATACAAGAAATTGCAAGGCTTTTGAGATTAAAAATAAGGCATTGTTTCCATTTAATTATAAAGCAAATGGCTGGAATTTTTAGAATAATTTGGAATCATCCAGTTTTCTAATTTAAAATGATCATACCAGGAAACATTTTAATTTTTCAAAGATTTATATATAAACATTTTAATTTTTTTTAAAGATTACAATATTTTGCAAATATTTTTTGTAAATATAATTTATTAATAAGCATTGAGTATAGGTGATCATATGTTGTAAAACGATTGTCAAATGGCTGCTTTGGGAATAATGATAGAATATTCTAATATCACACAAGTTCGTTTTTAAAAGATTCCAAATATAGATATCTATACCGATATCTATACCCTTGGAAATTCTTCCAAATGCAAGATTTAACAAACAAGTAAAAAAAAAAATAGAAACTTAGTATTTTGTAAGATGTAAATAATATTCGTCAGATGGTAGAACATAAGAAATTTACAAAAGTTTCATGAAGCTGACGCAACAAATATATTTTTATAAAAAGAAGCCAACTTGTTATACTGCGGTTTTTGGAAAGTAAAGTGCAAGTAAGTAAACACTGTCCACACACACACACACACACACACACGCACACAAATTATGTACATTTTTAAAAATATAAAGTGAATTTAATTATACATATACATACATACATATATATATAATTTTATTCGAATCAACATCAAAAGTTAGGATTTACTTTTGACATTTTTATCTTATTAGGTTTACTATAGAGAATGTAAGAAAAGTGTAATAAAGTAATTAAATAAATATATAATTTATTAGCTTGTATATATTTAATAAAAATATAATTTGAATATTGAAATGGATCAAAATGAGTTACTAAGAATTTCTTTCTCACCTAAATTATGATATTCAATATATTTATTTAGAAAAAAAAAACATTAAAGGAAACATTAAGAAGCATTTTGAGAACTTAAATAGGTCCAATATTATTTGTCATAAAAGGAATAAATATTTTGGTATGTTATGCACACGTAATATTTTTCAGATATATTTTTGTCTTGTTGTTTATCTGTTTTAATAAATATCTGTACATATGAGTTCTGCTATAATTTTAGTTTCACAATTTTTGATATATCAAGAAAAACATATTGCACATAAAGTATATGTCACAGACAATAAAAACTTAGAAAATACCGATATTATAAGTTATATTGTAACTGGTTTTTTAAAGTATTTTAATATTCCATTAAAGACTCTTTGAAAAGTTGTCATTTCATTAACGGAAAAGAGTGGGTCCTATACCCTACCCAGCTGAAGATCCGTCGCGATCACTAATTTGGCACTTAAAATAGGTAGTGGTTGCAATGTGCTCCAAGTGAAAGGATACATTTAAGGGTGGCACACCAAAGGTGGAGTACTCCTGCTTTGTTTTTGCTTTTAAATAACGAGGAAAAAAACTACTGACGGGGCTATGTAATGGTACTACTGGGTTCCCCACTCTAAAAGATTCCTCACCTTGTAATACCAAAAACTGAAGACGAGAAATGGCCGGGTATTGGGAAAAAATAATTGTTTGACTTCGAAATACTCGATCCTTATAGTAAAATTACTTTACTTTACTTTAGCCAACTCCCGTTCTTGACCATTCTGCCATTTGACGCCGAGCCTCCCAATACGGCTGATGACATCGTCAGCTGGATGTAGGGCAAGTGTAGAGAGCACTGCTTTAGATGGTCGGTATCCATCCTAGCATGGCCACAGAGTGGGCAGGCTTCATCAGCAGCCAGGCCAAGCTGGTGTAGGTGGACGCCCAGGAAGTCGGGTTCAGTGGTAAGGCGAAAGCGGGCAACAGCCTCGGCTCTCTCCAGGTGACTTGGGATCGGGACAGTGGCGAGGTTTTTCCATCGCTTCCCAATACTCTCCTCTCCTAGGGCCGCATTAGAGGACTTGTTGATGTAGGTATTGATAATTGTCTTAGCTCTACTAAAGGTCAGACGAACTCCTGTGTGAGCACTATCTGCCCCAAGTTTGGCCTTTTTGTCTGCTTTTTCGTTTCCAGTGTTTCCAACGTAGCTTGGAATCCACTGGAGAGTTACAATCCAGCCCAGCAAGGTGAGCACCGCCAGTTTTAAACAGCACTAGATAGTTCGAAGGCAGTCAGTTGGATTATTGTTACTTAAAGGCAAAATTGCTGCCTGGGAGTCGACAAGGAAGACAACTTTTTCAGGAGCCAGGCCAAAGAAAAGTAGTTGATTTGTAGCCTCGTGGACTTCAGCGACTTCTCCGTCGTAGTTCGTGACATATTTCCCCACGGCCAATGAGTCTTCGAATAGCCGGCATTACCAACCCGCGGCTTCTCCGTTCGATTCAGGGAACCGTCGTAGTATCCCTAAAGCTACACGTGCTCCCCGGGTGGTGTTAAATGTGTAACTGCGATCGCCATTCTCGAGCCTCCATTCATTTATACTAAAATTATCTTATTCTACTAAAATTATCTTATTCTGGTTGTATTATATGGTTTGAACTGAAGAAATTTCAAAGTTTAATTTGGAATGACATTTATTTATTGACTTGGGAGCACATTTAATTTAACTTAAATTATATTTCATTGTAAAAAAGAAAATTAAGCTGAAGGTTTAAAAAATTTAATTTACCTTACTCTTACAAAAATCACATATTGTGGTTAATTCTACTTCATTTTATTAAAATTTAAGTTTTTCTCATTTATTCTCAAACACTTTAAGAATAATTAAAAAAGTTTAGATTTCCTTCCTTATATAATCTAGTAGTGCGGTGATTAGTTGAGTTCACATATACTGTAAAGGTACCCTGTTCGATTATTAAACATTTTGACTATATTTAATTGGCAATATATATATATATATATATATATATATATATATATATATATATATATATATATATATATATATATATATATATATATATATATATATATATATATATCATTAAATAGGATTCTTTTCCTTATTTTGTGAAAAGAATAATGATAATGTGAAAAGAATAATTTAATGGTTAAGTATTAATCTTGAAAATTTGAACTATGACATTTAAAAATGTTTCCAAAATCCATAATAATGTACTATGTATTATCGATCATTAAGTTTTTTTATTAGTAAACCACTTTTCATCAAAATTTATTAGTCATCATTTGATAGTTAAAGACAATGTGTTTATGTCATAAAATTTGAGAAAAAGTAAAGATAATAAAAAGTTCTTGGGTTGAAATTCGTGGGACTTTGCTAAATTTAATTATAATAAATTCTTATGGAAATCACTTTGTTGTTTCTTTCTGTAATTCACGATTTTGTACTTCATGAAAAGTCTGTTAACATAGACATTGTGATTTTGAAATAAAAACGGAAATGAAGCAATTTTTACTATTATTGTATCACGCCGGTTCTCATCCAGAAAAACATTTGTTATAGTCTAATGATATTTTTAAGTTAACACACGCATTTTATTATATCATATAAAGCAAACTAAATCTTTTTTTTAAAAAGTTTTAATGAAACTTTTAAAAAGGATTTTGGACTATTTATTTTGCTTTATATGTGTTTGAAAAAGAGGTTAGAAACTATACAATGAGAGATCATCTTGTTTTAACCAAAAATGCATTTATAAATTTTAAAAGATATTAACATTATACCAATAGACAAAAATATTTAAGAGTCACTGAGAGATTTTGTATAGTACATTTACTGCAAAAATCTGAATCTTAGAAATTTTATGTTACTTTAGGTGTAATCAAATGCAAATGCTTTTGTAACTTCTATGTAAATTATAAAGGATATGATAAAAGAGATATAAAAAAAAAAACTAATTCGAAATGAATACAAATTTTAAAAATTTTAATAAGAAATTTTCTCCTTATGTCACATGCTTTATAGATAATGGGCTAAACACAGAAAATAAATTATTTTTAATTATTAGTTACCTATAAATATTTTCAGAAGAAAAATGTCCAATCTATTGCATCAATTTAATCGAAACAGAGGATTGTACTTATATGAGAGAGATAAAAAATATTGGTTAGTTTCAGTTTTTATAGTATGATCAAATAAAAACAAAGAAAATTCTAAATTTTACTACCAATTATTTGTTTGGACATAATAATTATTAATGTATATTCATTTTGTAATTATAGAATTTTGAATTTTTACATTTTGTGCGAGATGTGAGATATGAGCAATCGATGTCAACGATTTGTGATTGATTTTTAAAAATCCTATTGAAAGTACTTTAAAGTGATGATCATGATGGTGATATCGAACCTCGAATTGATCACCTTCCCCGAATAAAAGTTCAATAGCTTAAATGATGCTGTATAGATTTAAATAAATGAACGTAGTGTTTGATTTAAATATCACGTAACACATTGACTTATGAGATCAACATCTATAATTTTATCTAAAGTTTCAATGAAGGATAGTGAATGGAAAAAATAATAATAATTATTTTGTTAGATTATAGTAGCAAAATGTCGTAGTTAAAATTAATTTTGTTCTCCTTAAAATGTTTTAGTTGTTTTTATTATGTTTTAGTTGTTAGCAATCGTGGAGAATAACATAGAAGTATCTATGTTTTTCTAACAGGATTTGAATATATTAAGAATAACATATTTTAATGTCTTGTATAATACTTATATATATATATATATATATATATATATATATATATATATATATATATATATATATATATATATATATATATATATATATATATATATATATATATATATATATAGCAAGACGAAGTAGAGAGTAAAAATGTCAAAATAAAATATTCAAAGCACTTTTAACTACAATGCACAGAAAGAGAAAAAATAACGAAACCAAGCAATTAGTTTTCAATATGATTGCTTTCATTCATTTTGATTAATAAGATCTATAGTAAATCATAAAATAGATATATACAGATATGCATTCAATTGAAAAGAATATCCAGACAAGGAGCTGCAAAACCTGAATGTTGATGTGATTTGAGGAGTTATGTAAACTAAATAACATTTTAGCTTGTGCTACTTGGCATTTAAATTGTGTAGTAATCAGATTTAAAGATACAGGTGCTTAAATTTACGTCTCATAGGAGCTGAGCTATCAGTTTTATTTATAGAATTTTAAAGAAAGTTAACTTTAAAAAGGTTTACCTTTTCACATCTGTCCGATTTCGAAAAGGACTGTATTATAGGTTTCAGTGAAGTGGGTTAATAGAGCAAACAAATCAATCAATATGGAATTCTCTGCAATCCAGTAATAGGAATACACTGTGTGTTTGGATTGTAAATGGCCAAGTTTTTTTGGATTTATCATAGCCAATGTTGAAAAAATAAAATGAATGCTAAATTCCTGCTTTCTGTATGTGCATCTATCGAATTAGTGAAGAGAGATTTCTACCTTCTTAGCCTACTTTCCTTTTTGGTACAAGTGAATATGGCCCACTATCAATGGAAAATTTTTCCTGAAGGTAACACACGGTGAATGCTTAAATGTCTTAAATTATCCCTTAGTTATTAGACATTGCATAAACCAGCCAGCTTGCTGACCAAAGTAACGATATTATTAGTTACTCCATAGTTTAATAGTAGTGTGAATAAGGAAATAATATCCCCCTTATATTTCAAGAAGTCTTCGATCTATAAACGAATTGAATTATTAAGAATCAAGAGAGCAATGACCCAGGATACTGAATAGATTATTTTATACTTGATTAAAATTGGTATATATATATATTAATAAATAATTTATTAATTCTTCATGTAATTTTATTTATTAATAAAATTACATGAAGAATATGATAATTTAAATATTTAGATAATAATAATGAAAAAGCCCGTGTACATAATGATGTTTTTAAAATCTTTCTATTAATAAATTCTATTATGACATCACATTATATATATATATATATATATATATATATATATATATATATATATATATATATATATATATATATATATATATATATATATATATATATATAAATTAATATTATTCTATTAAATATTTAATGAAAAATTAATGTATTAATCATGAATTCGCTATTAAATCTAGAATATAGAATTCCATTATTGTTTCCAATACAATAACTGATTTTTAAATTTTATATTAGTGAATTATTTGTTTTTTTGCTATGCTGATTTTTACTATTATTTTTTTCATTGCACATGATATCCATCTATGTGTATAACATACCAGTTTTTAAATTGAATAAATTAATTTATGGATACATAGGAAATAGGACAAAACTAATTACCATTTAAACGGATTTCTAAAAATATGTTGAATATGTTAGTGAAAACAATTCAAAACAGAAGATGTGTGTCAGGTCCTTCAAAAGTTATGATTCTCTTGAAAGACTGATGTATTACTGTTTTAGACAATCAGAATCTAAGAGCTCCTTTTTTTCTTGTGACATCTATAGTTGCAGTGGTCATCGGTAAGGTGATATCTGCTATTATTGTATACGGAAACTACATAATGATGACCTATAAAACCAATTTGAATGTCTTTGTTGATTAATCCAGAGTGCCATGATTAAATCGATGTCGTCAATATGTGAATTTTACTCTAACTCATTGGGGTAAAGATCTATTCACAGATGAGTCAAGATAATCTCCTGTAATCAGATGATAAGTATGTAAGAGTTTTGAGAGCACTAAGCACACACAATTTGATTCTAGTTTGGTTTGATTTATTTTTTGCCATAAGGAGACTATAAGGAATAATTTGACTGATACATTTAAACTTTACCTAGAAGTGCTACAGCATTACTTCAGTGTATTAAGTGACTGTACACAAGGATTATATTTTAAAGTGGATTTGGAACTACTGAAAACGTTTACATCAGACACGATACTAGAGCACATGAGCTGTCAAACTGAAAGTCAGAGCTCTGCCCTCTTGCTCTATTTGCCTTAGAACATCATATATTATAAAGGGTAACGTTTACGATTTGGAAAAAGATTTTGTTTTAATATCACTTTAATTTGCTTATCTAAAAATCTGAGATGGTTGTATGGAAGCAGTATAAAATACAATACCTGATTGTAAGAGTATAAGATGTAGTAACTGTTCCTCTTCTTGTTTTAACAGACAATAATTTGCCTCTCATAGAGGGGAAGTCGCAGACGCCTAGCAAGAGTGTAAGGGTATTGCGTGAAGTACTCAGGTAATTAAATTTATAATTTATCCCAAGAAAATGTGTTACAAAATTAAGTAAAAGAAATCCAGAAGTGAGCTGGTTACCATTAATGTTGGGCTCGATTTTATTCCGTTCTTTACTGGCTCGTCTGCCGTTTGGATCCTATCTGACAGCTGAAGCTCTATTTAGTACCTGTCTAATTGGCATAAGGCAATTTTAAGCCAAAAAAGGCAATTTTAAGCAAATTGGGGAGTCTTTAAACCTTTAGTGAGGTGGGCTTTCAATGGATACCTTCCCACGTTGATATACATAGGAATAGAAAAGCAGATGCTTTGGCTAAAGCGTGTGTTGGTGGGCCGTTAGATATACCAAGTCATGGACATCTTTGGAATTGTTTGGAACACCTAATGAAGCTATAACTGCTTCTTGGACCATCCTATCTGTGAATCAATGGTACCAGGGAAAGTGCCATAGACGCGTGTTATTACTCAACTGTTATAGGTACCATTACTCAAGTGCTTTGTCATTGGAATATATACGTAAATATATCAGTTGCAAAATGAATAATGCCTTTTATTAAAAAGTGAACTGCAAAAGATTAAATAAAGAATATCCAATTTTATCTGTCCACACACATATAAATTATATATTTTTTTTACATTGATAATTTTTTTTTGAAAGAATTTATGCTCTTCTTCGAGATAAATATTTTCTATTGAAGAAATATAAGCATTTTAGGTTACACTACATGTATCAAATAAAATATATTTTCATTAATTATATACTCTCACATATAGAATTAACATGTTTGTGAAATAACTAAGAGAATGTATAAAAATATTGATAGTCGTGAGAAAAATAAGAGAAAACTCTTAATTACATATGAGAATACATAATTATAAAAACACATATAAAAATAAACTCACATATAAGAATATAATAAATTCATATAAGAATATATAAATTCATATAAGAATATTATAAATTCACATATAAGAAAAAACACATATAAGAATAAATATCATTCACATATATATAAAAGATTTAAATACAGTAAACTCTTGATTATTCAAGAGCACATTTTGTAGAATATCTACGATGCTCAAATTCCTAAAAATTTCAATTCATAATGAAAACATTTTTGAACGTTAGGAAACAGATAATTTTAAAATAAATTTTTAGCTGAAAAAGTAAGTCAATAAATTTTGTAAGCAGTGTATAATTTCATTATTTCTTAAGCAATAAATACCCGTATATGTTTAATATATATAATTAGGTATAATAAATAATTATTGTATGTATAAATTGTTTATACTTATCTTATAATTTGCTAACTTTTCATAACTTAGTCGATTACTCGCGAAATTGCATTTGATAGTCGAGCCCTTCAATTCCCCCGAATTGGTAGTTTAATTTATATACTTAAACATTGATTAAAATAACTCAAAATACTTCCATGTAATCGCCAGTTGTTTTAACTGAATGTAGGTGCTCAAATTTATCTATATAGTCAATAATAGAAAATTGTTATATATATATATATATATATATATATATATATATATATTAGAAAATAAAATAGTAATTAAATTAATTAAAAAAATTTATGTTTGTAGTTTATTATTTTTGTTTATTAGTTTATAGCAGGAGAATTTAATAATGGGTAAGTTCATAGTTTAATTATAAAATTAACAATTTGAGATTTTAACAAGTTTGATCCTACCTTATTTTTATGCTTTATATATTCGGGATGTTCTATCAATTTTAAATATTTTGTTATTCCAACTATTTGAAAGCAACAACTAAATTTTATAGAACTCATGTGTTAATATATTTAAAAAAAATTGCTTAAAATAATGTTATGCAGGAACATTTTAGCATAAAAAAATTATGAAAATGAAAAAGTAAACTTTTTAAAAATCTTTTCCCAAATGTGATTAATCTTTTTATCGGTTACTTTTTTAGGAATAAAATGTATTTTAAAAGTTTAAATCATTCGTAATTTCCAACTTTAAACAACATAAAGATAGTCACTAATTAAAATTATTGAAAAATAGTTATTGTTCATTAAAACCTTTTATGGATTTTTTTCAAATATTTGAAATTAATAACAACTTTTTTTAATTTATCAAAACTTCGAAAGATGAAGATTTCAAAAATATGAATAAACTATATCTGCAGAAAACTTATCTATGAAAGCTCAATTAAGTTACTTTTACATTACATTGTGATTTGGAATAAATAATATACATTAATGGTCTACTCACAGCAATTGGTAACACTGAAGAATACATACGATAACTATTATGGTATAGATCTATAATTTATTTATATAAAGATACATTTTAAAAAATAAATAATGTATTTAAAATGTCTATATTTTGCTGAAATATCCAATGAAACATTTTTATACTTTATTATTTTGACAGTGATTTCAACCGGTGAATTTTACCGAGTGACCCGGAAGAAATGAACACAGTTTTTTTTCTCTTACGCATTTACTTTCCCCTTCTCTCTCATCTTTTAGACAAAGTTACCTGAATGGGTCCTCTTATGACAGATTCGCTGTTTGGCGATGTTAAAATCGAAATTAAAAACAAAAAAATCTCAATTAAATAGCAAAGTAGCCAAACAACTCGATCAGTAGATGTGTAAAAAATTCGCTTTCAAATAGGACCACGCGTGCGCAGACTTCCTACCTGCGCAGCAAAGAGTCGCAAAAACATCACCATGGAGAGCTTCATTTGTTTGTTTACTGTCCAGTTACTCACACATTCGTTCTTGGGCTAACAAGGCTTCATTCCGGTGGAGAGTTTCTCTTTCTCATTAATATGTGCTAATGGTAAGTGGACTAGTATTTGATTAATGAAACATTCTTTTTTGTTTAATATCACTAATGTTTATATTAAATTACAAAATTTTTGTTTTTAAAATTATTTTCTGTCGTAATTACAAACGAACGGTTGCAATATATTTTTTGTTTAATAATATTTATTATTTTAATAAACAAGCGAAATATAAAATCGTTAAATATAAAGTTTGTTCTGAGTGAAAATTCTTTAATCATTGGAAAATATGATCACATTAAAAATGAAGAAACATAATATATTTCCATGTCTATATGCCATGTGTATAATTTCTGGAGAAATAGACAATTAGTTTTTGTCAAACACATTTATCATTTTTTAAAAATGTACTAAATAATAAATTAAACAATAAAAAATATGCATATATACACTATTTTTTAAATCTCTATGGGAATTTGAAATATAAATTATCCAAATATTTGTAAATATTTGAAAATATTTATAAATATTTGAAAATATTTATATTTTAGTTACTTAATATATAATTCACAACAAAGTTGTTTTAATATATAATTCACAACAAAGTTGTTGTGTTTGTTGTTTTATTTTGAAAGTTGTTTAAAAATTAATTTTTAATTTGTTTCTACATAATATTTATATTTATTATTTGATTTTGATCATATCAGGGCTTATTAATTTTACATGATATGAGTGTTTACAATTAAACATTCTCATTTTTTAATTGCTTTATCTTACACTAAATAATGTAATTTAGAAACCGAAAGACAGACTTTTGAAATTAGAAAGCGTGTTATTTAGCAGGATTTGTCTGCTTAAAGATGAATTACTTCAACAAAATGGAACACAGCTGCTTCACCACTCAGATTAGTATGTATTATCTAACACACCACGTGTTTCCAATACGATGGTGTACAACAAGCTGTATGCGATATTTTTTGTGTATAATTTATAAGAAAATAACAGAAACATAGCTAATTACATTCGAACCAATTTTTAGATTAACTAAAAGTAATGACATTAAAAACAAGATTTTAATTTACTTTCGTTCCGCTTGTTATATTTCACCCCCTTATTATTTTCATTCTGTCATTATAGCAAAGTAATAATCTACAATGAGTTAAACTTATGTGTAAATATTAATAAAAAAATTTATCCTACATTTTATTACTTGCGAATATTTTCAAAATTCGTTATAATTCTTTTAAACTAATTAACGATAAGATAAATTTAATTAATTAGAATCAGACATATAGTTGCTTTATGAATTAACAATTATTGCTATTTTAGCTTCATTTCAGTATTTCATTATTATTTAAATTTTGTGGAACGAAAGTTATTTTATATAATGTACGGCACCTGAACTTAGAGATTTAGAAATAAACAACTAATTAAAAATTAAATGCATTTTTGTTATATTTTTTAAATGCATGGTTTTAATACATTTATTTCTTGTTTAATAATGCAGTAAGTTAAATTTTGCATTATTATTTACACACTCATGAATTCTACGTTAATTTTTAAATAATAATTGAAAAGAAACCACTTATTGTTATATAATATGAAAAGATTTAACTGTAATGTAACAGAAAATTGTTTTTGTCTGAAAAAAGTACACTTCTTATAACATTTATTCTTAAACTTAGAAATTTAAATATCCGATTCATTTAAC
This sequence comes from Latrodectus elegans, assembly GCA_030067965.1. Taxonomy (NCBI): domain Eukaryota; kingdom Metazoa; phylum Arthropoda; class Arachnida; order Araneae; family Theridiidae; genus Latrodectus; species Latrodectus elegans. Next base: position 36,751,910 of record CM057809.1, read on the forward strand.
GGAAAGCATAAAAGGAAATGTAATATCATAGTGTTTTATTTTAAAAAAAAAACATCTCCATTTATCACATTTTCATTAAAATCAACTTGAAACTATCTCAGTCAAAAAGAAAGTAATAAACGTCCTTTATGGTATCATCATATATTTTAAATTTATATGAATCTCATTTGTAACGGTATAAATTACACAATGTGAGCTTAATTTTTTCCACGGGAAAATATTTTTTAACTGCTAAATTTTTCAGAAAATCTCATTAATATCCCTTAAAAAGCAAATACGAAGCACTTGCAGTGACACGTGTCTCTGAATGGTTCAGTAAAGTATTTCAACAGATTTTAGACAAAAAAAAAAAAAAAAAAAAAAAAAAAAAAGGAACTAATGACAAATTTTCATCGCAGTTTTTTTCTTTTCAAATTATTGTTTTTCTGGTATTTATATATGATAAGCATAAAATGTATAAGCTTGCAGTTCTAAACGAGAAAAGCTTTTTATAATAGCAAAAACTTTATTTATTATGTAAAAAAAGGATATTTTTAAGGAAAAAGTATTCAGTGATTTTCAGAGGAAAAAATCTGTACAAAATATCTATCTTCAATGGAAGAAAAAAAAAAAAAACAAACTTCGCAGGCATTACTTCATTGCTTTGGTTGTTTATGATAATGAAATATCCGGGTCTATAACAGACAAAGTCTCATAAGAATTAAAAGAGGCGAATTTATAGAGAATAATGTTCCGATGTAACGAAAATTATTTATGAATTTCAAAATAAAAGTATCATAATGAAAAATTTTGAATATTCAAAGAAATATTGGTATAAATATGATTTAGGAATAAGCAGGTTTGAGTAAGAATTAAAATTATTTAGTTATAACTCAGAATTCTAATTGTCGAACGATGTATAAAGATTTAAAAAAATGTTCAATGGATGACAATACATGACGGAAGTGAGTTATACTCATAAAATTTACATGAAAATTATATAATATTGTATGATAAAACAAATATATGAAATTAACTTCATGATTTTTTTCTCAATGAAGTTAAAAGAAATGAAATATTCCGGAAAGGCTAGAAATTTCTTTAACACAGCATAAAGTTATGGTTATAAATCATAGAAATATTTGATATATATTCTTTAATTTGTATTATAATGCCATTGGAATGCATTTTGTGATTCAAAAGAAATAACAAAACCAGTTTTGCATAAGAAAAAACAACATTTTTATTTGTCAAAAGTTATGAAGAAGTTCGGAAAAGTTATATAATTGTATCATAATGATAGTAAGAAATTAATTGAAATTGAATCATGTATTAAATAATAGTATAACTATACCTATTTATTTAAATATTAAAAATAAAAATATTGGTAAGCATACAGTGCATACGGAATTTTTTTGACTCGGAACTTTTGTAAATGTAACAAATAAATAATTTTTCAACTATATTATTCTAGAAAGTAATTATAAGGTTCAATAACTTGCGAAAATTAACTATTATATTTAAAGTCAAGACTTGTATAGCGTTGTAGTGTGATACATTCAAAACTAAGCGATTAATTTAGCTTGAAAGTTATTTAAAACAATCAATGGGCTTATATTAGAAGTCAGGAATGTCTTAAATATTGGCCACAATAATATCCAATTAACTGCCAAAATTTTTTAAAATTAATTCTATCAACTGAAAGTAATGTGTCAGAAGCTATGTGCAGGTACTAAAACGAAACAATCAATAATTTTATATTGTGATGAATCTCTCATGACATTTTTTCATAAAAAAGCTTTCATGGTATGAAATATAAACTAATTTTATTAATTTATTTTAATATGTAATTAAATTTATAAATTTTTTAAGGAAAATTAATTTCCAAATGATTTATTTTTCGAAAAGACACACGAAAGCAAAATTAGAAATTATATTCAAAGTGTTCAATGAAATGGATTTACTTGTTAGTGAAATTACGTTAGGGATTGATTTGTTTATTCCAAGGAAAGAAGTCTTGCAAAGAAAGATGAATTTTTAAAAGGAACCGTAGGCTTCATCATATATTTCTAAATTATTATAATTTCAAAGTTTATAGGATAGAATTTCTATTATAAATTGCAATATCTGCAGCATTTTTCATTACTGGATATGAAAGTTTCAAAGCAAAAAAAAAAGTTTTATAAAGTTTATAATAGAAATCTAGAAAAATAAGCTTTTTTTTATTTTAGAAACATTCTACTTTTACCGAAATTCCAGCATAGGAACAAATTCCTATTGTTTCCGTAGAACATTTTTGAATCTCTTGGCATGATGTGTATACAAATTTATTCTAAACACTAACAGTTTGTCATCTAAGAAAAGCTGGATAGTAAGAAAAATAGAAAGTTGGAAGGACGGTAAATTTACATAAAAGTCCCGTTTTTCATTCATTTTTATTGTCTTTAATGTGTCAAGCACCTAAAGATTTTCTAAAAGGTGTGGTTTCTTGTAGTTCTTAAGAGTTTCTACCTTTTCAGATATCTTAGATTTACTAAATATTTCTAAACTGTCTGACATAAAGAAAAAAAATTATTATTTACGTACTGTTCAAAAGAAGTCTAATCTGAAGGATTCTATAAAAATAGTTATCTGTTACAATCACAAAAATTGTTCATGAAAAAATAGAATGGCTGGGAAAATTACCATTTCCTTCACTATACACTATACTTTTACAAACATTATTCTTACGAGTATTTGTATTGTTAAAAAAAATTACTATAGAAAAATAGCAATATATAATTTGTATACGAATATACTACAAAATTTATACATTTACTTATTTTCCATTTATATATAAAAATATGAACTTTTATACTTTAATAAAATGTAGAAGCCTTTTTTAATTTGATATATTTTCTCTTTATAAAAGCAGTTATTATATATTTAAAAAGTATTTTTATTTTTTATGAGAGACTTAACATTTAAAACATTTTGCAAAATATATCATGCACTTTGATATTTTTCTATTTTAAAAATATCTGCAGTAACTTTAAAAATTTATTTAAAAAACTTTCATACAAATACAAATATTTCGATTAAGTAACAAAACAAAACATATTTTAAACATAGGTTGAATTTAAAGTATGCCTAAAAACAATTTAAAATTGTGATAATTATTAATATTTTTTTAAATATAATTGCAATTCATTTAAAGAAAAGAGAAATTGGGGATAAACATTTCAATATTGAAGCAAAATATAAGCTCTAACAATTACATTATTTTTACTAGAAAAAGTAGATAATACAGTTAGAGAAAAGGTAAAAATTTTGCTTTAAGAGTTTGACTTTGTAAATCAATATTTATTCGTAACTTTCATATTGTGAATTGCTTTCAGTTTTTAACTACGCAAATTAAAAGTTATTGAATTGAAATTTTTAGAGAAGATTTTATAATGTCTCTATTAATTCAAAAAGGATACTTTGAATAAATTCTCAACAGAAACATATTTAAGAACCAAAATATAAATTTGAAGTAATTATATAATTAAATTCCAATTTATGCAAAAATTTTGATCAAAATGGTTTTCCAACAACTTTTCCAAAAATGAAATAAATTTCCAATTATATTTCACAATATTCATACTTTTTTCATTCTTTTGAACTTGTTAATTCAAACAAATTTTAAAATGTAATTTAATAAGCTTGCTTAAAATATTAAAATTTATTCTTTTTAAATATTAGACACTGAAATTTGAGATAAAAATATTAGATGACTTATTTTTAAAGAATCTGTACAGAATTTTAGTAAATATTGCTATAAAAATCTCAGTTTGCATTCAAAAGAAAATTATAATTTACATAATATCTTTAATTAACTGTTTTTGACAATCTTAATTAAAGAAAACTGCACAGTAAGTTAAATATTTCTTTCTGCATGTTTATTGTATCCTATGGTTTATATCATTTGTTAAAATACATAAATTTCATTTTATCTAAATTAAAATTAATTATAAAGATAAACAACATTTGAAATCAGTTGCAGTCCTATCTTGAAGATAATTATATTAATAGTGTAATTATATTGAGGTGTAAAATAAAATTATCATTTGCTATGTATACTATTGCAGTCTAGTTCAAATTTATTTCCATTTTAATTTATATTTTAGGTAGATGTAAAGTGTTTTAAAATTTAAGTATCTGATTCAAATCATAAAAGTATTTTCTGAATTGCATTATATCGTAATTATCTCTAATTTTTTTACATTGATATAAGGTCCTTAGCATGAAAATAATTATGAAATATTTCAAAAGGGATTAGAGAGGGAAATAACAAGTTAAACTAAATAACTTTTAAATTTTTTGCATTTAAATCTAGAACCTTTTAGTTTTAAATTAAAATAAAGATATAAAAATAATACTCAAATATTCAAATATGGCACTTTTAAAATGTTTCTAATATGTATGCATTATCACCCATAGAAATTAAGAAAAATGACGGAATAATTATTCCTTCAAATGCGATGTGAAGAGATATAACATTTACAATATTTTTCTTTACATTAGTACAAAAACTACATCCTATGCAGTTTCTGTTGTTAATATGAATATCGTGTGTGTATATATATATACCTAGTATTTTAATAACACTTATATTATTAAAATGTTTATTGAGTTTAATAGAAATAGTAATTGAAGATAAATTTTAAGTGAAGTTTATTAATTTTAATAACCAAAACTCTGTTAGTGAGAACTAACATAATTTCCAAAACACAAAGGAAACGATTTGTGAATAGTTACATGTATTCAAGAAAATATCATAAAATACATATACATGCATACATACACACACAAACATATATATATATATATTCATATATATACACATGTTTGTTGTATATGTTTGCGTGTGTATGCATATACATATATATATATATATATATATATATATATATATATATATATATATATGTATGCATATATATAATTAAATTTAATGTTATTCATTTAAACCTTATTAGTGTTTAATACCTATAGTTTAATAAACATAGTTTTTATGATATACTAATATATATTTTATAAAATAAGCAAGTGATTTCATTTTCTATTCTGGATTTTCTGAATATTAGAAAACAGACATTTATGTTTATTTTAGGAACAACAATCAATTTTTGATTTGCTAAATTCTGTGAAAAAATTTCACACGATATTAAGATTTTGACTTTGTAATAACTTTCGTGTAAGGTTATAGTAGCTTAAAATTTTGTGAAAATTTCGTATAAATCTTTATCTTAATTAATATAGAATTTGGCATTTATTTTTCAAAATTTCTTTGTATACTAATATTTTGTAAGTAAAATTTTTTTTTATAATATGGAACATTTTATGAATAATTTTCCTTTTATTAGTACATTGTCATAATTTATAAAAATGAGAAAAATTTGTTTACTTTTTGAGTTACTGAAGTAAATTTATTAAGAATCAAGTGTTTCAAACTAGTCTTTAAAGCTATATTTTCTCAGAAAAAAAGCATTTTATAAGTCAAGTATTTTATTTATTCTTTAAAGTCAAGTATTTTATACTCACCCAATTTAAAGGTACTTTTGCAACGTACATGGTTTCCAAAAATTCAAATTATTTATATATGTGCTTTGTTGTGAACTAATTTATTGAAGAAACCCGGAATTTATTTTAGATCTATGCTTTTCTCTTCATTACTTGTATATAATGCTAAAATATTCAAAATTTTTTCACATCAGAAAATAGATCATGGAAAAATAAATGATAAAAAACTAACTTAATTAGTTTGGTAATGATTATTTATTATTAATGTTATGTTTAAGTAAAATAAGATAGAAATATATTGTACTTGTTTGGAGTTTCAGTAAAAAGCCGAAAAATATTGTGGAAATATAGATTTCCAATTGAGCTTGTGTGTGTGTGTGTGTGTGTGTATGATTAAAATATAACAGTTTGCATAATATAGTAATTATTAACTACCAAAAATTAAAAATTTTATCTAATAGTTTTCGTTAAACTAACTATTTATGCAAAATTAATCCTATAAGGAATAAAAAAGTAATTTCTCATTATTACTTTAAATAAAATGAAATACTTTTTTATTATTTAATACAATGAAAAACGTTATAGTATAATGTGATTTTAGAAATAAAAAATAGAGAAATTTTTTAATTTATAAATGTTGTTAAAATGAAAATATATAATTACAGAACCATGAAGTATTCATAAAACTGCAAATTTTGTATATATATCAACATCATAGAGAGAGTAGAGAGTAGAGAGAGAGAGAGAGAGAGAGTAGAGAGAGAGAGAGTAGAGAGAGAGAGAGTAGAGAGAGAGAGAGAGTAGAGAGAGAGAGTAGAGAGAGAGAGAGAGTAGAGAGAGAGAGAGAGTAGAGAGAGAGACAGAGAGTAGAGAGAGAGACAGAGAGTAGAGAGAGACAGAGAGTAGAGAGAGACAGAGAGTAGAGAGAGACAGAGAGTAGAGAGAGACAGAGAGTAGAGAGAGACAGAGAGTAGAGAGAGAGAGAGGCTAATTGTTCAGTGCACGGAGTCATATTTAAATATTTTTTCGATATTTCAGAAAAAGTAATTTGATTCATGTGTATTGAATCATTCATGAATTTATGAATTTTGAAAATGATAAATTACATGATTCATGTAATTTATCATTTTCAACACCATAACTGATTTAATAAATGTAAATTCTTTGTAACATTTTATCACTTAAAACAAAGAAATTTTTAATTTCCTTTTTTCATTTTAGGTGTTGGTGACAGTGAAAATCTTGTATTGAAACAAAAAAAAAATTATCACACAATTTGCAAATGCTGCCTAGAAAATTGCAATAAAAAATAGATTCCTTCAAAATTTCATGCATGTTTGGCAATGGATAAGCTCTCAAGAGTTATAGATAAAACCTGGCTATTAGTATTCTTTTTTATCTGTGCTCATTTAGTATTTTCTGCTTCGGAGACAAGAATATTTACTGCAGGAGAATGGGATGGTGCATCAGATACGAATGTTTATTTATCAGCAGGTGGAAAATATTTTAACAACAATCCGTAAGTTAATTTATTAACATCAAAATTTTGATGTATACATATAGATAGATTTAATGATATAATAATATGATAATATTTTTTTACAATAGAATAAAAATGGGTTCTCTAACAGTTGCATATTTAAAGTTTTTTAGAAGAGAAATTTCTATTTATAAATATGTATAATATTTTGATGTGGTCATGATGATTATACAATCTAAGGATTTCCAGGCTAAGGAAGATAGTATAAATGCAAGTTAAGTTATTTTCACTTTAACATTACATAACAGATACATTCTGATAAAATTATTTTACTCTAGAACTTAAAAATCTCGACATTTTAAAATTCAAAATACGTCACACGCACACACACACACACACACACACACACACACACACACACACACACACACACACACACACACACACACACACACACACACACACACACACACACACACACACACACACACACACACACACACACACACACACACACACACACACACACACAATACGATGACGTATACGTCATCGTATTTATATATTTCAGTAAGTTTTTCCTTCAGGAAAATTATTTTTATATCTAATCCTTCCTAAATCATAGACAATTCCTTTAAAAATAAAGAATACATAAATATAGCTACTTGAAAATGAAATATATTATTTATTTTATCTATAAAAAAGAATAAACCATTGAGTTTTACTTTAGATGTACTTTTTAAGCAAACTTTTGAAAAATTATGTAAAATCCTTAATTGTGATAATCGAGAAAAGTTTTTATAGTCTTCAAAAATACAAATTTATGACTTTTACCCATTTCCCTTATTATTGGCGCATTATAGGTAGAAATATTTTGTTTTTCAAATCAGAATTCACCAAATTCTTTACATTTTGATTGATTTTAAACAAAGGTAATATTGAAAGAATGAAAAGAATTCTACTTACTGCACTGAAGTGTTTAATTAGATCAATTTGAAGAAAGATATTTTCTAAAAAATTCGATACATAATTTTTTATCAGAAAAATTATGTCTTGGCTTAAAACTTTCGCAAATCATTATTATTCGAATAAAGTTAGCTACAATGTTAATAATCGTATGCAATTTCCAAATATTATTGCTTAGAAATTCCCTTACTTTTTAATGTATTTTAATAGGGTGATTGAAGATTTGAATTGTATTCAAACGAATGTAAGAATTACAGCTTTAAAAGCTTGTATTAACATTAAATAACATACGTAATTTTAACGTTTATCTAAATATATAGAATTTGACTAATAAAGATATTTTTTAGTAAGGAAGAAATAGTGCCCAAAATATTCTATCGTTTGTTCAAAGATAAAAGAAATACTTATGTATTTGCAAAAAGGAAGGGAAACAATTCGAACTTTAAATTAAAGAATTATAGTTATTTGATATTTATTTCAAGCATAAGCACAAATAAAATAATTTATATTTTCTTTTTTCAAGCTTGTCATTCAACCTTCATTTAATGTGTTACAACATTTTATTTCTTTTATATGAATGCTTATTAGAATTAATTTTTATTCTGCATTTACTAATTTGTAGTTTTGTAACTAGTTTTATTTTTTAATTATTTGCATCTATAATACAAATCCATTCTTAAGGTGAATTTAGTGTTTCTCTTCATCTTTTAAAATGTATTCATGAAAATTTTAATGCTTACTTTGCGGGTAATATGGAGTTATAAAAAAATCATTCTTCTGTTCAAGGTTATTCGAAGAAGATTCAAATTATACCAAGAATTCATAAATTAGAATGGAATTTAAATTTTATGAAGATCATGTAGCATGAAAATTTTGACATCCCATTTTTCCTGTCATATTTTATTATTATTATAACAGTTTACATTTCTGCAGTAGAAAGGAAAAATATTATTTAATTTTTGATTTGCTTATGAACTCTTATTTATTTCAATTTGGTAAATCGTAAATGGAGACAATTCCTGCAATAAATATGGTAAATAGTTTCAGATCAATCAAACATTGCATATTATTAGTAAAATCTATTTTATTAAAATAATCATGTCAGTGTCAAGGAGCTAGTTAAGTCTCGTGGAAAAAGCAACTTCTTTAAAAATAATTATTTTTTAACGTGATGATAATATCAATAATTAAAAAATATCTATCAGCAATAAAAATAGAAAATGCTTAATCCTTTAAGAGAATGACTTAATAAAATATTCACAGTAACGTTAACTTTTTTTGCTCTTTTTTATAATTATGTTATTGTAACATTTGTATTTTCAACAAAATTTTCTTATTATTGAGACGAGTTGTTATTTATTCCTCATCGTAACTCGAAGCAACCTTGATTTATTTTACGAAGAAACATTAATCAATAGGGAGGGTTGCCAAACTTCTGCGCTTTAATTTCAATATGAAATAAAATACATCGCTTAGAGGAAATGAAACTGTTTCGCGTTGCATAACTTATTAGTATGCAGTATTTTAGTCACATAGTTTGTAGGTAACTCATAATATAGGGATGCATGGCACTCCTTATATTATTAACTTTTTGTGTTCTACTTCTTTGATCATTATAATATCAACCTGGAGTAGAGTATAGAAAGATAATAAATTGTTGTCGAAAGATAATGCGAGTAAAACTACCAGTAGAAATAAACTTAAATTCAAATGCTAGAGCACAGAAATCTAAATTTAAGAATCTTGCTGTTATTTTCGTATATTGTAAATTGATTCGAACACAATTTTACTTTCATTTTATCGAAAAAATATCTTTTCTTCAATGAAACTAAATCAAAATTGCTGCTTTCTAGTCATTTTCTTGGGAAAAGAGAATGTATTATTATATATTTGTAAGGCATCATCCTAACAAACTTTTTATTATACCTCTGGTTTAGTAATTATCTTATCCAATTATTAATGTTAATTCCTCATGGAAGACAGTCAAAAAAAAAGTGTAATCAAGAATATTTTTTGTTTACAAATGATTTTTTTTATGAAATTACACTACCGTTGTTATTTTTTTAACTATATCAAATTCGACAGAATTTTTTCCATTAAGTTGAATAAGAAAGAATATATATACTTTTAACTTCTAACATCAAGAATTTTTTTTTCTGGTACTGACATTAAAAATCGCTGACATGTGTATTTGATATTTTATATGTTCTGTAAATAATAATATCTCTTATATTATTTAATACAAATATAGGTTTGCTGAAAGTACCATTTCGATTTAAAAGCTTTCTGAAAATTTGAATCTAAATCATGAAAATCTGAGAACTGTGTAAGGATTTAAGAAAAAAACCCTCGTAGAGCTATTTCCTTTATTTGTATCTTAACAAATTTTTATCAAAAATGGCATTAAATGTTTTAACTTGAGTTATATGGTCTCTAAATACAGAAATTACAAATGGTAGCTATGTATATTTGACATTTTGAATATTATTTAAATGAAATGTCCTATATAATATTTTTAAATAAAAACTAAGTCACGGAGAGAGTTACATAGAAAAAAAATTATTTTATGGGAAATATTTTTTATAATTCCATAAGCATTGAACAGTTGAACTTTCAAATTCCGTAATTTTGCAATTCAGAAAAGATTTGAAACCCAAACCTTCATGTTTTTCATCTATTTTAATATTTTGAATTTAAATACCGTTCAACATTCAAATTTGGTTGATTTCCAAATTAATAAATTTCAAAAAGTATTTTGCTTTTGGAATCCAATAAAATTTTTTTATCATGAAATTGGGTTTATTTAATCACACGTAACTTTTTTACGCATTAAAAACGTATATGATATATAATAATCAACTTTAATAGTTGATTATTATATATCATAGCCACTAACAAAATATTAACTTAATACCATTCATAATATCACAGTATGAAAGCATTATGGGTTTAGTGCTTCCTTATAAATAAATTACAATGTTTATTGATTTTTCAATATATTTTGAAAGGAATATTTAATCTGCACTATATATAACTTCATTTACATCTCTCAGGTGAAAATTATATTTTTAGAGAAATAATCTTACATTTAAGATTTGTGAATTTAGAATTTAATTTGTATTTTTTCAATAAATTACTTTTTCTTGTTTTTGCTTTTCTTTTTTTTTAAATTCATAAAATTTTCAATCTGTTTCCAAAAACCACTGATTAAAAATTACAGTAAGAATTAGATTAAAAGATGAAATTCAAAATGGAAAGATGAATATCAGTAAAATTATTATTACTTATTTTCATTTTTTATATACACGCTAGAAGATTCACTTCATTTATTTTTTATATAAAGATAGAAAATAGAAAAAAAAATTTCATGGATATTTCCTTACTGTATTATTACAATTATAAAGCAGTATCAAAAATACAAATATAAACCTGCGAATTCGATAATTCTTTTTTGAATGAAGCGCTTCTCTTTCGTCTACATAGAAGAACACTTGAACAATTATTTCGGAAAAAGAAATACCTAAACTATTTTATTTCTTAATAACTGTTTTAGTAAATAACCTTGCCCTTTCCAGATGCTTAATTCCTTAAGAATAAAATTATGAGGGAAAGCGGGGAAACAGGGTTTTGACTGGCACTTAAATGTGGCAATAGTTATAATTTTCTTTTCTCCCGACCTATTTCGCCTTGAGGTTATTGAAAAGAGGCCGCATTTAGGGTCAAGTTAAATCAAGCTGGTATAAAAAGTGAAAGGGAGAGTTGAACATTCTCTCTAAAAAGCATAAACTTCTACTTGAAAGTAAATTGTTTGTCATAAGTAGTTTCTGTTCTGAGGTGATTGTTTTCAGACGTGTTGAAAATATATCATTGTCATCAAAAGACGTTTGATAAAGTTATTCATAAGAATAAGTTTTATATATTTATTTTGAAAAGAAAAGTGTAAATTAAGTTACGTAAATACTAGTTTTAAGATGTCATATTTTTCACCTAATCTTATTCCAGTCATTGATACATATTATGAAATAAAACTGGAGCACATCGTAAGTTGATAAACATGTGTATGTTCAAATATCATATATTTATACTAGTTTATTTCATTTTGAAATTAAATTCCAGATAATTTCTTAACATGTTAATAATTTTAAGGCATAATTCTAAAATTTAGAATTCCGAATTCATAATTAATAATTCTACATTTAATAAGAGAAAATAGTTTGTAACGTTCAGAAATACAGACGGATAATGAAGGAAAAACTTATTTGAATTTTTAGGAATAATCGGATATAGATATACATGTATCTGAGTTGCAGCTGTATTTTGACTGACTTTCTTCGTTATTTTTTGTGATCAAAATTTGTGTTATTCTTATATATATATAATTCCCTTATATTTATGGGTATTAATTTCTTTTTATTAAAATGTTTTTCCTAAGCTTTATATCATTTGTTTCTATTACTTCCTCTGCTATTCTGAAAAAAAAAGCTGTGTAAAATTTGCTTATATAAGCTAAGCCTTGTACAAAAGTGTTTTTAGAAATTTCTATAAATTTAAAGTTCTGTATACAGAATTTTTAATTAGTAAACTACTGTTAAATAAATTCTGAGTGAAAACTTAAAAACAAAACCAAAACATTGAAATTTTCTTTTCTAAAAGTACATGATAAAAACTTTGACAGTATTTGAATTATCCTTTAAGTTTCACTTCCTTTAAAGCATTTTCTTTTATTGTATCATTAATATAATAATCATTAATAAATTTGTATCATTAATAAATTTTTAATAAACTTTTAATTTATTGAGAGATTACTATTCAATGAATTTAAAATTTGCTGTACAATTTAGTAGTTTTAAAGGTGATATAATTGAAAATTTTTGTAAAATATGAATTTTGACCTTTATCGTAACATAACTGACTTTTATTCAAGTATGTTATAGTTTCTTTATTTTAAAATTAACTAATGAATCTCAAATTACAGGAAATAAACTTTCAGCTTGTGATATATAAAAACAAATGCGTGTAAATTATTTGCGATTGATATAAACTGTTATTACAGTAGTCTTTTTAGTTCCTACAAGATGGAATCAGGTACATTCCAAACCACTGAAAACTGGATGAAGCAGACTACTCTTTAAAATGTTCTTAAAAGGATTTAAATTGTTAAAACAATTTCCTACCTACTATTTAATAATAAAATATACAGTATTTTGTTGACGCAATTCAACGTAAATCTACATTTTAGCTTAGTAATTAATTTGAGATAGCAATCAAAATGTCTGAATAATTCACATTTCTGTGTTTATTATTTATGAATTGAAAAAATTGTTGTTTGTTTTAATGAATAGAATGTCTGCTTTTGAAGGACTCATAGAAATTCTATTTTTTAGATGAATTTCAGGGTTAAATTAAATTTAATATTAGTAAAACTAATGGTCAGAATGATGTTTGATTAACACTTAAATAAGTTTTACAGAATAAAAATTTGCCGTATATAGCAATTCAACTAATTCAAGCTTTGCATTCATAAGCTATTGGCAACAATGCTGTTAAAACTATTTTTATGAAAAATTTGGATAATTTAGTTTACTGTCATAAAATATTTTTCTTTGGCTGGTTTCCATTTTAAATATTTGTATTTGAAGAAAATTACCTGTACAATTTCTAAATAATGAAAGTGGTGAAATAAGAACTGTTGTGGATAGAACTTTGTACAAAATCTGTTTGAAAAAATATTTCTGATGATATTGTTGTACAAAATTCTCTAGAAATGAAATTATAAAACGGAAAAGTATTTCTATGATAAAATGTAAACTTTATACATTTTGGGGTAATATTCAGAAAATGTTTTGGGGCGAAACTTCTTCAAATTAATTTTTACTGGCCTTTTATATATATATAGTATATTAAACAATATAATTTTTTATTTAATTGCTTAAAAGTTATGCAATCACATAAAAAACCTATGGTAATTTTTAAGGGAGAAAATTGCATTAGGTACCATTATCTATCCGGTTAAAACAACTGTGTAAAAGCCATCATTTCTTAATGCAAATTCAATTTAAATATGAAAATAAGATAGTCAGTAATTTCGGTGAATGTATTTCAGTATAAAAAATATTTTAGTAATTGTTGCCACATAAAATATTCAAAGAGATGAGATTTTAAACTATTTTAAGAAAAGTACTTATGTAATGCATAATATTAGGTCCATTGGAAAGTTCTATCCGTTGATCGATGTTGTGAAAACCATGTTAGAGCAAGCTCTTTTTTTGACAACATCGGAGATCACAGAGATCTTAATTCAGCTCAGCAAACTATATTCGGAGGATAGGATTAGTTTGGAAATATTTAAATGGGTGCCATATGAATTAAGTCAGAATAATTTGGATGATCGGTTAATCATAAGACTATCTGTGCTTGTTGGGAGGAAAATCGAGACTTTTTTGAACTGGATGATAACTTGGGATGAAAAGTGGATTACCTACAAAAACATCGTAAAGGAAAAGTATATTGTACGGCAAACTTAGCCAAAAGTATTGTCAGCAACTAGAAAATTTAAAAGGATCAATTCAAGAAAAGAGACCAGCAATGTTCCAAGAATGAGTCCAAGAAAAGAGTTCGTCAAAAAATTTCAGACCTAGGCTGGAAAATTCTGACCCATACACCATATTCCTCTGGTTTATTACCCTCCAATGATCACTTGTTTTTGTTCATACAGAACTTTTTGATAGGCAAAAAATTAAAAAATGAAGAAGATATTAATCAAGCACTGTTTAAATTTTTTGTAAGAAGAGATTAAACATTTCTCAAAAATGGAGAATACAAATTGCCCTCATGTTGGCAAGAAGTCATTGATAATAATGACAATTATATTATTTAATATAATTTATTGACTTTACGAAAAATTTATATTTTGTTTTATATGAAAATTTAACAGAATTTTCCGGTAGTATTAAAACTAACAACATCGCTGGTTATGGGTGAAATGCCTTTTGAGGGCTATATTAAAGTCCTTGTGTAAAAAATGATGAAAATATGCTTAAAAATATGAGCAAAACCTATTTGACTTATTACAAACATGTATGAATTGTTATAATAAAACACAATGTGTTTGAATTCCAACGTTCTGATATACACATACTTAAAAGTGTATAATTATAATTTGTTTCAGTTTCAGTTTATTTCAAAACAGTCAGTCAATCAGTTTCAGTTTATTTTGTTTCAGTTTATTTCAAAACACTGCTACATGAATGAACTGAAAAATCCTAGTCGCGCATACAAAACAATGTATCTCATTGCTTAATAGTTAGAATACATCCGATATTGCGAATACCTTGTTATGAAACTATTTCTTTTGAATAAATATGAATTATTTTCTTATTCAAATTTTGTAGTTTAAGAATGTATTCCAGATTTAATCAGATTCATTATTCAGTCAGCAATTTTAGCCTCTTTCAAGATGCGTCAAAAGAAACCCCAAATATTTCATTCATACTAAGTATTTCCACTTTTACTTGAAAAGGCACGATTTATTTTTAAACTTTGCTCATGCTTTTGTGAGAATAGCAATACTAAACAGTGTTTTAAAACAAAGCATTTTTTCTTCTTCACTATGAATGTTTCGTTCGAGCGGCTGGCTTTCAAGGGCATTCTTTGAGGATGAAAACTCATGGGGAAGATCAAACTTAATCTCAAAATCAAAACACTCTGGTGTCCTTCACAACCACGCTTAATTCTTAGTTGTTTTTCTACACTAATGTATTTGTGAAAGAAAAGAATTGACTTTGATTAAACAAAACTTGAGTTTTGTGTGTCACCTGTCTCTTTCGCTTTCCTGTTTTATTGGTAACCTTAGTTTCCGCCTTATGATTAACTATTTCGGGGTATTTCATGTATTAAAAATGACGCAACTGGTAAATTATGTATATCAAAATGCATAAACACGTAGGCTCTTATCTAATAGTTTTGATATACATAGTTTGCTTAAGCTATGGGTTATATTATTATTCGGTGAAGGTATATGAGCTAGTAACATTTTCTACACATTTTGTGTCAAGAAAAAGGGATATTTTATTAAATAACTAATGTAAAAATCCCTAGAATGCGAAAGGATGTTTTCTACTATGTATGTAAGAAAAGTACATTAAGTTAAGAAAGGAAGAACATACATTTTTTTTTAAGAATGTTTAAGTTTTGAGTATTTTAAACATCTTAAAAGTAGGGTATATATTATGAAAAATATTAATTAATACAAGTGATTTTTAAATTTCCAAAAAAACTTTTTGTCACTATTTTTATTTATCACATTTCTTGATGTTATTTCAAAAAAGTTATTATCCTAGCAAAAGTTGCTTTATTTAATATACAAATTAAATGGACGGCTGAACCATTTCCTTTCGGATTCATTGAAGTCTGAAGTAATGTAACTTCAAAAATCAAAAACGTATTTATAGGATTGTATATGCAAAGGTTGGTTGATAATCGGCCAATAGCAGTTCTATCAAGATTAGCGTATTGATAAATTTGACTTCCAGATAAATTTTAATCATATTATATAAATAGTTTGTTCTTTTTTTTTTAAAAAAAAAAAAAAACTTGTGCATCTTGAAAACATTTTTGTTTTAAAATGTAAAAAGTTTCCATAGTTTTCTTTACGTTGTGGTCTTACATTTATAGTGACCGTTATGGTTAGGTTGTGGGTTTATAAGGTATAGCAAAATTTAAATAAGGATAGAAGTAACCAAGGGGTATTTTAGAAATATTCACAACTATTTCAAAAATAATTAAAAGAAACTTTGATAATAATAATATTGATGATTTTTTACGCTATAAAATAGAAGGATTTTATCTTTTGATTATTTTGAGCATTAAAAGAAAAAAAATTTCGACCGGAGTCAAGGATTTCTAGAGGTCTTTAACATCTTTATAAATGTTTCATAAAGCTCAAGTGAATTATTTTTTATAGAACAGTTTCGGAAACAACAAATTTCTACGTATTATTCTTAGATATTGTTTTAAAAAATTGAGCGAATCCTTTTTTCTTTTGGCTGAAGTTATGATACTACAAAGAATCTTTTTCATTTTATAATAACATACATTCTTAATCCACACTAATTAGAAATCCTTTTTTCCAGTGTCACGTTAAGATATTTTTCCTGTAAAAAGGAATACCTCTTTTCAAATACAAATTTTTCTTTATATTAGAATCTGTAAAAAATATCAGAAATGGTATACTTAACTCACTATTCCTTTCTGCAACTTAATAAAAACATAGGTATGACAAGTAAAATGATTGAGTCAAATTAGAGATTGTGAATCATAAAAATTTATGCGAAGCAAAATTTTTTAAGACAACAACTTTAACAAACATTTTCATATGAAAGTTGTTAAACTTTAGGTAATCAAAATATATTTGCAAAATTGATTATTGTTTCACAAATAACATATGTATGAACAGAAAAACTCTTTTACATCTTAATTTATTTAATGCCTTAAAATAGTCACTGAATTAACATATGTCAGGATAAGATATTTTTGACATGGATTGTCTTTAAGGTTTTTAAAGTGTAGACATTGTTTAATAAACATGGATATATTATTCTGCAATATAAGCTTTATAGAAAGATATTTTGCAGATTCTGTTAATAAGAACTTACATAAGAGAGTTGGGCATACTTGCACTATACCTTGAAATAATAATAAAGCGATTATTTTTATAGGTTTATTTAATGGTGATTTATTTTTTAAACATTCATTGTAAATTTGTTTCATAACAGAAATATTCTGTTTGCTGCATTCTGAAAAACTGAAGTATGTTACGAGACATTTTGGCATGCTTCTCATTAGTTAGACATTTTTACACACTTAAAAATACTAAACATTATATGAAAACACAATGTCATTTACTGTACTTTTAAGATTGTAACTAAAGAAAAATAGAGTTTTATTTGTTCAAGGGAATTTTATTTTATATTTTTTGTTTGTAGGAATAACCTTTCAGCTGCTTTTTTCTAACATAAAATTAATTATAAAATATAATCCATGTTAAAACTTAATTTTTAGAACTAAAGCAGTTCAGACGAGACAATATGTACATACTTATTTCTTCCAAATAATTACTTTACAGTAAATGTTTTTCATATTATTGTTGTTAAATTTATCATTACGACTGCTTTATTTTGTTATTGCTATGAAATAATAAAAATACAAGAAAAAATCGTTATATTCGCTAGTATTAATATCTGTGCTTTTGTGTGTTTTTAATAATTTCAAAATCAGTTTTAAATCTTATGACTGTTTAATATAATGCTTGAATGGGTTTATTGTAGACGAAGAATTGAGTACCATTGTACTACAGATATGATATTATTTTGATGCTAGTAAAAAATTATATAGCACTTAGTAATTATTTATCAAAAAGTATATATCATTGAAATAATTATAGGATTTAATACTGTAATAAGTCATATAAAACTGTAATAAGTCATAAGTCATATGTGATTAGATAAAAACACATTTTCCCGAAAAAATCAGTTATACGCAAGCATTGCTTGTTACAAATGGGAAAAATGTTTTTGTTCATTCAAAATATAACATTGTGTTAATGCAACTGTGAAGTTTGAGCATTTTTTTAAAGTAATTCTTTTCATTCGTGTTTTTCCTCATAAGAAATACTGGTTTCATCATTGCCCGCTTCTTCCCACCTCTCCCTCAAGTGAATTAGCAAACCTATGTAGAATCGAAGGATAACCTCTTGGTCAAGAAATATTCTCAAAGGTCAATAAGTTCATCACCGTTGGATGTTACAAGTAATCAGGTTTTCCCCCCATGAAGAACTTTTTATTTTCTCGTTTTAGCTCTTGCGGAGACACCATTTATGGCAAGTAAAATGAAATGTGAAAGTGATTATTAATAGTTTGTTTTTTGCATTAATGTGATGTTTAACTAATATGACAAAATTATGCTCCTACTTGCAAGAGAGACATGAATTTGAAAGAATAGTAGTTTTAAAATACGGGATGAAAATCTATATATTTTATCGAAAATATAATAAGATTATTTCCTGTCTTTCTTGATGATTTAAAAGTTATTCAGTTTTCTAATTTCTACTCACAAAATATCTTATCAATTAAAATTATAATAATTTTTATATCTTTATTTAGTTAGAAGTTGATGATAATATATGAGTCTTTTTAATTTATGAAATTACGTGAAATAAAACATATGCAGATATTTGAACTTAAAAGTTTGATACTTTTCTTAAAATTACTTTATCGACTACTTCCTCTTTTTTGTGCATAAGTTTAAATTGAATTATTTTGAAATTAATATTAATTTAAACAGAAAATTAATATTTTTAATAAGTGGATGGATACCTGTCAATCTTGTTCAACAATTTATTAAAATAATTTCCCAAAACTCTTAAAAATAGTAAAAGAAATAATCTTCTAAGAACTTGGTGATGAATTATTAATTTTCTTTTACGTATTCTTCATTTGTAAATGTTCCATTTTTCATTTATTTCAAAATTTTAAAATCTTTTTTGTTTTCATAATTATGTATTTATATTTAGGCGTATTGAATTCTTAATTTTTTGTCACGTCTCATAGTATAATGCCCCCCCTATAATACAGTAAGAGATAAAAAATAATGATGGAGTTAATATTGCTTTTAGAGTTATGTGTAACAAAAATTAATATCATTAAAAAATATTATACCTATGGTGACACAGTACTAGTTTTACTTAATACACTAATATTTGGGTTAAAAATTAAGTATTGAGTATATTTTGTAGTTTTTTAAAGGAATATTAAATAATATTTATATACTAAAATATTGATAAAAATAAACTATTAAAATGCTGTTAAAATTTATAATTGATAAGTTCCTAACTGTTTGATAAATAAACTTAATCGATTTAATGTCAATCAGGGGAGAAACGGTTTATGCAATTAAATTCATAAAATTGCTAAAAAGTAAATAGTGGATTATAAAGATTGAAGTTTTATATTAGAAACAGTATCTATGATGTGTTAAAAATATTGTTTTTCAATTATATTTAAACACTAAAATATGTTGACAATGAATGAAATAAAAATAATTTTTATATTTTATTTTTCAATAAAACATGAGATGCATACTTTCAAATTGCTTATATAATTTTATCATAAAAGGAATGGCTGTAGAAGGGTTTAATCTATAGTAAATTATAATTGAAGAGGTTTTGAAAAAGAGAGATATTGCTTTTAAGACAATGATTTCAAGTAAAAATTTGCCAAAGGGCGATGAGAAGCAACTCGTCAGGCAACACGAGTTTGAACTCTCAGTAAATAAGAACAAAAACTCACCTTAAAACTAAAAGTAAATTCTAGTGGATACTGAAACGTGTTGCGAACTTCTATTTTGTGCTGGAAGTAATTATGGAGAAAAGTTCATAATTCTCCAAGATAAAAAGATCTCATTATTTGAGCAATTAAAAAAAGAAATGGAATACATTCAGAAGAATGTTTTAATCGACAATGTTTATGTCTTCATTACATCTTGAAAGAGAAAATAAACTATTTATTCACAGATTATTTAAATTAAGTATTTTTAATTAATACCAGCATTTTATTTACACACATCAGCGAATTAAAAAATAAACATATTTTAATGGATGTTTTATTTCAAAGTGTTAGATATAAAGAAAAACTCAAGAATTAAATGTGATTGTAAATTATTTCAGGTTTTGTTCTATTTCTTTGAATGTCGTTTTTAACTTTATTATTAGAACACTTCTTTCGTTCAATAACCTTCAGGTGTATAATGTTTCTCAAATTGTCTCATTATTTGCTATAAACTTCGTGTTTTGCCATCACACAATAGTTTAAAAATATCATAAATGTAGCAATCGATTACGTTTGTCAAATCATTAAAAATCTTAAATATATTAAAAGATCGATTGTTGATGTATTTTTTTCTAAATTAGACTTATCCAAACTATAATTTAGAAATGCCACATATTTTCTTAAAATTTTTTTACTGCTTAACTTTGTTTTTAGGTTTTGCAAAACTGCTGATGAAGAAGTAAATGAATGTTTGATTTAAAAAGTTAATCAAACATAAATTAGAATTTTATTTTATAATTCAATCATGAATAAAAAAAATATTTAATTTACTTGAAATAAATAAATGTAAATTGTTGTTTTAATTTAATTTACGTTTAACTTACAATCGTTATTTGACATTGCTTTATCATTCAGTTAAAGTTATTTTATGATAAGTTTCACTGAACTACGAACGCGCGCGCGCGCGCGCGAGCGAATTTAACGTGGTCTTATTACTCCTATTTCCAAACTCTACTACTCACAGTTCGATATCTATCTAAAGGACATAGGTATTGAAGAGATTTTGAATCTACCTTAAAATACAGATGTTGGTTAATTCAGCATCATAGCAGGAAAGTTGACAATAAGACTAATGAACCATATAGAGTGTTTTCTTGCATGTCTACATTTTCAGTTAGAATGTGTATGTTGCTTAGTAATAGAATATGTTACATTTAAAATTCGTTTGTGATGTAAGCAAATTTATGAAATAACTGAATATTCTGTTATTAATTAATAGGAATAATTATGTTTTATAATTTACAAGAAATTTAATTATGAGCTTGATAATTTAAACTCGATATAATTAAGAAGGTATATGGTTATCTGGCAGATAAATAAAATATTTATTTCAGTGAAATATTTGTGGTGGTTTATTTGATTCTAAATTTCATTTTGTATTCTTTAAATAAATTTAGTAACTATTCTAGAATTATTCCACTTATATAGCGTTTTCTAAAAGTGACTAATACTCTTTTTATAATATTAAGTAAATGTTCATTTATATATTTTATTCTTAGTATTTTTAGCTTTAAATATCAAGAGATTCACAGAAAATCAAAACTTACTAATTTAATGAATGAAAATTTAACACTACATCCAATTAAAGATGACAAGTAAACTGTAAACTTTTTAAAAATATAAGTATGAGAAATTTCGCTTCATATTATATACATAGATTATAAAATATACATTTAAAAATTTTTGAAATTTCGAAATGTTAAATGCGGCATATCTCGCGAAGTTGAAATCAACAGTAGCATTCTCTATTATATACACACAGTAACTTAAAAAATCAAATTTTATGCAATGCACGTTCTAATCTTAAAAGTTCATCAAGAATAGTTTTTTATTCTATATATGCTAATCATAATTTAGACGAATATTGCATGGAATATTAAATTGATTTCAATTTCTTAAATTCAAAGAATAATATTTGATTATAGTTACAACTTACTTTTATTAAAATTACTTATTATTATACATTTTAAAGAATTTTTAAAAATTTTCTCTTAAAATGCTTAAAATATAACACAAGTTGGTTAAAAATATAAAATATTTGATTAAATATTTATAGCATTTATTTATCATATTGCGTTTTATGCAATTGATTGCAGAATGATGATATCAATTAACTAAAAATTTCGCTTTGAGTCAATAGGATTTAATATTCCTAAAATTTACAATTTTATTATTTGTATATCTAAACTTTGTCTAATATATTCTTGTTGTTTTTATATTTGTTCTAAATGAATTCAAATGAAGATTTTTTTTAATTTTCAAAGACCTTAGTTTTATCTCTCTGAAGACATAAGTCTTATAATTATTTGATCAATATTTTTGTTTGCATTGTTGCGAGATGTAAGTATTAATTAATTGTTATTAAGGGTAATTTTATATTAAACATAATTACCAAATTTTCTTGTAATATTTTCTAAATTATTTCAAAATTAATTAGCAATTATATTGAGAAATACAGGCATATTATATTACGAATTTAATTTTAATTTAAAGACTGATTAAAGACACTATTCTTTTATAATATTTTCACATATTCAAAGAAAAGCAATAGTTCTGAAAAAATAAAATGCTATCTTTTCGCTTTGCTCCACAAAATAATTACTTATACTCAAATGAGAAGAATATTTACTTTTTCTCGAATATATATATATATATATATATATATATATATATATATATATATATATATATATATATATATATATTTTTTTTTCTGAGAATTGAGAAAATTAAATATATTTTAATATATTGTGGAGTATTTTCACATCAATGAATTTATTATTTCATGTCAGTAACTATCAAATATACATAATTCATTGAATTTTCATTGTTTATACAACATACAACATTATAATTTATACAACATTTGGGTGAAAAATGTGTTAATTTACTTCGAAGATTTCTATAATGAGTAATTAATATCTTTTGTATGTTGTTTCCTGATTGTTTTTGAAGATATTTAGTTTTGATTCTATCGTTCGGAAAAAAAATCTCAGAAAGCTTTCCTTTAAATTTTTTTAATAAGAAATATTCTTAAAGGAAATTTTCAAAATTTAGCAATTAGAAGATTATTTTTGCATTATATTAGAAAGAATTTTTTCATAATCCATGCAGTTGGATAAAACATCTTTTACATTTATCTCAAAATAATAACTACAAAAGTATATATTTTTAAATAAGAATATTTTTGAATCGTTAAAATGTTTCAATGTTTCAATGGAAACTTACAAAATAAATAATTTAAAAGAAGAAAGCATAAAATTATGCTCCACTTAGAACAAAATCATCTAGAAGTTGCTGATTTAATATCGTTTTTAGAAAAATACTACATTAAAGTTAATTGGTAGAAAAATAAAATGATATACTATCTTTTAAATAATAATCTCACAATTATATTTTTCTCATATATCATTATCTCTTATACTTAAAAATACAATGTCTGTAATGTTACTTAAGATAGTATTTATCATTTTTATGTTGTTAAATGTTCCATATATGTTTTATTCATGTCTTAATCTAATATATGCTAAAGTGCTCAATCCCTAATTCGACAATAATACAGTAAGTAAAAGAAATTCAACAGAAAAATTTTGATAGATTTTGTACACAATTTAAACAGCACAAATCAAAAGATTTTTATTCGGGGAAATGAACATTAAGAATTTGTAGAGATCATCTATGTTAAGAAGTTATTAAATTTATGCATAATTTATAATTTTACAAAAATTTTCTAAAATAAAGATTGTTAACATCTTTAAAATGAAAACGATCCAATCGAATTATTTAGAAAAGATAAATTAAATAAGAAACAAAAATATTTTCCTTAAAAAAATATTTTTTTCCAATTATTATATAACTATCAGTACATTTTAATACTAATTTATGTAAATTAATATTATTATAATATGTAAAATTAGTAAAATTATTATAGACAAAATGGATAATAATTCATATTATAAGAATAAAGTTTGCCTTTATTGTATTCTCTTCACATTTTAAATGAAATGTAAATAAAAATTTAAAAGAGACTAAATTCTTTGGAAAATGCGATTTATGACAGAAATAAGTTAATATAAGAATAGGTATATGCTCTTAAAATCATGTAAAAGAATTATGAAAAGAAAGTATAAACCAGTTGAATTTAATACAAGAAAGGGATATCCGTGAACACAAAACTATTTTTACAAATTCTTGATTGAATTATAATGGTGCAACAATCATTGAACTATCCAATGATGTCACAATGAACCATTAAATCACAGAAAAACTTTGAAGAGATAAATAAAATTATCACAGATATCCAAAAATATTCAAACTCGGATATTGGCAGAAGAATAAAGAAGATTTTTTTAAATGAATATCCGAATACTATTGTCTATCGCAAAAAATGAAGTGAAAAATGCAAAATAGTGGCAACAAATATAGCTGGTACATCTCTATCATTAGTTACACTTACTTGATAGGTGATTATAAAAATTAAATTAATATTTCAATAATGATTATCTGCAAGAGAAAGACGAAGGGAAGATTACAAAGACAGACGGTTACAAAGAGAAAGCATTTGATGCCTCTTGGAGGACCCTGCTGACATCATGTATCCCCAGAGATCTACCTAGATCTATAGGGGTCTTCTACTTCAGGTTACTTACTGGGCATGATTTTCTCCAGAAACATCTATATCACATAGGGCTTGTGGACTCACCCAACTGCATTTTATGTAGGGAACATGTTGACATGGATGGCGAGAATCTTTGGAAATGTTCTGCCCTCCAGGAAGCCCGCTCTTCTTCACATTTCAAGACGCTCTCCACTCCTGGAGATATTTCTTTTCTTTATTGGACTGCAAGACTTATTATGCTCGAAAGAGCCAACATAAGGACGTAATTAAAAAAAAATAAATTGTCTAAAATTAATTATTATTATTAGCTTAATACTGAAATAAAATAAGTATAGTTAATTAAAAAATATAATTTCAAATTATAAGCGAAATTTTATTAATTATAGAAAAATTAGTCGGAAATAAATTACATTTTCAAAATGATTTATGATCCTAAGAGTTTAACCACACAAATCAAAAGACATTATTTATTACGAGAGTTCTCTTTCATTTAATGTTTAATATTTTAAGGTCTATTCTTGCACAAAAACGATATAGAAATCTTAAAAGTAAAATTAATTTATATAAAAAAAAAGAATATTCGTAGTTGAACTCTTCCGATGAATTTCAAACTCATTTAACCTCATTTCCATTAAAAATTGGTGTTTGATACGTTTTGTTGTAAATAGTAATTCAAAAGTATTGTGAAATAAAAACGTTTGGTATGAAGTTTAAAACTAGGGAATAACATATTTGATTTTTAAGAGACGTTTACCTTTCCACTATTTTAAAGCGATTGCTAAGCTGCATTAATCAAAAAAGAAAATCTATTAATAAATAAAATTAGTTGAATTTGAGAATAGTGATTGGGTATAAAATACAATACAATTTTTTCAATATTTAAATATTCCCCATACAAGCTGATATTTATTTATAATTACTTTAATTTTTCTGTTGCTTATTGTATTTCACATCTTTGTCCAAATATTATATTTTAAAATTGCGTAATATTTCAAGATTTAATTAGTATCAAATTCATGTTTTATGCGCAGATATTAAAAAATTGCACTGTTTTGTTTGCAATTTTGAATTTTATTGGATATTCATAAAAATGATGTAGTTTGTATGAAACTCTACCAAAAAGATACAGTCTTCTAAAAATAGATAATATATTAATGCATAAATCATGACACTTACACAAGAGTCATAAACTTAAGTTATCATTCTGTTATGATCGATAGTAATTTGATTGGACTGGGCAACAATTTCATAGGAAAGATTTTAGAGATTGGCGCTACCACTCTTTCATATCAAAACATGTTTTCCACACAGTTGCCACTATCATACTGCTCGTTAATAGAATAACATACTCATACAAAAGCGAAAAAAACTTTCTAAAGCTTACATTTGTCTTGAAAAATTAATTATGTTACAGTATTAGTATTGAACATTAAGTCAAATTATAGCTGTTCTATTTTGGAAAATGAGTTTTTTCGAAATCTATTCTATATTTAAAAATGATATTAACCGAGAATATCAGACAGATTTTAAACATTTTAAAATGAAGTGTTTTGAGTTGAATTATTTATAATATATTGATGATTTTCAGTTGTAAAGGCAATAATTTTTACTTTGCTTAAGCATTTTGCATGCCATTATATTTATGGAGAAAGTAGTCCCTTAAACTTTTGAATAATAGAGAGTTCTTGAAAATAAGTTCCCTAAATTTTTGCTTATATTTAAGCGTTTTAGCCATTTTTTAAAAACTATATATATCTTCCGATTTGTTAATAACATATTATTAATAATTTTTACCTCAAATCAATTTACGAACACAGAATAATTGTGTTCGTAAATTGATTTGAGGTGAAACATATTAGAAGTCAAAAATTTCTAATATTACAATTTACTTGTGCTCGTAAATTGTAATATTAGAAATTTTTGATTATAATATGAAATGCAGCTTAGGTTATATTTCAATTCTTAATATACATCATACTTTTTTATTTTTTATTTATTTATATTTTTTTTACTAGATTTGAAGTATGGGTGGCGGTTGGGAAGAGTTAATGTGGGGTATTTTTTTGAAATTTTAATCGTTTGTTTGTGATGTATAGATTAGATTTGGAGTAAATGTATTAAATGTATGAGTTCCCAAGAAGACATTAACAACTTACACTCGCTTTGCGAGTAAGTTGTCCGCCTGCGGCATTGAAATGTATGAGTTAATTCATACTTTAAGGGAGAAATGTTGTTTTATCTCTTTTATATTACCAGATAACAATAGGTGTTTTCAGCATACCTGTTTGAAAATTTGAAAAATTGCATACTAATCTACATAATAATCAATCTCATTTTTTAAAATCAAGCAACATTTTATAATAGCACATTCTAATATGAAGTTGTATTAATACCCTAACAATCGGTCAAAATATTTTATCACTACATTCTCATAAGGAAGATTTTTTTTTTAAATTTAGTGATTCGCAAAATGTGATATTATCTTAATTTATAAACCTATTTTGTGCAACTAATTTTCATAATATGTTATTCATTGTTCGACTTTTAATAATTACATTTCAGTTTACTATATTTTTTAAAAACTTGAAAAAATAAATATTTTAATAAAGGTCAAAATATTTTAATTTGCTATCTGTGTTTATAATTTAAAAAAGACATAAATACTTGATATATAATTATATTGTGTACTCATGAAACATTAGAAAGATAATTAAAGATCTCGATATTGATAGAATAAGATTTAACGCTTTATAAGAAAATGTCTCCAAAGTAATAACATTTCCTTAAAAAATTAACATTGCAAATAACTTTTTATGTGAAAATATTTATAGCAAAAATATGGAGCCATATTTTGAAGATTTACTCACATTTTTGACTACTAATTTTAGCATGTGTAAACAATAAATAGTTTTTATTTATTTTTATTTTACTTTATTTTATTGGATAAAAATTTAATATATCATAATTAGATATCATTATATTCTAGTGATAAAATTGCACTGTTTGTTATAGAACACCAGAAGCTTCAACACAGGTGTTGTTTAATTTTCGAAGATAGGTATTGTAGTTCCTCTTACTGCATGTGAATTTCTTAGAGTAGGTTCTTGAAAGTTTTTCGGGTTTCCTCCCTTGCAACAAATGAATCAGATTTTATTGTAGATGAAAGCTTTATCAGGAAGGAAAGAATATTTGACCTAGTTAAAATGTACAACTACTCTGGACTTTTAGGTCACTCACTATGTAATATCAAATATTTCATACAACTAGAAGCAAATTAAAACACATAAAGAAGTAAACATAAAATTTTCAACTTCTTAGAATATTTTATGTAATTTATAAGATTTTATTCAAAAAGCACATATATTTTGCTTCACTTATTTCACTGAAACAAATATTATCTGTTGAATTTTATATACCTTATTTTTTCTTATTCTAATCTCATGTTATTGCTAGTAGAATACAATTGGTTAAATTTTTTATGACGAAGAGGAAAATATTCATGAGACACCATAAGTATAACAATGCAAAATATTTACAATGTAATATAAATATTACGCAAAGAAATAAAAGAAAAATTGAGTGTATAAGTTTTATCTTTAAATGAATTGCAATGAAAGATATTTGAAGGGATTAAATTTGGTAGAATAGCGTGTGTTGCTCAAAAAGTATTTGCAAAACGAGAGATAATATTCGGTGATGAATAGGAAAAGTCGGAGAGCATTGAAGTCTTAGTCATCAACCTCATTATTATACATGCCTATCACAGACAACGTGTCTGTGATGTATTTTTGCAATGTAGTGGTATAATATTGATGTGTGCACTCCTAACGCACCTGTTATAATCAAAAGAAATGAATTTTCGTTATGCATTAAAATGGTTGTTCTGAATATTTACGTATTTTATTATTTTGTTTTTTATAAATAGAATTATAAATTACTTTGTATTATTTGCTTATTTATTCTACTTGTAAGATAAATTTACATGAATCAGAAATACGCATAAATTAATTTGCAAGGAAAAGAAAAAAAGCTGAAATTTCGGTTAGATGTATTGGTAAGTAAATTTTGATTTATTAAAAATTATGATGAATGTTTTAATTTAAATGAAGTAATTTCAATCCAGAAATTGGTTAAAATTGAAAGTTGCAAAATGGGAAAAAATTGTTGATTATTAATGTTATAAATTTATTAACAAAGAAGAAGAAAACAAATGTGTCAGGGAAAATTTGATTTTAATTTTTATATTGTAAATATTTTATACAAAATCTGAAATTAGCACAATTTAATTAAAACTGTTATAAGAACATCCGTAAAAATTAATTCAATTTGTTTAAACTAAATCAAAAAATTTACAAATGTAATTAGTAAATTCTAATTTAATAACGTAGTTCTAATACACTATTTGACTCTGAAAATTTCTATTTCTGTTATTTTCATAATGAAAAATTTGCAACAAATTATAAAAGCTTTTAAAATATTATTAGATTATAAGAAATACATAACTTAGAAATGAAGAGTTGTTTCTCTTAGCTGAGTGGTAATCTCTGGACTGAGAAACCTTTGCAAAGACATAGATATTGGACAAAAGTAAACACAAGTTACTCCTGAAAAAATAATGATTGCTGAGCAGGCAGGTGGCTCCCGGGTCTTCGGTTCATCAATTTGTGGTGAGTTGGAATCCCATCTTGGGTATGAATGTTCGCAGGTGCTTGGAATTCACTTTAAGCTGTTGGTTCCGGTCTAAATTATAGGCAAAAGTGAACGTTGAGTGACAAACCAAATCAGAAACACTTAGCGAAGAGCAATAGCAATACTATTCATTTTTAATTGCCTATAAATGAGAAGAAAAGGTATTTGCTGTAGTGTTTTGATGTCTACCAAGTGGTCAACAGCAAGTTTCGCTTAATAATACTAAAAAATTACCCATTAATCTTGATTTATTGTCAAATAAAGTTGACATATGAGCAGATCCCTCCTCATCAAACTTGATTTGATGGAGGGTATAAAGTTACAAGTATTTAATCAGTATGTAGCTTCTCAAAGCAGTATTCTTTTATTGATCAAAGAAGATCTAAGTCAAATATTTCCGTATCAGTTAAGGTTCCATAGTCTCAAGCTATGTATAGCATTATGAAGGACTAGATATAGACATTCACACACTGAACAGCTAAAAAATAAAACGCAGAATGTTTTAAAAAGACAGATAATATTCTTTTTTTTACATTTTGAAGAAGTGCTTTTCTAAGAAACAAAAGCAAAAAAAAAAAAAAAAAATTATAACTTCATTCTAAATTTATCAGTTAAATTATTTAAGTATGCAAGAAAAATGCGCATCTATGTTTGAAAATGTATTTACATTAAGCTTGTAATACTTAAAGAAATTAAACATATTATGGTTAATATAAATGATGATTATATGTGATATCGTATGTTTAATAAAACAATCGAATATACAGATATTCTCAAATGCAAAAAAGTTTAAATATCATTCAATTCCATTTTTTTATAAGTTTCAAAGACAGATATATTTTACAATTATTCAAAGATAGTAATCATATATTCAATCAGCATTTTACACTTCAATGCATATTAAGCAATTAAAACAGTTTTAAATGAGCAATTTATTCAATTTATGCTGAAGTTAGAAAATTGACCTGGTGCTTTAAGTCTGTTAGTAATCTGATAAAAATTGCATAATAAATGCATCATTTTTATTTGTTTATTTATTTATTTTTCTAGAAAATTGACATTATGCATGTTGACTTAAGTAACCATATCAAATAAACTATTTGAATAATTGCATCAAATGAATGGGTCAGTTTTGTTAATTATAATTAATAAATTTTACCCAATTATATTAATAAATATTATGAATAAACTTGCGCAAAATTAAATTTTTTGCTTAAAAATTCTATTGATGAATATGGTCTATAAACAATGTCATATGAACCGAAACATTTTAAAAATGATGAGATTCTTCACATGACAGAAGATTGAGAATTCTTGATAGGTGTATGAAATGTTTTCTTTTGTTCTTCTTTATCTTCCCAGATGCATTACAGCTAGATTTTGTGGCATACTCTATTGCATACCTCGTATTTGTGCAAACTGTTTTTTATGTGCCGAGTTCCTTTAACAATATAAAATAAAAGCAATCTTGAAAAAAATAATTTCCTAAATGTTTACTATTATATAGAAAAAGAAATGAATATTTTATTTTAACATTATTTCGCAGGAAATATCTTATTGTTGCTTCAAATACAGTTCGTCCCGGGCAAGTTTATCGAGTATGTGTTTCACTATTATCGTCATCGGATCCTCTCATTGTTCGCGCCTCACTTCACAGAGATGGGGAGCAGATTGTATCAGCAACTGAAACAGCTGCTCCGCACCACGTTTCAACATTGCTTATGCAAGTGAGTTCTTTCACTTTTCTGTTTTTTTCTAATAACATACTTATAAAGTGCCATTTGTCTACCGTGATCTAAAATAATGGTTGTGGTTTTAACCTCAATATTCAATATCCTGAAATAATTTTGTGGCAACCAAAATGTAACTCTGTTTCCAAAATTTCCAAGTGTAACCTTGAAATTTTAAATGTTGTTCTTGTGTTTACTTCATAAGAAAAAATAAAAAAACATTATCATAATAAAATTCAAAATGTTTATTTTTTTTAACAGTATGGTATGTAAATAAACAATCGTATACAATTTTGGAACTGAAAAATTATAAATTATAAAACACGATATGATATACATGTTATTTATTTAATAACTAATAATTGTTTTTTGAAAGATATTAATTTATGAAATAGGGCACAGAATAGTGAGATATGGAAGAATATAAGCTGAATTATATAATAATAATAAAAAAAACCGAGAACTGATAACTGTAATTAGGGAATAATAAATTAATATTTACTTCGAGTAACTTGCTGACACAAAGAAGAATAATTCATTTAACTTTATTTGAAG
This sequence comes from Latrodectus elegans, assembly GCA_030067965.1. Classification (NCBI taxonomy): domain Eukaryota; kingdom Metazoa; phylum Arthropoda; class Arachnida; order Araneae; family Theridiidae; genus Latrodectus; species Latrodectus elegans. The sequence continues at coordinate 36,783,854 of CM057809.1, forward strand.
GAATATATTCATTCATAATTAAATAACAATGAAGGAATACAATGGAAAATTCATTACGATCTGTTATTGAGCTTCGAATGTATTGCGTAGTGGGAAGAAATCTTTAAGAATAAAACTAAATTTCTTCAGTACTTGTTTTCTTGTAGGAGAAATTTTTAGTCTTTATATCCATAAAATTATATTTCTGCTTCTACTTTTCAATTATAAATTACGTTTTAAAGATAAAATAAAGCCGAAACTTTTTGTAAAAAAAAGCATTTTTCAATACAAAAGCTTAAATATAAAATCCCTTATCTTTTCTTAAATCTCAAATTTGCTTTTAGATTTGCGTAAGCTTATTTTACAAACATAAGAGAATAAACTAATAAATTAAAAGATAGCCTGCTTTAAAAATGGAAACATTTTTATGATAATTTATTAATAGATATATTTTTTATGAAAAATCATTTGTTTGTCTTGGCTTAAGGATTAATAATTTTGACAGGAATTAATTTAAAAATCATGTCATAATTTTTCCATAAGAACATTTTTTAACTAACAAATTAAACTCATTTGCACGATAGGATCTTGGGGGTACAGGCCTAAAGGGGCCATATATGTTTTCTTGGTCGAGGGCTCTGAGGTGAGATGCAGATGACTCGTTTAGGTGAAAGTATAACGCGAAAATGCAAATGCTTAGCTCCCAAGCATGTTTGATACTCACCTTTTATCGACTTGCCCAGCTCGAGGTTAAAACCACACATTTTCACATTTTCGTACCTGTGGCTTGCGGGCGCAAGGCGCTACTGTTACGCCTTTAAGCTGTGAACTCTTTTCACAGTAATTTCAGACTTCAAAAAATGTAAATGCTTGAACATATTGTGGAAATCCACAAATATTAAACGTAAAAATTTAATGATTATTATAGTTTTCAATGAAAGTCAATCTTTATAGTTTTTATATTTTTGACTTTTATGACTTATCTCTACTGTTCATTTCTAAAATTTTTTTATGAAGAAAAAAATATGAGTAAAATATTAAACGTAAAAATTTAATGATTATTATAGTTTTCAATGAAAGTCAATCTTTATAGTTTTTATATTTTTGACTTTTATGACTTATCTCTACTGTTCATTTCTAAAATTTTTTTATGAAGAAAAAATATGAGTTTTATTATATGTATATATATATATATATATATATATATATTTATATATATATATATATATATATATATATATATATATATATATACATATATATAATTTTTAAAAGAAAATTCACACAGAAACTTATAAAGAAATCATTATTTGGTGGTATTATATATATAAATATATATATATATATATATATATATATATATATATATATATATATATATATATATATATATATATATATATATATATATATATATATAATATATATATATATATATATATATATATATATATATATATATATATATATATTTATATATATATATATATATATATATATATATATATATATATATATATATATATATATATATATATATATATATATATATATATATATATATATATATATATATATATATATATATATATATATATATATATATATATATATATATATATATTTTAAGTATATTTAAATTCATTTTAAAAAAAGAGCCTTTTCACATTTTCGTAAACCTTTTTAGTCTATTATAAATAATAATTTTTTTCTCAGTTAATGATTAAAAATATTTTAACTTTTTGATACACTTATGTAAGATATCCCATTTAGGTTATGGAAATGGAAATATTCATTTGAATAGAAAATTTTTAGTTTTTGTATCTATACTTTTGTACCTTTTATTTTCCGAAAAAACTTGAAATTTTCTTATGATTTCGAGAAACTAACTCAGAATTTTACTTACATATCAATTAGTTAAACCATTAACATTGGCAATGAACTCATATTTTCCCGAATTTTTTTTTTACAATAAAACATTGGTTGGTGGGAAAAAGGATTGGTTCAATCTTTCATCTAAGTTAATTCATATAATTATACTTTACTTTCAGTAGGCATGTCAAGCCTTATGGAAGCCAAAATGTTGTGAGGAGTTACAAACACCAAATACTACAACTGGGAAACTGGTTTCCTTAAATATATAGCGGAAAAGCATTGTATTACTTTAATAGACATTTAGTCAGTAATCAGAAATCAATGTTCTCTAAGATATGTTTGGTATTTTTTCATTCTCCAAATATATTTCTTGGTGAAATGAAATCATGCTTGTAATAAGAGGTAAAATAAAAGCATTTTTTAAAATTATATTCGCGAGGAAATTTCTCCTGCTGATAAATAAAGATTTACTTAAAACCTGGTATTTTTGTGAAGAAATTTCATTAAATTAGATTTAAATTCAAATTTTTAATGGGTATTTCCAAGTAATTTTGATTACAGTTTTATTGATGTTTGATTACTGTAAAAATTATTTTTCTTGTTAAGAATAACATTCTGAGTCATAATTTTAGCACATTATATGTTGCTAGAAATAGTTTGTTGTTAGAAATTTGAATAAAAAAATGATATTATTCATATAAGAGAAATTAGAATACTTCTTTCATTGTAATCTACATTTCAGTTTATAGTTTAAGATTTAAACTGTTAGTGTAAAATATTTCTGATTAGATAGTAATAAAGGAAATTTTCAATATCATGTGATGAACTTTTATTAAAGAAATTGATTCTCTTAAGCGTTTTTAATATAAATTTCAAACAAAAAGTTCTTTTTTTTTTAAAAAAAAAATGTAGATTTTCTTAATTTTGTGTTGATTATTGTAATTAAATGTTTTGTTCAAATTTTAACTGAAATTTTAGAACTGAAACAGAGAAAAATAATTGTATTGTTGCTAAAAATTTACTTTTAAGAAATTTTAAGTTTTTGCATGTGAAAATATTTATTACTGATAAAAGATATTCCTTTTTCGAATTTATAAAAAATATGAAATGAAATTTAAAAACAGAAGTTAAGAATATTAACTTATTTGTAAAGTAGAATATACTTGAAGATAGCATGAGAGAAATGCTAAGATATATGCAATTAAGCTTACTGTGAGATAACAGTATAAAAGAAATATGTATGCACATGGTAAGAGCATTGTCATCAATATTCATGACACTAGGGATACAACTATTAAATAAACTTGAAATAAATGTAAATGTAAATCAATCATCTTATCTCAAAATCTACATTCCATGAGTTAAGAAACCTAAAGGTTTTGATTATTAATATTAATTCCATAATCATCAGCATAAAGTATGATGAGGTAGAATTCCTTACATAGTGAAGAGAAGAATTGTATTCATGTTTTTTAATTTATATTCATCTTTTATATAGGGAAAAATATTCCGATAATTTATAAATTTTTAAATGAAAACTTTATTTTATGCATAAATGGGCCAATTAATCTAAGAACGCCGTGTTTACTTTATACACGAGAGCAACGTGATAATGGTGTTTGTATTAAACTATTAATATACGTAATATAGTTTAATATTAGAAACAAAAACCCAAATATATATCTAAATATCTATAATATATCATCAATTTCTTGTCATGTAATAATTTTTATAATTCTATATGTGTGTGAGTAGTTTTTTGCATTTTATTTATTTACTTAAAGCACATTTTTTCTATTTTCAATTGATGTTCTGTGCTGAATATTTTGACAAATTATGAAGTAAGTTTTATTTTATTTTTATACAATATTTTGAATTTTTATAATTAACGTGTTGGTAAGTAACACATTTATATCTTGAATGCAAACATATTTTTTTGAAATTTGTATACTTACTATTGTTATATGTAATCAAAATAAATTTAGATTTTCCTTTAAATATTATATTATCATGAAAGCTGTTATCAACAAATGGTCATTAATTTTTATGCATTATACTTGCAACTAACGCCCTTTTTTAATGATTTAAAGTAACTATATAGCAAATATGAGTATGTATCTGCAAACAGCATTTTGTTAGTAAATAATTTACCTGTTCTATATTTATTACTATTATTAATTTGCATTGCCTGTCTAACAATTATTATTTATAAATAAACTACCACCAAATAATGATTTCTTTATAAGTTTTTTGATAGGAACTATATACTGTATGTTTAGACAGTATCTCTAAATAAGCTTTTCTTTTTTATTTGCCTTTGAAATTACATTTAACTAGAAATAGCAGATATATTCTCAGTTTTTCTTAACCAGTATTCAATTGATTATAAACAGTGTATAAAGAAAAAAATATAAAAATGGGACGATAAATGAGTTTCATGAAATTTGAAGTTTATATATATCACATAATGGTATATTATTTAGTTCTGTGTTATATTTAATTGAACATTATAACAGTGTAAAACAATTATATTTAAAATGATAGCATATTAAGATAAAAAAAATAGAGGCTTCAGTTAAAAACTTTTTAAAGCTAAACCTATTTTTTTTGAGTATAATTCTTCCCTAATAACTTGTATCCTTTGAAATATTTACTGGCGTGAATAATTTTTATGGTTTATTATTACTAAGTGAATGTATTTTTTGAATAATACTTTTAAGATTCAAATTTTCTTTCTATGCATATATATATTGCGTATATTTTTATTTTTGCAGTTTGCTACAGTTAAAATTAATTATTTTTAGTTTCAAAAATCTCTCGGCATACGATTTCTTTATGTTTTCAATGAGTTAAAAAAATATATAAGAAAAAAGTAAATGGAGAGTGGAGTAGATAACGAAACAGCATATTTAGAACTGAAAATCATCATTTCGTCTTGCAGAGGAAATAATTAGACTCACTTTCCACATACTTATTAAGGTATTGTTTTCATAGATGTCTTTTGCTGTTATGGAACCCGAGTTCACGAAGCATTGTGTATTATGTTTTTACATATTTATCCAATTAAATCGGAATTTTCTCAAATGAGGTACATTTTGAGATACAAATATGCGATAGTTTTCTTCTATTCTTTCCTTCATACTTCAGCTATATTTACGGAGGTTTATCATCTAACAGCCAAAAATTAACAAAGTCTTGTTCTGCCACTTTGAAAAATAACACAATAACAAGAAATATTATGCAACTTTTACGAGTTATTCAGTTGTATACATCAAATAAAGTTTTATAGTTGAATTTTCTGAAATTAATGTTGGAATGATATAAATATATGAAGAACAAAGCAGAATAATATAAATATATGAAGAACAAAGCAGAAATTTATGAGTTCACGAAATAATAAAGAAAAATGAAACATTCGCTATATATATATATATATATATATATATATATATATATATATATATATATATATATATATATATATATATATATATATGTATGTATGTATGTATGTATGTATATTGTATATATATAAACACAGAGAAAGAGAGTTTAGTTTCAGTATACATTCAGCATACTTCTTAAGTTTTGATTGAAGCATTATACCTTGGCTTTTTCAATAAATTAGAGAAATTAATTTTTCTTCTAATAGTGTTTATCGTGTGTAAAAAGATAAATGACAATTGTTTGATATTATTTTGTTTACATTAAAAATAAGTTTTTATATAAAGCTTAAAATTTGTTTTAAATAATGAAAGATTTTAAGCGAATTCCTTTTAAAAGTTTAATGAAATTTAAATACATTGATCATTGAAACATGCATGAAATCATGTTTTAAACAAGTTTAAATTTTGCTTTTTAAATCGTAATATTCTATTCAGTTTCTTTTAAAAAACTGTTTTTTTTAGCCCGTATATATGTTTAAAAATTTTGGTTAGTCTTTAACATTTTGTATAAAGTCTTCATTAATATTTAAATTTAATCGATGAAATTTCAGTTAATAGATTAACTTTTTTATCAGCTAAAATATTTTTTACATTTAGTTTTAAATATAATTTTTTTAAAACTATTATAAATTCTATTGAAAATGATATAAATTCATGTATTCGAAAAGTTTATAAATCATACATAATTCTCATTCTTCATTTATATGAATAAAATATCTGCCAAAGTTTTTCTCTGCAAACGCAATTAGTAAACGAATTAAGCATAAATTAATGCTGCGTTTTTACTTACAGTAAGAAATGTGTAACTATTTTGATAAAAATATTTTTCTCCCAACAGTAGTTATTGTGTGTAGAAAAACAGATGAAAATAGTTTGATATAATTTTGCTCTCGTATTTCAAATTCGCTAGCAAATAATTGTCATTTGTAACCATAATCTGATTCAAATGTATTTTTTGACTATAACTGCTCAGTAACTAGATGTAAATTTTATCCTTCAAACTTTTTAAATGGAATATTATCACAGATTTTTAAGTTCTTAGCAGATACTTGAACAAGAGCACAATATTTGCTTATCTTTAAAGCTGAATACTTTTAAATATGTATTTATTCATAAGTACATATTAAGATAAATGTTTCTTCATGAAAGAAATTTAGAAAAGATATCCTGTAAAGTAGATCACTTAGTTTTTAACAATAATTTAATTATAAGAATAACTAGAGTGACTGAAGAAAAATATTTTTTGAATTATATAACATGCGCATTCAACATTTCTAGTACTTTACTTAAGAACTATAGAAAATTTAAATAAAACCAAGTGAAAAAATATCGTATGTTCTAGCTATAAAGTTTAGTAAAAATGCAGCATTTGAAAAGCTAAAAAAGTAATTTAAGAGCTAGAAAATTTTATTTTGATGACCAATGATAAAGGATATTAATTCGGTAACAGAGAAATTATCCATAGTATCTATAAATGTCAGTGTTGAAAGAAACATGTTATCAGTCACATTGGCGATATTCGACTGAGGTAGATCGTGCCTTAAATTTAACAAATAGTGGGATGGATTAACTGTCACCGGTGGAATATTAATTTTCCTAAAACTTTCTTGAATTGGTTATCTATATAAAGGAGAAATTTTTAGTCTGAAAAATGAAATTTGATGATTTAAAAACATAAGCAGCTTAAATGACAGCATGTTAACAATTTGCCTCGGATTTATGTGTGAGTCATCAATTCATGTCTAGAAATGGTCTGTTATTCTAGTAAATCACTCTTTACGTGACGACATTAAGCATCATAATTTCATATTTTTCTCATTTATAAATGCTAAATCTTCCCCTTGATTTGTTTTCTTTAATGTATGAATGGCACTGGTTCTTTGGACAATTCTTACACTGAAGGAAAGAATTTTTCTTCTTATAATTAAAAACTATTCAGTTTTTCCGAGGTAAACTATACATTCCGCGATAAATCTGAATATCTAATTTACATTTGTTACTGTTCCTTTTAGATTAAAAAAAGAAATGTTACTTCCTATATTTTGAGATTTTCACTGATTTGGTTTATTTGCCGCACGATAGTCATCTATTGACATGAAGGGTAATTAGACCGGCTCCGACAGTTTAAAGTGGATTTCAAACCATTACAAACACACAAGCTTGATGTGGGATTCAAACTGTAAGAGAGAGAGGAAGAAAAAAATAAATTGCTTCTGAATGAATTCAATTTTCACATTAGAATGAGATAAAATTGTTTCTGAATGGCATATCGTGCTGTATAAGATATTTGAATAAAGATATCAAATCGATTATAGATAAATCATTGCAGTAGGTAGTTGATTTCTTGAATGTTTGGTCCATTCTTGCATTTATGGTCCAGAAACGATTTGAAATGTTGGAATTTCACTTATTCGCTGTTGTCAATACAGCACATATTGCCAACCAATATACTCTTTCATATATAGGCTAATTAACGAATGTTTATTTTCTAAAAAACACAGGATGTAATACATTTTAATGCAACAAATTAAAAAATTAAATTAAACAAATTAAAAACTAACAATGCATTCCATTAGTATTTGCTTTGATAACGCCAGCTGTAAAAACGAGTCAATTCATAATATTTAAGTCAACATATTAATCAGTAACATAATTAGTAAAGCTACGTTTGTAGTGAAATAGTACAGATTTTAGTCGACATATTTAAATACATAGATGCTTTAAACTCTGATGAGAATCATTGATTTATAGTTATATTCAGTGAAGCCTTCATCAGTTTTGTCTCGACAGTATAAGCAAGTAATTGAGATATCTAACAGAGTTTTTGAGATCTTAAATTGTATTGGATTTTGAATTGCAAAATGTTTGATGCAATTTCGATGATAAAAAGTGCCCAAAAATGACAGATTTCACTAATTTATTGAATTAGTCTACCAAGTTTTTTTTTATTTCATATATATATATATATATATATATATATATATATATATATATATATATATATATATATATATATATATATATATATATATATATATATATATATATATTAACAGGAATATAAACAAGACAAATAAATTAAAAAAATTACATATTTCATAATTCTTAGCTTATTATATTTGTTAAATATTTTTATTACACAATTACACTTTCACATGAAACATATTCTTAGTATCACACAATATGAAACTGAGAAGTTGAAATTGATTTTCATGAAGAATATTTTGAAAATTTATAAAACCAACTTAAATCATAAATATTTGTTTTTTTTTATTATTAGGCCAGAAATATAAATAGCAACTCTGGAGTGGGTCATATATATATTTATGAACTAAATTGGCTTCTGATTTTTCAAAGTATTTTTTATGAATATCAATGCATATTTGAGTCAATTTTCGAAGCACTTTTTCCACTCAGATTGAAGTATCAACGAAACATGTGTTTTAAATGCATCAAAGACTTCTTCGAGTTTTGAAAAATGCTGCCCATGTAATTTAATTTTGATGTGAGGGAATTTAAAAAGATTTTGAAAGTCAAATAAGGTTCAGATGATTTAATTACTTATCACTTCAGTGTTTTGGCCTTTCAAATAGTCTTTTGTTTCACCAGATGTGAGGGAATTTGCATTGAAGTGATAAAGAATAATTTCCTTCTCCTTATTTTTTTCGAAATTCAGTGAGGAATTCTAGCAAAAATTGGTTTTGTACCATTCAGAACTAACCACATTTATTACATACATAACGATATTTGACAGGTAATGCCGAAGAAAAAAGCAAGCATTTACTTCGATGTGCTTCTTCCATAAACAATCACTGTTGGATTTGGCTCGTTATGGAAGATACACACTATAGATTGTTATTTCGATTGTGAGACATTTGTTTAGATTCAGAATTCGTCACTTGTTTAGATGTTATACTTACATTTTGATGAACTTTGAGAATATTTTGAGAGCTTTTTTTTTGCACTAATTAACACAAATTTGCTTTTGATCATTTGTTAGATTAACCGTAATCCAACACGAGCAATTTTTTAAAAACCCAAGCTTAGATATATATATATATATATATATATATATATATATATATATATATATATATATATATATATATATATATATATATATATATATATATATATATATATATATATATGTATATATATATATATATATATATATATATATATATATATATATATATATATATATATATATATATATATATATATAAATATATATATATATATATAAGCAATATAAAAGTTTTACTCATAATTGCTACCCTTCAAATTAATGGTGACTCTGAATTCGTCTGATATTTCTATACTCTACTGGTATGTTTTTGATTTTTATAATTTTTTTCGCTCTATAATGTGTTTTACGAAACTAGTTCAAATCGATAGCGCAATATATATAATTTACATTTGCGAAAACTATAACTAATCTTAGAGCAAAATAGTCCAATTTATACATTGATGATTAAAACGAAAGACATTAAAATTCAAATTAATAAGAATAAATTCCAAATCCTGAGAAATAAATTTTATTTGCATTATGATAACACTAGATTATGGAATAATGAAATAATCATTGTTACTATAAATTACATATAATAAAAGTTATCTTAATAAAATTACTTTAGCAAAAAGAATGATGATTCTTTGAAGCTATTCAAATCAATATATTGAAACAAGATATCCATAAAAGTATATAGAAACCTTTATTTTATGGACAGAGAAAAGTGATAGAAGTGTAGTAAATGAGTTGTGAAAATGAACAATGCTACACGAAGATTCTAATTTCCACAGAATCGATTTGCATTGCAAATCCTTTGGATATCAATTGTTCCATTGTTTTAGCTTGGTGAGTGTGAGTGTGTTTATACTGTATTGCTAAGCTTTCAATTCAAAGGAACGAGCAAAAAAAGTATGTCAATGTAAAACGAATCTCCTCTTCAGTTTTTACAAAATGCATGAAAGATGGAAAATTAGCTTTCTTAAGATACAAGTTAAGACCCCTGTAATTTGCCTTAAGTATTATAATCATATTTTAAGAGTAATTATGCGTAATTATATAAGACTTATAATAATCTTCAGACAGTTTTGAGTTAAATTATTTTAAAGTAATCTAACACTTCAAAATGGAAAAAGTTGATAATTAATATTGGATTTTGCTTTAGAACATAATTGAATAGCATTAGTAAACAGCTGTAAACAAAGCTTTTTTATGTACCGAGTTATTTTTAAAAGCATTTGATTTATATATTATAAGAGATTGGCTCTTCTAATTATTAATAAATATAATAATCTTATATATTTCTTAATGTATAAATATTTTAATTTGTGATAATAAGACATGTAAAAAATCTACAAGCGATATTATCTATTTCTTATTTTAATACATAAATTATAGATGATTATACTGTATATTTGACGCTCATTAAATGTATTGATTTTGTATCAAGAGTTTTATATAATTCCATTATAAGCAGCTCTGAGAGAACCAATACCAGTGAGTAGTTTAACTAGAAGTTTAGATTCATTGTACATTATAAAATCCCAAAATTTGTATTGTAAACTGGTACATTTTAGAATAAAAAATAAGGAGATGGTAAATAAGTTTCTGAAAAAGAATTCAGTAAAATTGATTCAGTATACTAAAATAAGTGCTAGGATTCACAACAGTGTCATTCCACTTTTGTGGTTGAAATATGAATGTATATTTATTTCATGGAAGAATAAAAAATAGTAATCTTTATAGAATAAGAATAATATTGAAAGAATAAGAAAAACCTGTTTCTTAAAAATGCATATTAAAGTTCTTTTTAGAAAAAGTTTTGCTTTTCAGATTTTTAGAAACATAAAGATGTCATATAGAGAAACTTGGAAATGTTTTCTTTCAAAATATTTCAAATATTAAAATCGTTAAAATGGTAAATTAGTACTTTGTTATTATTTTAGTATTATTATTATTATCCAATACATCTCTCTCAGTACATTTTTATTTTAGTACTCTATAAAAATGGGAAAAAAAAAAAAAAACTATTTCTCCTTGCATACAGATTCCTTAAAATTTTATTTTCAATGTAACTCTGAATTCGAAGAATATTTCTCCATAGAAACAAATATAAATTTGGAATTTTGATTCAAAGAATTATATTCTTGCGTCATATGTTTTGATCTATAAACTCTTCCTTTATTTTAAAACCATTCTTAAATTACAAAAAGTCTGATGACTTGGCTTATGCGCACAGTACGAAACATTCGAAAAATAAGGCGTTTTCTATAAAAATGTGCATTTTTGTAATATAAAGTATATTTCATTGGATTGAAAGAGGCAATTTCAAAATAATCACCATATTTACATGAACCTTATGGGTTCACGAATTTTCATTCTGAACCAAAATATTTAAAAAAGAAACATTAAACGTATCGCAATCAAACATTCATTTAAATTTAGAAACAGAAAATATTTATTAATACATACTTATATTTCATTTTCAGTAATTTCTTCAATTAAGATTTTATGAATTTCATTAAAAAATTACATTTTTGTATTTAAACTTGACAACAATTAGTATTCTATTAATATCTGCAATGTTAAATCTATACTATAGTGTCATGTTTAACAAAACCTTATTTTTGAATATTTACTCCTTAGTTTCTTAGTGTATCAATTTGAATATTTCTTTTCTTACTTATAAAGCTATATCAAATAGCGTTTGCTTACCCTTATTTTAATCCCTAGTTCAAATCTCTGTTTATTCGCAATTTATCGTTTCGTTAAAGAATATTACTCAAATTACATTATGTAGATATGTTTCAAATAATTTACACCTAATATAAGGAAATTGATATAATTTTATTAAATTATAAATCAAGAATAGTTATTCTATGCGTGTTTGTTTCCAAAAGTGTATATTTCAAAGTAAATAATGAATTTAAGCAATTCTATTTTTCACGTATTATAATGAATCCCTTTTTAAGTTTGAAATACAGTTATGAGTTTAGTTTTCCTGTTGTTATTATTTAAGACTATAAAAGTTTTGTTTTTGTATAACGCATGCAATACACGAGTCCCATATGCTTTGAAAGATGTTATTCGGCAAGAGATCAACAATAAGTTTAATGTGAGTAGAATGAGAAAACTAAGTATTCTAGACTTCAAAGTACTTTGTTAGCAAAAAACAAAAAAAAAAAAAAAGATCTATTCTATACCGATGCTTATTCAAAATTTAAGCATATTAAATAAATGAATACAAAATTTTTTCTTTGTTTGTGTCCCCGAAAGAATTATGTATAGAAGAATTGTGTTAGTAGGTAGGTTCCTAATCAACTTTTTTATATTCTTTTGTTATGATCATTGAGAAGAAAAACACGTGTTTTTTTTTTCGATTCTTGCTGATACCATAAGAAAGGTTTTTATTCTAGAGATTATTGTTTTCCCTCCAGAACATGGTCGGAATGAATTTAAGTAAGGCCTTTCATACTAGGCAATTACAGTTCTGATATTGTAAAGGCGTCATAACACAGGTCCGTATAAATACTGCATCCATATTTAAAATCCTTTCTTTTAGGAGCTAGCATTAACAGCGTGCGGAACTTTTTACATATGGGCTGTAAAAACATCGTAAATGCAAATTCTGCAATCGAAGAGAAATGACTACGTTTTCAGTTATAAATTATGAAGTTGTCATTTACGATGGAATTTTCTTATATGACTCTCATCATTTCTTGGGAAACTGGATGTTTTATGGTTTTTAGTGTACTTTATCAATGACCCTGGAATTTCCGGCACAAGATTTAATGTTCAGTCATATCATTAGGTCTGAGCATAATAAAAAGGAAAATCTAAAATAGGAAAACTATTTTAATGATTAAAAAGGAAATTTGCGATATTGCAATGAAAACTTAGATTGAAGAATCGATAACCAAATAAAATATTTCATATGTATATCTACTGATATGTTTTAAATTTGGATACCCCAAAACAGAAAACAAATTTTATGGAATATTTATTTTTTTATAAATTGATCGCAAAAATGTTAAATATTTAAAATTTTGAAAAAATATCACTTAATTTAATTCATATTCAATAAATTAATGGATAAAATATGAACTATAATATAAATTAAAAATTATCAATTGAATTGAATTGATTTATAGAAATCTTAATTTTAAGACTAATTGTTCTTGAAACAGAAACTCAAATAGATAAGCATTTTAGTAAAAGAACACTGCCATGATAGTTACTATAACAAGAAACTTAAATATTATTATTTTGAGCATGAACTAATTTAAAAAAAGCTTTTAGTACATTTCTTAATTTGGTTCTGTGTTAAGAAGTGGTAGTTTTATATCTATTCACGCGAAAATTTATAATAATATAAATCATTAAATAGATATAAGGATTTATATAATTAAATAATGATATCTATTTTGAATAAGAATTTGATTTTAATGCTTTGTTGAAATCTAATGATAAATAAATACTATGATTAAAAATTTCATTTCATTATCATTTTGATTTCAAAAAGTTAAGATGATTTTTTTATTCTTTATGTGTAATTCAGATGCGGGAACATGATATGAATTTTTTTAAATTTACCATACTTACACCATTTTTTGAAAAAATTTAGTTAATTGTTGATATTTTAAGCAAATTTTACATTATAAAAAACTTCTGTTCAAAATAATAGCTGTAGACTAATTTTAAAAATGATCACCAAATTAGGCTATCTTATTCTCAAAAATTTAATTGAAAAACTTGCAGATATAATGTAGTTTTTAAAAACACCTCTTAAGTTATCAGAATGATTATTTTATTTTGCTTGGAAAAATGCAAAATCAATGATTCTGAATATTTTTTTTTTTGCGGAACACTTTGAACGATTTTAAAATTTGGCGGCACTCAAAGAAAAAGATAAATGTAAAAGTTATTTACTTACCTATAAGTCACTGTGTAAAATATATAGTTTGTGATGATAATTTTGAATGCAAAATAAAATAAATGTACTACAAAAACAACAGTATGTTTATTACTTTACTCATAATGAAAAAAGGCTTTTTAATTTTTAAAATACACATTTCTAAAATTTGGCGGCTTACTTTAAGGATTTGGCGGCACACAAAAGTGCCGCTTTATAGTGGTTGAGAAAATCAATGGCATATATTGTCGGAAAGAAAGGAAATAGAGGTAAATACTATTTTTAATTACTAATGGCGGCGACTGTTTATTAATACGGAACAATATTACCATTAAAATGCCTTTTTCATATTAATATTTTGTCTTAAATTAACAATTTTATTAAAATAAAAAAACATTTATTTATAAAAATAGAATAAAATTTGAATTATAAAATCGGTGGTAAAATATCTAAAAAGAAATTACAATGAATAAATAGTTTTTATAAATAAAATTATTATTTTTTTTTGGATAGTCAACTTTCTTAGAGCATTTCTTTGTTTATAATCTATGATATTCAATCTCCACACTACAAGGACTTGGAATGTCACTTTTGTCGCTGACTGTATAAATTATCAATATATCTTTAATAAATTTAGTTCCCTTTGTTGGAAACTCTTCCAAGGCGAACAGGTGCATAATCTTTTACATATCTATCAGTCTGAAGATAATATCGAAATCAGACTGATAAATATACATATTTGCCCTATAATATGTGTAGAATAAAATTAACATGGTGCGTTTGCTTTCATAATTTTCAACTAGTTAATCACTTGAGAAAATAATTAAAGATATTTTAGTTCCCATACATTCTTTAGTAGAACTGTTGCATAATATAACGATGCTACATATAAGCTTTCTTTATCTCCCATCAGTATAATAATCAAACGTAAATTATATTTAAAGATGATTATTTGCTTAATCTTTAGTTCTACTTTAGGGATTATTTTCAGTCTTGATAAACTTTTCTTCTTTTGCTGTTTGGATTTTAGATTTGATTTCAATTTCTCTTTTAGTACTTTATCAAGCAAAATATAAGTTTCAATGAATGGTTCTTAAACCACAGAAAAGGGAAAATGCTTGAAGAAATTATAACATTTTAAGGAAATTCAATTCAAAATTATGGACATTAATAAAATATAAGTTTGCATGTGTTTTTTTGCTTCTTTAAAGTAGAAGAAAAACCATTGACAATTTTCTGCGACTATGTTACCCAAGAAGTAATATTTTTGTTTTACTTAGAATTATCACAAAATAAACGTTTGATATTTTAATAACATTAGCTATATCATTTTCCTTTTCTGAAATAGAAATATTAATGGCTCCTTTTCATCAGTGATTTAAAGTTAAAATAATAATAATAATAATAACAAAAAAAATGTTCGCTCAAGAGGAAATGTATTTCTCAGAAGATTTAACACTAAAACTCGGTAATAATGAATATTTTAGTAAATAGTTAATTAAATGAAAACTTGTTAACTACTTTATACCAATTTCATCATGGTGGTAAGAATGAATTTGTCAACCACTAATTGGAAACCTGTTAAAAATTTGGAGATTTATTCAAATGAATTGAACTATACAACCAAATTTAACTTCTAAATATTCTAGAATCGAATTAAATGCAATATGGTTTTTGAAAATGATTTATTTACTAATTTTCAGAAATAAAATACACGAGTAATTTATATCAAATATTTTAAAAGTACACTTTCCTCAAAGTACTTAATGAGCATATTTTAAATATTTAATTGAATATAACAACATGAGTTAAACAAATTTTGTATATTATCCAAAAAAACATTACAATAAAAGTTCCTCAAAACGTTTGAAAAGAGATTCGTGTTATCACTTCCCTCTTTAGTTCTGCATTCTGATTTTAAGTGTGTGTGTGTGAATGGGCAGTTTATACGACTAAATTGCGTGAGTAAAAACTAATTGAAAATTGTATGGGGACACGCAACTCTGAATGAAAAAAATATTGAGACTTGTTGTATTTTATATTTAGTATTTTGCTAATTATTGATTTTTTAAAAAAATTTGGAAAATAAGATTTATATTAAAAAACATTTTCTCTTCTGTTTTCCTTAATCTTACAAAAAAGATGTATATTATGATATTTACATCACTTGATACTTACAGGTCTGATTGTTTGTAATCTGATAGACTGTTAAATTTTCTTTAAAAAAACGAAAAATAGTTAAAATTAAATATAAATCATTTTATTTCTTATTTGTATTCTTCTTTAAAATGTGTTTGAATTTTAGATGCTTAGAAAATACTCTTTGATATTTTCAGTAATTTACCATAAATCCTTAAATGGTTGGTTAAATCTTTTGGAAATATATGCTTATTTCATTTACGTTCTTAACAAATGAAAGTATTTATTGAATATTAAAAAATAATAAAAAGAGCATATGAGAGAAAAAAATTTATAAAAATGTAAAAAGAAATTTATAATCACGTAAAATATATATTCAACATAATACCAACATCAATTCTGGACGGTTAGAGCGAAGTCGGATTATGTTAAACCCAGACAGAGGAAGTTAATTTTTATATGCGATTATTCCAAAACCTATACGTGACTGTTCAAAAAGTGATTTTCTTATGAATATATCGATGAATTATTTGGATTTCTTATTTGATATTTGTAATTTTGCGAGAAATATTTTTTAAAATTTAGGATTATTAGAATTTTTTTTTAAAATTTAATCCTCGTTTATAATTTACATAAACATGGAATGTACTTATTTTAAATGAATGGTTGCAGTTATTACTTAATCATATATTATATTTATATTTAAAAGTTATAATTTTTTTTAAGTATAATAGCTTTAATTTACATACATAAAAATGATCTTATTTTAAAAGAATGGTTATATTTGGTAACATAAATTTTTTTTCTAATGTTTACCATCTATAATATATCTGTAGACTAGACTTCACAAAATGATGAATGAGAAATAAGATTTTATTTTAGTGGTAATAAATATATACAGATAAAAAGGTAATGACAAATAAATGTAATACATATATTAGTTATATTTTGTTTGTTCTTTATTTAACTAGACCATCAAAGTCTTCTTAAAGTTTCACTGGCCATTTCTTAAATTTATAATGTCACAGTAAAATTGAATAAATTAATTCATGTATCAACTAATTATTTAAAAAATACATTTTACTAACAAGAATGTAAAATTTTATTTTATTTTAAGAATATCCTCTGTTTAAATTCAGGGAAAGAAAATCTATTATTTCTTAAGAAAGAATTTTCAGTTTTTACTTTACTCTTGCATGATATGAAATTTACACGTGAATTATTTGTTTAGTATTATATATTGCTTTATAGAAGAACAAGTCAGTATCTTAAGCCTTATTTTATTTTACTGTAAAGTATTTTCTTATATGCATTTTTTAAAATATCTTGTGATGTTAAAAACACAATAAAAATTTTACTTGAATTTATTTTAGCTAATGTTCATTTATTCTTTTGAAATATATTTTAGTTTTGTTTTGTATTAAGCATGCACAATGATATCATTTTTCAAAATAATATTATTTATATTTCTGAAAAAATATACTTCTAAAATTTGAATAAAAAATAGAAGATGACATGATTTTTTGCTGTAAAAATCTCATCTATTTTTAAATCATGGAGTGAAATTATTCCACGCTTAACAATTCAGACATCAACCGACGAAAACAAAGAAATGGACGTGAGGGGTTTTGTGAAAGACAGGCTTCACTGATTTACTAAGCCCCAAGGCCACCGGGAGGGCAACTGTTACAAAAAGAAACGTTTAATTTTTGTTTTGTTTTGTTTATTTTGCTGGCGAGGAAATGTTTTTCCCTTCTGCATACTATTCAGAACGAGCTTCCTTTATCATTTTTCATTCTGTTGTTCAAAAATGGTGTGTTCATGCATGAGTAAGAAAAACGCATAGTAAATATTCACTCAATTACAATACGTAATTAAGACCTACTGCGCACATTATGAAACGTTTAAAGCTTGCACATTTTATTTTAGAATTAAATGAATAAGCTGTTTCAAAATGGTATGAAGGTTTTGAGTAGCTAATGTGTCAAATCTATAGTTTTTAGTATGAAAGCTCGATGAAAATTATATCATTATTATTTATATTGATCTGATATTTTAGATTTCTTTTACTAAAAATAAAATTTTATAGATGAACAAGCATGCTTATAAATACTCTGTTATTTTTCTTATGACTCTTAGTCTATTGTAATTATTAAAGTGGAGTTTTAAACTTTAATAATTTCAGAGAAATAAAATGTGTTTCTATACTTCAGGAATAATTATATCTTTTATATTTGAAAAATATTTTATTCCGGTTAAAATACTAACTGCTCTTGAAAACATTTAAATGAAAAAAATACGAATTTATTTTATCACAAATTGCTTTCAAAATTAATTAATATTAAAAGAAAAATAAAAGATGATGTAAAGACAAACAGTATATTTCTATATAATACTGAAGCACAGTGAAAGTTGCAACTTGTTACAACAACACGAAGAAACTGATGACAGTATTTTTGCGGTTCATTCGCTTTATTTATTCAGATTTTGTTACTCTAAGTACGCTGCATATTTTTTTTGTGCAACCTGAAACAGCAGTGCAGTCACGATTTCATGCGTGAAAGAAACGAATCTAAAAAACGTTTTCCCAGATGTCAACTAAGGGTATACTTCAACTTTTGATGTATTTCATAAATTATGCTTTTAAATCTTTTATGTAGATGTAGTTAATTGACCCAACCCAGATTTTTAGCATATGGTAAAAGAAAAGATCAATTAAAATGGAGATGAGAACATTTCTTCACGTTTATGGAAATCAAATTTTTAATATTAATTATACTGTTATTGAATTATACTATTATAATTCTATATTTCAACGTTTAATGAAATAAAAAAAACTTCATCATAAAAATATGTAATAAATATGAATAGTTCCTGATGAAATTAAGAATAGTGTAACTCAGCTAACACGCATAATTTTGATTCTTTTTTTTTTGGTTTGCTTTTTTTCTTTGTAATTTTTCCTTCTATTTCCACATTTTTAATTTAAACTTTTCTAACTATTAGTTAAACAATGTTTCAGAGAATTATTCCTGAATGTCAGATCTATTTTCCTTGATATCAGGGCTTATGCTATTAGATATGTATCGAAATGGGTAAAAATTGTTGCCTTTAATCAAATATTATAAACTGTATTGCTTGATCTATAATGGGAAATTCGTTCATCACTATGCATATTAGAGGGCATAGCATTCTCTTGGTAAACTTTCAAATTACTTATGCAAAAGATAAAAACTAACAATTCAGCAAACAAATCTAAAAGTAACATATAAGCAATAAATTAGCTGCAACATATTACGGTATACAATGAAGAATGTCTTGATTTGATAATAATATTAATTTAAAATACTTTTTGTTATTATATTTAATTTTTGAAAATATGAGGTATTAATATACTTTTTTTTTCAAAACAGCAATTAAATTTTTGGAAGTATCAATTTGGCATTGTTTAACATCATTACAATATGCCCGTAGAATTTTACTATGCATTTGTGTATATAAATATTTGTGTTTGTAAAGATTATATAATTTCCTTAAATTAAATGTATTAATAAAACAACGGATTACCTTATGTTTGGTTAAAAAATTTATAATATTAATCAAAAAAGACCCATACTAAATTTTTATTTAAATATTACTTATAATAAGTAATATTTAATTAATTAATAATAATATTAATAACACACACAGTCATGTAATTAATAAGTAATATTCAAAAAAAAAAGTAATATTTATATACACAAGTTATTTCTTTAATAAATATTACATACACTTTACTTTATAAAAAAACAAATTGAATATCACTATCACATACTAACTGCTGCGTTTTTTGTTTCCAATATCTATGAATCCGTATATATAACTGACAAACATTACATAATCAATATGATCTTTGTAAAATATTAATATTGATTAAATTGTGAAAATAATGAAAAGTATTCATACATATTCCACTATTTAATAAAAATTTTTAGTCTGATTAACAAGCATTTTCAGATCACGACACTCTCAAAATGCTCTGTAAATTCATAAGCCACATACAACTGAATTTTCGGTAGGAATATTTTCCAAGATAACATCTGGCATTTCCGGCTATTCAACAAAAGAATCATGCTTACAATTCTCTTTCATTCTGTTCTGAAACTCTAAAAGAAATTGAAATCGTTCTCTAGTTACGTGAGTTTGACTAATCTTAAGCTGTTAGTGGCAGTTACTTTCGTTGACAATGACAGAAGCTATTGAACAGACAGTTTGATGTGTCGGATCTCAGAACACTTACAGTTTGGGATGTGAATATATTTGACTCCCAAACAGCTGTGAAAACGTTGTTGTAAAAATATGCAAACAAGTCTCAACTCAGTGGCGCTTAAAGGAAGTTTTTTTTATATAGGTCTAGATAATTATAATCTAAGAAAAATTTAAAGAATCAATAAAATTTTTTGACTCACTGCTGTCTAGAGATTGAATTGTGCTTTTCGGGTTTGATCCTGGCCTGTGTTGAATAGTAGGAAGTAAATAATGCTCTTCTATTCTATTCTTATAAATCTGTCCAAAAAGTTACTTGAAATCTTAAAGGTTTCCTTTATCGCGACACTTGAACGCAGCCCACTACCTATGGGAAGATTTTTTTGGAAGACTACAAAATTAGTGACCAATTTTTTTATGTTTTGAACATTATGATTCTTCCTTATATATGTCTTTGGATTTAAACTATCTTTTACATTGTGAAGCAGAAGAATGAAGGGATATTTTTTATACTTAGAAAAATGTATAGTAAATTTACTGATAATAATTGGGCATTTTTTCTGTGTTGTTTAAAAAAATTACTTTTAGTTATAGTTATAAACTATGTGATGCATTTTACAAAAAATAGTTTATTTTATAATTAAATAGCAGACATTTGCAGTCAAAATCAATTTTCTCATTTATACAACATTTTATGAATTTTGATATTATTTACTTTTTTACAATGTACAATAAAATGAATAAAATTTTTTAATTTCTAAAAACATATTAGATTTATTTCTTCTGAATAATGTACAAGTGGTTGTCAAAATAATAGAAACATTTGTGAATAAAAATGGTATTTAAGAATGCTTTTCATAAATATTTAGAATAATCATTGCTGTTAACTTTTTAAAGATAAATTTACATTGGAATGACAAAAGTTTTGAGATAATTCCTAATATCGTGTCGGACCTCTTTATGCAAGGCAAAGTGTGACAACTCGACGTGACATTGAATCAATAAGTTATTGGAAATTCCTGCAGATACATTTAGCTGTGCAGCATTTATAGATATATTTACAAAATGCAACTGTTGTAGAATTGTAGATGTAGATGTATTGTAATATAGGTGGTCAAATTATTTAGTAAAAATTGTTCAATATATTCATGATACTAACAACCCTAGTTAGGGCATAATAAATTGTCGTCCATAAAATATCTATTTTTTTTTACATACAAGGAAGCACACGAATGCTTGCAACTGGTCTCTAAGTAACTAAACTTTTTCTTGTCCACTCAGCAATCAGTTCAGTTTGAACAGAGCACCCAGTAAGCTTCATATAAAAACAGAATTAACAACCATTGATGCACCAACAGCTTGCTCTTAGTCTTGTTAATTATGATCCGCGAGGATTGAATCACATCTGACAGAGCCACGTTTTTACAATTGTATGTAGCCCAACTGATATAATAGTGCGGAAGAAGCACTACAAGTGATGCACAATATGGTAAAGGCTTTCAGACAAGGTTGTAATTGACTGTCAACAGTGGATGACCATAACTAGTGATGTGTGCGTATTCTTCTGCTGCCATAGCCCGTTAAAGTCTCATTTATTCCCAATGTCCTAACAAAAATATCCTATCTGACGTATATCTTACAGTGATTCCTGCGATTATTTCAAACAGTATTAATAACTTAATCATATGGACAATTCTACGCACACATCACTAGTTATGGTCATTCACTGTTGATAGTCAATTACAACCCTGTCCATGGTGGGAAGTCATGGCTGAATTTAGCTATATATGACATATTCTTGGCAATTTAAATTTTGGGATGTTAAATAACTACGGATTTCCAAAATGGAATGCCATATTCTTATAGTTCAAATCTTCATTCAACATTCGAAGCCAGGCCTCAATCTTATGGTCGTATAACGTCAGAAACCTACACAGCAATCTCTACAATACAAATGAAACCCTTTTTAATTCCCTGCTTATTTGTATATTTAGTACTAGATAATATTGTCATTTATGCATTTGTTTATTGCTATTCTATAACTTTATCTTCGCCGTGTATATGCTGTAACTTTAGTAAAGTTGAATACTTCAAGGATTTTCATCAAAAGTGTAAAATAATAGACCTCTCAGATTTCCAAAGATGTCAAATTGTACGATTCTGATTAATTAGACGAACTCTGAATAAAATAACCCAGGTTTTAGGCGTTCTTAGGTGTATATTATCTAAAATCATGACAGCTTTCCAGTTAGTTGTCGGGCAAAAAGGGCTCGGAAAATTAGTTTAAATAGAATGACAGATAATGAATCAGATTATATTTAAAGAGAAAACAACTGCAGCCAAAATGACAAAAGAGATCAAATAGCATCTTGATTCCCCAATGTTAATGATTATAGTTAAAGAAGCTTCTTTATAAACAAGAAATTTACGATAGAGCAGCAATTCCCAAATCACGTGTCATATATGTTAATGTGAAATGTTACTTACAATAGTATTGCAATCCCAAAATATAATTGATTAAAAATGGAAGATAGTTATATAATCAGACGAATATTGTTTCACACTTTCCCTCACGTCAAGACTGGTTTACTTTGGAGGAAGCATATGATTGTGATGATCTTTTCTAGATGTCAATGTTGAAGTTTGATTTGTCATCATATGTGTAGCCATGTCACGTTTTTTTTGGCCAAATCATAACTATGAATAAAAGTATCACTAGGATAAATTATGCAGATATTTTAGCTGATCAGGTTCATATGGTGTTGAAAGCTGTTTCATGAAGACAGTGGGATTTTTCCAGGATGATAATGTTTCTATTTATTTAGCGATTTGGTTTGATGAACATTAAATTATAGTGAAATATCATTTATGAATTGCAAAGTTCCCGACCACAATTTAGTGGAACTATTAACTCCTATTTTTGAACGTTCAATCCAGAATCAATATCATCCACCGTTATTTCTCCCAGAACGTTCATAATATCATCATGAAGAAAAATATACCATATTTCTCTAAATGATATTTAGCATTTATATGATTCAGTTTCCAGGTGAATCCAAGTTGTATTACGTGCCAAAGGTAGTTGGACTCCATATTATTAAAGGATTTCGTTTTGTTTTTACATAAGATGTTTCCATCATCTGATAGCTATTAAGTGATTTTGCTTTACTTCGAAGAAATTTAAGTTCTAGTACGTAAGTGGTAAAATTATAATTTAATTTTGTAAGTTTAAATGTTTTCTTTCTCTTGAATGAAGTTTCTTTTAAATTTCTGAGCTAAAAACAACATTTTTGCTAAAATTTTAAATCTCAATAAAATTTTAAATGTTGAGATAAAATATACAAGTGGAATTCTGGAAAACTAATTCACACGTTCTACTTGTGTTTCTCTAATATAAATAATGCTTGCTATATTCAAAAATTTATTCGTTTATTTATTTATTTATTTATTTTTTTGCAATTCACTCGATTTTTTACATTGTTTAAAGTAAGACAGTTTAAATTTGTGTGTTTGTAAGAATTTTGTTAAATAAAATAATTTTTAGAATAGCGTACTAAATTATTTTGGAAGAGTTAAAATTATTTCATGCCCTGAAGTGTTATACATAAAAAAAGAAATTAGTTCAACATTTAATATTATTCAAGTTTGTATATATATATATAATATGTGCGTTTGAGAAAAAAATACTATATAGACTTGCAGAGTGTTATTCTTCTCATATGATCCGAAATTGATGGTTTTCAGTTAAAATACATGTGTAACTAAATTAAAAAATGATCTTCTTGTAGATAGAAATAAATTCTGAAATAAACAGAAGCTTACTTTAGTGAATTAAAATTTTATCTCCAAATTCATATACCTAAATTATTTTTCATAATGTTGTTTTCAGAGTCTTCCTTGACAAAGGAAAACAAATCGTCAACTCATTTAATTGTCAGAAAAAATAATGATATGCACATACAACTAAGTTTAACTTCATCGTAATTTTTATTCACAGTTATGAATCTTACAAATGACTTATACGTTTCAGAAACAATTATTTTTGATATTTTACTTTATAGAATTATTTTAGGGAATGCGGATGATACATTTTTTTAAAGAATAAAAGTTTTCAGGTTTCCAGTGACGGCAAATTTATTACTTATTATTTTAATAGAATTCCAGTGATTAACTTAAATTAAAATTTCTTCATTAATTTACTTGTTTTTTACTTCTTTCAATTTTTATCAACTTAGAAGCAACATAAGAAGTTAAAATAAGAGCAGTGAAGTGTTTATTCTTACTTTAATAATATTTTTTTACACTGTACATATGAAACTTAAATATATGATTAATTATAAATATTTTATTTCCCATATATTTAATTTTTTTCCAAAAAATTGTACAAAACAGAACTTCTATTCATAAAAAAATTATGAATTTAAATTAATATGTTTACATTTACTTCAAATAATTTGAAGAAAAATAAATTGTTAGGATTACAATATATTTTTTTTAAAATTTTAGTTAGAGTACCTCATTACAGCTTCTAACAAATACTCCACCATTTTACTACACAAAATTTTAATTCATTTAATTGTTTTCAAGTCGAAATTGTTGATAAGGTATAAATCAACTTGAAATTTATATCTGTATTCTTAAATATAATTTTTATCAATTAGAAATGAGTAGTTTGATAAAAAAAAAGCGTTCTAAATTTTAGTGTTTAAGTTGTTTCCATTTGAAACGTGTGATATTTATGCTGACATTATAACACAGTTCACGAATAAAAGAAAAACTATGATAAATGTAAAAAAAATAAACTAGCCCTGAAATCTATTCGTGCTGAAGAACAGTTTAACTTCAAAACAGCGAATTAGGGACGGAGAATTTATTCCGAATTCTGTATAAAACCTCAGTTGCGTGAGAGATTATTTTAAAACAGTTAATCGAATATTCAGATGCTACGAGTAAATTTTTTTTGTTGTTGATAAAAAAATAAAGGTTTCATTCCGATTAGCTATAGAATAAAAAAAGCCTAATAAATCAGAAGTAACGCCTACTATAATCTTTTCTTTGAAAAAAGAGTAATCCAGCGTTCAAGGACATGGAATAAAAAAGGCATTCTATATATATGTATTCTTCCATCTGTTGACTACTAACAAACCTGCCGAAATATTTGAGCTTTTTTTTAAAAAAGCCAGAAATAATCTCAATAAAATTAGACTCCTTAGCATATCACATTTTGTTAATTTAACTACCAGCTGGGAGAAAATATTTAATGAAGCTAACGACCGAAAATTAAAAATAATTTTTATCATAATTGATGGGATTTCCGTTTCAAAAGCAATTCAAGTTCCACAAAAACATTTAACTAATAACAGCTTTTGAAATTTATTTAATGTTAAAACTCAAACACAAATTTAGTAATTATTTAAAACTAAGTAGGGATGATAATTCGAAACTGTTATTCAAATATTTTTATGCTGTGGATTAAAAACAAATTTCACTGCTTTTTTTAGTTTGAATTAAAGATTTTCATTGTTGCAAACAGGCTTAGAATTGTCTCCTTCTTCACTTCTTCAGTTATCAGTAGTAGATACTTTCCAAGTTTGTTCTGTATTGGAACTACCCAATTACACAAATTAGATTATTTTCACAATATATTTGTGTTAATTTTACAAGTATATTTATACACCAAAATGTCAGATAATTAACGATACATGGACTTTTACTGTTATTATATTTCATTGGAGGACATTTTTATTATTATAAGAAATCAGAAGGTCTTAGACTTATATTTTATTCTTGGATAAAATATTCATAAATTATCAGGTATTATCGTGATCTAATCATTGAAAATCCACTTTTCAAAGTGGTAGTTCTAGCTTCTGTTAAACAGGAGGATATGAGAATTGCATTTAAGTTTACAGCATGCACATCGTTCCGAGAAGGTAATTGAGTGTGTTTCAGGTTTTTCTTTTAAGATACATGGATATGGCTCATTATCTATAAAAAGTTCTCAGGAGAAGTATGTATAAGTGGTGGATGTAAAAAGAAATCTTATAATAGTTTTCCGTCACTAGGCCATTATTAATCTCAGTCTTTGCTGAATAATGGGTACTGCATTATATCTATCGATGTGAATTCTTAAGAATTTTCTAGATCTTCTTCTTTGCGATGCGTAAATATGAACCTCTATCATGATACAGGAAATGAAATTGCAAAATATTTAGATTTGGAAACGAAAAGAGAGAATTTACAATGAAAAAATTTCAATTACTTCAAAAATGGTTTTGGTTAAAAATGCAAAATTTTGTTCGATAGAATAAAACGTCTATTTTTATTCATTTTAGCCACTGTCAGTTTCGTTTATAATATAATTTTTTTTTAAAAGTTTCAAGTTTTACTTTTAAGAATTGCAACTTATTTTAAAAATATTTTTGATTTTTTTTTTTAAATTTTAAATTTTTTTTATTTATATATAAAACAATTTAAAATTTCTTAACATTTTTTAAAAAAGGATCTTGCATACTTGATCATTTTTAGTCATTTAGAATTATTTATTCATATCTCTCAAAGCCGTCTAATATTAGTACCATTATCTGATTTCTGTATTACGAGTCTGTCTATGAAATACAATTATTCGTTTTTGATTTTTCTATTTAATATAACTTTTTATTATTATCGCGGTTATTTTTCTATTTAAAATAAAAGCATTTTAAAGTAATTAAGGTAAATATATATTAAAATAATTATAATCTAAGGCAATGATTCTCAACCACTGTGCCACGTCACTTTTGTGTGTCGTTATTTCATTATTATTTTATTTTACATTCAAAATTATTATTATAAACTCTTATTATACAGTGTGTCTTATAGGTAAGTAAACAAATTTTAAACATTTCTTTCTCTTTCAATTTATTCTTTCTCTTAACAATCTTTTTCTTCGTGTGTCACCAAATTTTGAAATCGTTAAAAGTGTGTCATAACAAAAAAAAGATTGAGAATCAGTGGTCTAAGTAATATTTGATAATTTTGTGTGAAGTATTTTTATATGTGTGAAGAAAATTTTATATAATTCATTTTTCTAATAAACATGAAATTTTTTCTTTCATACAACATGTTAATATGCGTTGTGATCACAATTGAAAATATTTTTCTTAAAGACTATTCACGTGTTTTTGTTCTGTGTTGCTAATTTAACATGAATTTATAATCTTTTGAATCTTAGAAGTAAATCCTTAAGATGCAAAAAACAACGAATAGTCTTTTGCATCAAGTACCTGTTCCATTTTATAGCCCTTATAATTTTGATAAATAAATCTTTAAAACTATATATATCGTTACAAATACATTAAATTACGAAAATATAGAAAACTCAAAATGGAAAAAACTGAAATGTTTAATTTAAAACTAATTGAAATTTAGAAAAAAAAGTTCATTATTAAAAACTTAATGCTCCAAATTCACTTTTTTAAAGACATTAGTTTATTATTTTTTATGGTAACTCTGTTTCAGTTTATGGTTGTTATGGTATTTCTGTTTCAGATATATATTTGCAATGATTTGACATCTTGATTGAGATTTCTTAGAGAATTAAGAACTGATTTAGTAACAAAATTAGCATAAATAACTCGTTAAAGCTATTTGCATAATAAACATTTGTGGAGATAGTTACATTAAATACTTAAGAAGATTAGACAGATGTATCACAAAATTGCTTCAATTAAAAGATTTCCATTATATATTGATTAAAACCATGACAAGTACGCATTACTGACTTTTAATTATTTTAAGATAAAATCTATGAAATTGTTTTCTTGAATTTTTAACTTTCTTCATGTTTATTTGGTTTAAAGGTAGAGTTTTAACATACTTGACTAGTTTTATGATAAATATAGTAGATAATATAAAGAAAATGTGAGCAAAAATCACAGAAGAAGTAGCTTTCATATGAATACAAGTTAGTCAGACAGGGTTTGAAACTTTTAATCATCTGGATCGAATTTTTTAAAGTATATGAATACTAAGCAAATGCAAATAAGGCGTGGATGTAGATTCTCTATCCTCTTTAACAGAATTAAGAAATTGAAACGAAAGAGTAAAAATGTAGGCCTAACACTCATATTCATACGCAGGAAAATTTGAAAACCTATCATGATTCCACTTGCAAAATGCTGTTGCTGGTATTCTGAAGGAAGGATAAGAATTTATGATTTATAATTAAAGTTCTGTTATCACAAGGTCATATGGAAATAATATTATTGTGTGTATGGTTATTTTATATGATAAATAAATCCTTTTTAAAAGTAAAAAATACAAAAATATATGAGTAAAATTAAAATCGAACTAGCTATAGCTCTCTCTTCTTAATAACTAAGAATATATTTATATTAAAATTTTAAATACAATAAACTGTCTCTGCTACTTAATACAAAATATATATTACTGTTCATATTTTACAATAGATTTCAAGGTAAACCAATATTAGAAAGCCTATATTTGTTAACCATTATTTAACAAGTAATTTTTAAAAATGGCATTTAATATAGTTAAAAAATATTTGTTAAATAAATTTTTATGTAATAAAACGAAGATTTCGAATTCTAAAATGTTTCATCAAAATTGATACCTTTAATTAAAGTATCATTTTTCTTTAACTACAGCATTTTAAAATTCAGAGAAATCCATCGAATTTCTTAAACATACAATGTCATGATTAATTATCAATGAGATGTCTTGATGATATACAAATATCTTGATAAATGCTGTAATTAGTTATCGATTGGCACAGGGCTGTAATAGGCATCCACGTTTACTACACATTAAAGTAAAATAATGAAACCAAAATTATGGATTGTAATGATTTATTTCTATGAAATTGGCATTGAGAGTAATACTTTCAAAATATATCTTAAGACCTATGACTTATTTATTTTAGGTCCCTTTCAATGCCATTCCTGGAGCTTATCGCTTAAAAGTAGAGGGGCACCTAGAAGGAGATTTAGGTGGCTCAGAATTCAGCAATGAAACGTTAGTTGGATTTTCCGAAAGGTTTCTAACCATACTTATTCAAACAAACCAACTTGTTTATAATTTGGAGCAAATGAGTAAGAATTTTTTTCTATGATACTTTGTACATTATACTTATTTTTAATAATAATTTGTTATTAAAATTGAAAATAATAAATTTTGCTATTAAATATAAATTGGAATAAATTAAAGTGAAATATTTTAGTCATTTTTTTAAAATTTTTAGTGTACATACGGATCATATTGTTAACAACGGAATTAAAGCCATTCACGGAACCAATTGATGTTTACATAGTGGTAAGAGGACTTTTTCTTGCATTAATTAGGTTAATTTTATATTGAAAGATAATTTCTTCCAGATGTATGCAATATAATTATTTGTTTAAAAAGGTATAGAGTGGGATAAATACAGTGATTCGCTGCAAATATAAAATAATACATCAATTCCTTTTTCCTTAACAGCTGTGATCAATGTGCGTTGAATTCATCGAGGGCAGAATTTGTTATACTATGTGATTTATTCGAACTCCTTGAACACTCTCTGTTTGATTAAGAATATTGTAGTGTGCAAAAACTTTCAATGCGCAGAAATATAAATGAATAAAGTACCTTTAAAGTAAAGTGAATTATCAACATATTATTTTGTAGTAATATTAGTTACTTTTACTTTTGCGTTGATATGATTTGAAATTTTAACCATTTAGATTTAAATATATATAAAAATTATTTTTCTTGAAGTATTATATTTAAAAGATATTTCTAGTAAATATATATAAAATTTATATATTATAGTATTATTGCTATAATTATCAAGAATTCTGTTACTTTTCTGAGTAAGTCCTGATAAATTATGTTTAAATTGTCTCGTAAAAATTTTTAAAATAATAATTACATGCGTAGCATAAAGCTAACCCAGTGCAATAGTTTTGCTGGTATAACGAGAGATAATAACATTGATTGTGTAAAATATGCGTATAAAAATTAACATTTTTACAATGTAATATATGAATGCATTTCCTTAATTAGTGTTCAGTGCTTATGCTTTTCCTTAATTGATGCTGTGGAGAGTCATACGGGGGACATTTTTCTATCAGTCTTTTAAAACGACAATGAATTCGATATCTTTGAATTAAATTACAACAATAAGATGCCTTAACTTGATTTCCTTTTTTAAATTTAAAAATTGACAAGTGCTATAATGTCATCCTCTGTTATAAAGTTTTGAAAATTTATTTTAAAGATATTTAAGTTTCTATTACATTTTCTATTTAAATTATGTTTTGTTTTAATCTTTAATTTTCTAAATACATAATTTATTTAGAAAATGACTAATGAGATATTAATTTTTTTATCACACGGACATTTTTAGAATAAACAATTATATAGAATAAAATAATAAAAATATTTAGTTCGTATTTTGTAAGTTTGTAATAATGTTTGAATTTTAAAGTCAACTAATCAAACTTACTTTTAAAAATAATAAATTGTTCTTCATCATGAATGTAGTTTAAGTAATGTTTTTTTTTCTAAAAGAATTATAGAAACAACTGAAATTAATGAAATAAAATGACATTAATAAAAAAATTTAAGTGTAGATCAGGGACAATTTTTAGTGCTGCCATCTACTGTTACAAGTCTGATCAATTTGCTTATTGTCTACAATTCAGGTAAAGTAAACACATGCAATTATTCATATTTTCCATAAATTTGCATTTTCAAATGTTATCATGAGTTAAAAAGTATATTTATGTATGTACATATGTTGTAGGTTAACAAAAATCATTCAAACAAAAATTTTATTTCTAATTATCATAAATTATACAAATTTATAATCAAATAGTAGGAAAAGTAACATAATTTTAAGAATAATTTTCAATTTATTTATGAACGCTTTTTATTCTACTGCTCAGAGTTAATTTATATTACAACGCAAAAATGTTTAAGATGCAAATTGTTCAAAAGGGATAAAATGTTTCATTGCTTCTGAACTAATTTTATCTTTTCAATTCTTGATCATTTCTGAAACTGATATTTAATTTTCAAATTATTTGAAAATTTATATTTTATTTGTAATTAATTCACAAGCAATTTCTGGCTGTTATTGAGAACTGATCATCAATATTTAATGTTAGAGTAAGATTTCAATAAAAATTATGTGCAGTTTTTATAAATAAAAATACTTATTCAATTTTTTTCAGATATCAAATAGTTTTAATTATAAGGGAGCATTTTCAAAAATTTCTTTTTAAGGTCATTTTTACTGACTATCTATAAAAATATTTATAAATTACTCTTTATTGTTTTTATCACGTAGAAACTGCAGCTCTTCTTATTTTAGGACTCAAGAGGTGTTATTATGAAAAGATGGGTATCCATTTACCCTCAGTTAGGTGAGATTTAATAAATTCCTCTGATATTATTTAAGTAAAAGAGCTAGATTTTTGTATAATTATTCTTCACCATTTTTAGGTATGGTGAATTTGGAATTTGAATTGCCTTATGATTATCCAGAAGGATGGTGGACAATAAAAGCTGTTGCCCTTGGGCAAACTGAAGAAACTAGAGTTTTACTTGAACGCTGGTTTGGCCACAGATTTGATGTTAATGTTGGAACAGATGCATTTGTTCTAAATTCTGATGAATACATTGAAGGACAAATTTTAGCTAATTACAGCAGTGTGGCAACTGTTACTGGGAATATCACTCTTAGAACATACTTGAGACCTTTGGGAAAATATAGAGATCTCGGGCGTAACTTAAAAGACCAATTTTTAGAGGAATATGTTGACTTGGTGAGTATTTTCTAGTTAGTCTAATTCAGTATTTGTGTTCAACCAAGAAATTTGAGCAGAATTTCTAAGCAAGATAAAGATTAGTTGCACCTAAAATATTTTCATTTGGAAAAATACTCAACATAAGAAAGTAAAATTTATCAAATACAGCAAAACAGAAAATAAAAATTAAAATAATAAAATAATATAGTTATTTGGTCTTAAATGTCCAAATAGTTTTGTTTTTTATAAGTTGATTATATAATAATATTATTGAAGTACTGCTAAAATGGTTGACGAAAAAAGTTTCAGTTACTTGGTTACATTTATATCAAATTTTTAACGATTAATTACCACCAGTCACTTAATATATTACCACAGTAACTTATTTTGCGCAATTACTTATTGTAGTTCTAAGACTGTAATTAAGTTGTAAGTTTAAAAAGTAATTAAACTGTAAGTATTTTACTCTCCCATAGTTCTTTTTGAATGAAACATGAAATATCTTACAGGCATGTAATGTAGTGCAATGAAGGAAAATTTACTAATTAGGTGTTTTTAAAAATTTATATTTGAATCATTTTATGACAGATAAAGTACAATCAACAATCAAAGTATTTTGATTGTTTTAGAAATTACATTTTTAATGAATTATTATACTTCACCCTTAACTCTATACTTCTCTGTTCCAAACTGACTCTGTTCTCCCTATTGACAAGTTCATTTCTATTAGTTCAATATTTTATCAAGTAACATCGCGATGCTAATATTCACTTTTTATGATACTTATGTTACAGAAATGAAACTAGTGGAATAGATTTCATTTAATAAGCTTTGTTTTTAAGGATGAGAGAGAGAGAGAGAAAACAGAATTATTTGGGCATTTCTTATTATAGTTATTAATTGTATTTTAAGTTTTACATACTCATAAATTATAACGATAATATTGCAAAAGAAAACATATCAAAATTTCAACATTTCACTTGTGGCGCATTTTTAATTTATGTATTTATAATTTTTTTCGAGAACTCTATGATGTAAGAAGTTGTATGTTTTGAAAAGGGATTTTATATGAAGCATTTCTTAAATATCTGTGATTCTAATTGCGTATAACTTACGTCTGCATTGAGACCCAGTCAAAGGTGGTGGCATCTATTGGGTTTCGGATAAGCTAATTATCAAAACTCTTATCTGTAGTGGGTTAAATTAATTCTAAGCTGCATAGCATTAAAATCCGAAGCGGAATTTGAAAAACCGTTCAAATTCAATATATAAACAGAGTAAGCATAAAATGACAATGAAAATACTTTTGAGTTTCTTAGTAAGTGAAGAAAATCTAATAAAAAAAAAGATTTTTTTTCTTTTTAAAAGAGTATATTGTATATTGAAAAAGATACAAAATTAATTTAGAACCAGTTGTTGACGTTACTACTTTAGAATACTAAATAAATAGTTTAGTTTTAGCAAGAAACATTTAAAAAGAAATTTATTTCTTATGACAATATATATTTATTTATAAATACCAAAAATGTCTCAAATAATTCAAGATTTTGATTTCAAGTTGACTTATAGATGATCATACAAAAAAGATACACAATATACGATTGACCAAAAAATTTCATCTACAATGAAAATAACATATATATTTAAATCTTTTTGCAAACAAGTTTATCGGTATATTTTTATGAGACACTAAAAAAATATTAATTTAAAAATTTATATTTGAAAACAATTTATGAAATAATTATGGAAATTATAATTTGTGTGTGAGTCTACTTATATAAAAATAATTAACAAAACATAATTATGCATAAAATTCTCATATAACATTAAAATTAATTTTGTATAAAGTGAAACTTACAAAAAAGTTTAATTTTATACAATATCATTTTAATGTTAGAGTAATAAATATTAATTTAGTAAATATTTTTTTATATTAGTAGCTAATATGATATTTTTGTTTAAATTTAGCTTTTAAGCATACATTGTTTTTAGATTAAACTAAAAATATTCTAATTGTTGTAAAAAGCACTAATATTCAAATTTTTGAACATTTAGTTTTATTTAAATATTTTATTGACTTAATAATTTCTGAATTAAATATGATTCAAGAATTATTGAATTGGAAAAAATGTTTGTGGATTCAATTATTCTTGAAAAATGCCAAATTTCCAATTTCAATCATAATTTTATACATTTAAAATTCTTAAATGAATTTTAACAAAACAATCTTTCTAACAAAAATTTTAATTACTTAGAATTACAATAAGCAAAAGTATAGTTGTTAAAATATTATAAACTAGCTTTGTATCAATAAATATTTCAAGATGTAACAGTTTATAATATTCAACAATTTATTATAATATTAATAATTAAATTTAAAAAATAGCAAAAACTTATTTAATTTTCTAACAATACATTGAAATAAGGATTACTATGTGACTGTAACTTGAAATGCGTAGTTTTAATTTATAAGACTTCGCGTCGTTTACTCAAATGATATTTATTACAGTAGTTATTATTAATATAAATAATTAACAAGAAACTGCTGCTATTAAAATAGTTGATTTTGTTATATTTAGTTTGTAGAAGATATAATTTACATTTAACTGAATAATTATGAATTTTACTATATATATATATATAAGAATAAAAATCACTTAAACACCTTCAAAGAAGTAGTTTTAGATATATGTGAAAAGCTATTAAAAATCGAGTTTTAAATATGAGTTTTGATTTCATTTTCGATAAAATGTTTTTTGAGGTTTTAAGTTTTTTTTAAACATTTTAAATTTGCTTATTATGAAGATAAGAAGTGATTTATTATTTATAGTTTAAAAATTCATTTCGCTTAAGCCAATCTAATTATTTTCCACATTTTTTATGAAGTATATTCACGGCTAATAACACTGCTTGTTTTTGAATGTTTATAAGCTTTAATACAAGATATTTTACGATTATGTAAAAAATGTATCTAAAAAAATATTTGTGCCATTTTCAACATTTCCGCCACTGATATTTTATGTCTTCTTCCTGTCTGAGAGGAATTTATTGGATTTATTATATAACATGTATTATAATGCGTTTTCGCTGACGTATACGTGACTTCAACACGTTGTAGCCAGATACGTAGATGTCATATCGTACATCATTTTACATTCATATATGTCAGAATTTATCAAAAGGGATGTATAAAAGGGAAGTATACGTCACTTTTGACGATAGCTTCCAAAAAAGCGAACATATTGAAAGAAGGGCATAGCTTCTTTACTCACCCATTTTGCTATTATTTTGTTGAGAATTGCTATTAAATGTTTTTGTTCGGAGCATAAAAAATATTATGTTAGTAAAAATTTTTTTTTATAAATTGCTTATGGTAGTTTCAAATAGGAAACTCAGGAAATGCATTTTTTTAAATTTATAAACTAAAATTATTTTTTTGATAACTATCTTTATATTGGCCTAAAATGAAATTTTAGATAAAAATTTTAAAAAATTTATTTTTTATTTGATTCACAATACAATTATCTTTTGATTTCAGTAATATTACATAGATTTTTTTTAATCGCTACTAACTTAAATACAGAAAATTTTGTGTGTGTTCTTCTGAAAATCTACGTAATTCCATAATGTTTTTACAGTTAGAATTTCCAGAAATATATTTAACTCATCTTATCGACTAAGTATTACTTAAAAAATTTCTTATGATTTCGTATATGCTTACCTAATTGCTTTGTACACTCACTATATTTTGCTTTGTACAGTGCGATAGCTATCCCTATCTTTTGAGTAACTCTTCTGCTTCCAAGTTTAATAGCTATAAGGAAACATCTCAACATTGTAATACTTCATTTTAAGCTAAAAGAACAGTAAAAGGAATAGCAAATTAAAACAACACTATATGTATAATGGAACCGAAGTATTCAAATATCTAAATACTTAAATAAATAAAGATTTCTCTCAATCATTGGAAAATTTATAAGAGACAGAAGTTTCGTTCAATAACATAGGTATCACAGTTCTCCTTTATTATTTCAAGATTTTTCCTTTAAACTTTGATTGAAATACAAAAAGTATAATATACATCTCCTTTTATAATTCACAAATAATAGGAAATATATTAGTTTAGTGTCTTTCAAAATTATGTTTTATTTATTCTTTGTTGTAAAAGGTAAGTGTTAAGATTATGCTGTAAATCATAAGGAAAAATATAGAATACTGTAAAAATGCTGTTACATTTAAAGATTTAAAGTAATAATTTTATGATATAGATTCTTTCTTAATACTTTTCAGTTTCATGGGACGTATGATTTTAGCATCTCTATGTCTGAGTTGCGGAATATGGCAACCCCAGTTCCTTTAGAACATTGTGAAATTGAAATCCAAGCAGATGTTTATGAGAGATTCTACGATTTTAAGGTGTCTGCGTATGGACGACTTCGTGTAGTGAATTCAAGCATCAGCTTACGCTTTCTTGGAGTTAATCCCCAAGTCTTTAAGCCAGGAATGGTTTTCACAACTCATGTAAGAGCAGAATCCAAAGTAATAGATAAGGATTAATAAAAGTAAATTCATTTCAATTTTAATGGCTTTCAAATATACCTAGTTTTGTTGTGGTAACTTTGTGTCACAAACTTTATAAAATGTATACATTTAATGAATCACATAGAAAAAGGGGGAAACCTATAATAACATTGATTTTTTACGTAAGCCAATATTTTATCTTCTTCAGTTAAAAATTTGTGAGTTTATTAAAATAATTATCTATTAAATTTATGTATTTTTTAAACATTTGAAATTAAAATTTTAAAACCAAAATGATTTAAAAATGCACTGAAATATTTTAATGAATTTCCAGTTCAAATGAATTTTCCAATTCCACTTCAAGTTTAAAAATTTTCCAATTCCAATAGAAAATTTTCTAATTTAACATCATAGAATCATTTAATGCTTAAAATTAACACTGTACACAAAAATGGTTATAAATACAAAAGTATGTTCATTAAATTTAAAGTAAAAATTATTTTAAATAACAAAATTCCATACACATACACATACACACACACAAACACACACACACACACACACACACACACACACACACACACACACACACACACACACACATATATATATATATATATATATATATATATATATATATATATATATATAAATAAATATATAATTTAAATTATTTTAAAGTGGCTTGATTGGGGAATTATGTCGATATTCTCGTTACCAAAACTGTTAGAAATCATGTTAGTTTCTTACTTTCAGATAGGAGTTTCATATCATGATTTAGTGCCCTTACCTGAAGAAAAACTGGAAACTTCCAGAGTTGTCATAAATCCAATAGCAATAACTAGAAATGGTCGACGTGAAATGAATCAACAAATTCTTTCCTTTAGTAGTAATGGAGTAGCAGAAATAAGTTTAGATACGCCAAAGAATGCAGAAAGGATTATCATTCGTGTAAGTTTCTTTTATATTTGCCATTCTCTTGATTGATTTAAATTACGGATGATAATTTTCTCAATAAATAATAACTGGTTTTCTTTTTTTGCTAAAAGAAATAAAATAGACTATAATTAATATAAATGGGAAAAGTTATTCATTGCTCTAAACAAGTGTATTAATTATTGTAAAAAGAAATGCAATTTTGCAAAGTGACAATGTTTTAAAATATTACCATTTGCTTATTCAAGATAGTAATTTTAATGAGCTAATTGTAAGTTATATTAAGAGAAATTGATTTATTGCTTTTTTTTTCACACACATCTAATAGTCTCAAAACGGATGCCTTGAAATGTAAACAGTTATGTGATATAATTTTGCAAAATAAGTATACATAAAGATGAAATTTATGATACTTTAAATTTTCTTCCAATCCTCTTAATTTTGTGTGTGTGTGTGTGTGAATTTTCTAAGTATTTTTAAATATTATTTATGAAATACTAAGAGCGCGTTAAAAAAGATTGCAAGGTACCAACATTATTGAATTAGAAACATTGTGTACTGTAAGTTTACTCAAATATATGTTTTGAACTCTTCCAAAGTATTTTATATATTGAAAAAAAGTAACCTCTGCCAACAATTTCTAGGAAAAATTTATTTAAAAATGGTATATTGTTTTCTAATTTCACAAGTGAGTATACATAAATTACATAAAACTCATATTTATGCAACAAGTTAATTCAGATATGTGGCGAGAGTTTGTTCGTCAATATTCTTTACTGATCTTAAAGAAGATTAAAATTTGTTTTTTACAGGCCTATTATGAAGATGAAAATGATATTGAGAGCAGATCTAGAGCTGAATTGACAGCATTAGCAATGTATAGCAGAAATGATAGATTTTTGCAAGTATCAACGAGTACAAAACAAGCCAAGGTAATATAATTTCATAATTAATGTAAATACATTAACTAAGAATGTGTATGTGTGCGATTATATTACTTTTAATTGCTTTGTATCTATTTATAAACAATTTTTGATTAATTTTTCCAAACTCAGTTACTCTTTTCAGATTTATAAAATAAAATAAATTTTAAATTAATTTTTACCTTACATTTTTATGCTTTAAATTAGTTTAAAATTTGATAAATTCAAATTATAACTTTTAAAAAGTAAGATTTTTGTATATGTACCTCACATATTCTTAAAATGTATCCACTCTTTTAATTAGAAATTTAAATAAAACAAAAATTATTTAAAATTTTATAAATGACATGCATGCAATTATTATTTAAAAACGGAAAATATTAAAAAAAACTTTTCATAAGTTTTTCGAAAAACAGTTTTAATCTATTATTTAAAAACAGAATGGTTTTTTTTCTAAAAAGTATCAAAAATGAATATTTAATAAATATATTTTCAGGCTGGTGAATATGCTGTACTCCATGTTTGGACAAATTTTTATCTCAAATTATTTCATTATTTGGTAAGTTAACTCTTTAAATATTATAAAATTGGGATGAGAACCGTTTTTTGTAAAAATAATACTATAGTTATCTATTGCATTATAACTGCATATATATATTACAGAATTTATGTAATTGAATTCGCCATTTTGTTAGTCTTCTGAATTTTGTTCTGGAACAGTATAATGGAAATCAAGAAAATTTATATCAGGATGCCGTCTATGGTTAATTTAAAATAAAAATTAAGTTTCATTTCGAAAATTTGATTACAGTGTTTGTAAATACTTTAAACAGTGTTTAACAATAATCTGAGCTCGTTCTAAAGGTGTTTTTTCAACCCTGTAACTAATTTACTCGATGTAACATTTCACTCCGGAACTGTTCTCGATTCAAGAAAGAAGCATGTGATTTTTTTTTCTTCCTTTTAAAATTGTCCTCTATGCGTAATGAATCGGAATAAAGGAAAAAACATTGGGCCATCGGATTCTCCTTTTTTTCTAAATTTGTGTGGATTATCGCTCTTGCACTTATGCTCCTTATAAGAAATGCATTGGAATACGAATGAAAAAGTTACTTAATGTATGGATTTTTAATTAAATGAAATTTTCAAGTGATTAACAACTTATTTAATTATTTTTAGCTGATTTGTAAGCGAAGCCTCAATTCGAAGCGCAAAACAGCATTTTCAACAAAGTTAAGTAAACATCGTTAAAAATAGTAAACAAAAGTGGCTTTAGATATTTCTCGAAATTGCAATTTTTCCCAAAAGCTAGATGCATGTTTTCTATTTATATCAAATGCCTGCAGATGTAAAGGGATTTTAACAAAAGCAGTGAAGTGGATGATATAGATATATATGTATGTATATCTATATATAATTTTGTTTCAAATTTTTCAAGTTTATTAAGATGACATTTTTAACCGTAAAATATAAATTAATTAGTTTTTCCGTTCATAATATCTCCATTACTTTTTCTCTTTTAATATATATATTTACATAATTTTTAATTACCCTTATGATTTTATTTCTAAAGGTAGTATCTAAAGGCATTATCGTTCAGACTGGGACTGAGAAAGTGCTGGGTATGCTGCAGAGTATCACAACTTTTTCTGTGCCAGTATCGCCAGAAATGGCTCCTGTTTTTCATGTTGTAGTTTATCATATTACTAATGATGGCGAAGTATTAACTGACAGCGTCATATTACCAGTAGATGCTTTAAACAAGCACAAGGTAAAAATATTTTAATGGAGATTTATTTATGGACATTTGTTAAATTTATTTATAAATAAATTTAACAAAATCGAAGCACACAAAAATATGATGTACCTGAGAACACTGTGGGTGATCAATTTCAATATGAATTATAGACTTGTTATATGGAGTCAATGGTGGTAATCTTATGATAGAATGATAACATTTATTAATTTCGATATCAACGACTGTCATTATTACCAAAAAGTAAACCATGCAACAAAATATGTTAATTTTAAGCAGCCACTCAAAATTGGAGAAGTTGCAAGGATAGATGGGAGCATGCAAATAAACACTTGCTTTATTTCAGAAATGTGCTAAAAAAAAAAAAAAAAAAAAAAAAAAATTCTTAAAAATTCTTGTATTTTTAAGGGTCATAACATACATCTTCCAAGTGATTAAGGATGAGAATTATTTACATTATTAGTTTTCCTTTTTTGTTAAACTAAGCTATTGATATATTATTTAGCGCGTTTATTGTTTGTTACTAATGAAAATATTTCCCCAATTTTATTAAAACAATGTGCATTACTATTACTTACATTTTAAATAATATTTATATATATATATATATATATATATATATATATATATATATATATATATATATATATATATATATATATATATATATATA
Organism: Latrodectus elegans; assembly: GCA_030067965.1. Lineage (NCBI taxonomy): Eukaryota > Metazoa > Arthropoda > Arachnida > Araneae > Theridiidae > Latrodectus > Latrodectus elegans. Next base: position 36,825,060 of record CM057809.1, read on the forward strand.
TATATATATATATATATATATATATATATATATATATATATATATATATATATATGTATATATATATATATATATATATATATATATATATATATTATATATATATATAAATATATATATATATATAAATTATTTAATCGAAATGCGCTATTTATTTAAATATTTTTGAATTCTGATCACGAAAGAAATACTCAGTGAACATAAAAATTTTAAAATACATTGATAATGGAAAATATGTAAATCAAGAGTACAATTATTCTTTTTATATAGAAAGTACGATGAATTTGTTTTACTTAAAATCATATTTTTTGCATTTTGTTATATTAACAATAAGTTGAATAATGCTTCATTGCAGAAATATGGAATAAGGTGATAGGCATCCAATGTCTTCTGTGAATTCAGTGCGAAATTCTTCCAGTTAAAGTTGATGTTGAATGAAATGAAGTACTGTGATATAAAACGGGAGAGAAGCAGTTTAAACGATATTAATACTTGTATTTTGTCGAATGGGAGGAAAATATGATTGTTCCTATTTTTACTAGTACATGTATTGTAAATTTGGAAATCAAAATTAAGCATTATTATTTTTAAAACACTAATAAATGTTAAGCGTGCAGTTTTGACGCACATGTAATTAATTTATTGCCTTATTTTAATTCCGCATTATAATTATGTGAGATAATAAATGCTGACAAACTTTGCAAACTAGTGAATTCTATTAAATATATTCTATCAAATGTAATTAATTTAAATCATAATTACAATATTAAATGCATAAGCAGAGGTGATTCCAATACTTTCCTATAAAGTAATGCTTTTGTTTATTATAGTACATTATGTTAACTCATTGCTATTATTTTAATTTACGAATTTATTTTAATTAAATATTGAAATATGATCCATTTTTATACATTCAATAACATACAATAAATCTCTAAAGAACAGGAGTCAGTTTTTGTTTGTTATCCTTAGGTTTTAATGCCATGTATTTTTCTGGAAAAGTTTAAGCACTTAATATCTTTCCACATAAATACGTTTAGTTTGTGAATATTTAAAGAATGAATCATCTTCAACTAGTACTTAATATGAAAATAAAGTACTTAAAGTAGCATTTAGAGATTTAATTTGAAACAATATGATTAAGTAATTAGATCTAGTTAAATTATTTAAAAGTAATATTTGAACAAAAATTTACCCAACATTTTTACTTATTGTAAGAATTAGAGGTTTGATTTTAATTAGGTATAGTAACTATTTATAAACTTCTCTCAAGATTTAGTAGAAGGCATCCCATGTGCAATCATTACTGCACGAGAAATTTGCAATAAATGCTTATCTTATGATTCGGAATGAGCAATAATATTTATAACGGCAAATTGTATTTTCTGCTTTTTAAATATGTATTTTTGTTCTCATATTATTATTCATTTGTTAAAATAAATAAAAAAACGTAATTTTGTTTTTTAAAATACATAATTTATATCATAATTACAATAATCAGAACGTACCAATTCTCATGTTTTCTTTTACATTTTAATAAAATTTTATGTAATAAAGGATTTTTTTCTGCATTTTAGTTCGCTCTTGATATCAACATGAAACAAGAACGATCTGGTAATTATATAGAACTCATTCCTCGTTTAACTTCTGAGTCAAACATTGGAATTTGGGGATTTGACAGTGACCATATATCAACTCATGGGCGACAACAGCTAACATTGACATCAGTAAGTATATAAGAAAAAACTCATAACGAATATATAATAATATTAAGATAAATCAGTTAGTTTTATCAAAAATGTGCTCAAATAATATTCATTTGTTTGGTTCGTTGACAGGCAAGCATCGGGGTTTAAAATATACATTTCCTTCAATATTTCAAATTTCGAAATATTATAGAAAATTTAAATTAACAATTTAAATATTTTAGAATATATATATACATATATATATATATATATACATATATATATATATATATACATATATATATATATATATATATACATATATATATATATATATATATATATAGTTAAAACATAGCTTATAGATAATATACTATTTAATGTCAAAAAATTTCGTATTATTTAGCTTGTACAATTTTAAGATAATGCAAACCATTTCCTTAAATTAATAGAAACATCATGAATGCATAATTAATTACAACAAACAATTAATTACAATGACAATAATTAGCATAAAACAAAATACGAGGAATTCAACTTTATTTTGTGATTTAAATCACGTGTGAAATAGAATTTTGTATCAAAAACTTTAATTATACGTTTGTATGCAAACCTGAAAGATGATTGATTTTAATATAATATTTGAGAAAGAAAATTCACCAACATTTATACTTATTGTCATAATAATCACTGATCTGATTTAACAATTTAACGGAACAATTTAATTTCTGATGAAATATTTTTCCAATATTAAGCTAGAAATGAAAATTTTTATGACAAACTTTTAAAATAGTTCCATAAAAATTCTTGCAATATGTTACACAGAGAAAATGCTATGCAATATTCAATATTAATCTAATTCTAAGTAAAGTAAAACAATATTTCACTTATTGTTTACATCATCAAGAATTGTTAATTAAAGTGTTTTGGAAAGTTACTTTCAAAATTTAAATAAAAAATTAATTAAATCCTTTCATTTTTTCTATAATTCTATAGATTATTTCGATACTTATGTTAGATACGATATATGATAGAATAAAAAATGATATTTAAAATTTTCAACTTATTTTAGCTTTAATAAAAACATGTACATTGAAACAACAGAATTCAATGATATTTATCCAGAAAATTTTTTCATGATTTTAAGCGAAAGCACAATTTTCTTTGCATTTAATTGAAGACGATAAACATTGCTTTTGTACATCACATATACTTATATAAAAATTATAGCATATATATATATATATATATATATATATATATATATATATATATATATATATATATATATATATATATATAGTTAATGCAGTTTACTATGTATCAGAAAAAAAGGCTGTTGAATGCACTGATAAGTTTGCAAGATATTTTTCATGATTTATAGGACATTTGATAATAATTGGTATCAGCTTGATCTGAATTATGAGACCATATTGTTTATTATAATTATATTGTATAATATTTATGTTCTTTTATCGAAAAAGCTGTGATGTGATTTTATTTGATTGTTAATTACCTTACAAAATCTGTCAATAACTATACAATGTAATTGAAAAACGTTAGATAGAGAGAATAAGACGCCAGAAAGTAAATCAATGAGCATAATATATAATTTATATTAGACTAATCAAGCTATTTTTCATACCTTATTCTATTGTTCTTCTGCAAATGCTGGAGAATTGCATAATAGCTTATTAATAGTTAAGAGTTGTATACACATTTAACTAAATTACAGATATTTTTAAAAATTGGCATCAATGAAGATAGGAATATTATTTGTAAGTTAAGCACATTTTTTCTCTAAAAGTATATTCATGGAAATAAAAAAGTTGAAAATGGATTGATTTGAACATGAAATGCACAATAGAACTGCTTACATAGACAGGAATTTGTTTCTAGGTGCCATAGAAGCAAAATTTTAATAAAATATTTTTTGTTTATGATTGACATACGAATATTAAATATAAAATAAAAAAAGTAACGATGTATTAGAAAAATGTATTTATACATTATTTATATTTTCAAATACATGTATTTTTAAAAATTGGTGAGTATAAATCAGCTTAATACATGGTTTAAAATTCAAAGCAGGTTTAAGTGAACGAAAGAAATTACTAAGTGCTTAATCATTACTTTTTTATAGATAAATGAAGCAATGTATGCATTTGAGAAAGATCATTTGAAGTTCCACCGAGCTCTTTGGAGGCACAGGGATGGCTCTCCAGAAACTATACATTATTATAATACTCACAATAATGCTAGAGATACGAAAAATTCTTTTGAAGTAAGTTGTTTGTTTTAAAACTATAATACTAAATTTTTAATCATTATTATAAAAGCATTTTAAAAACTTCTAAGATTCTTGAAGAATGATGTATTTTAAGTTATGTGTATATATTTTTAAGTACGCTGTAATGAATAATAACTTATCATAGTATGCATGAATCTTCATAATGATAATTGTTTTATTATCTATATTGATAGCTTTATTATTTCATAAAAATACGCTTCACATAACTTAGAAATTTTAACGAAGTGCAAAATTTCTACATTAATGAAGAATGCTTTCTTTTGGCTTTGATTTTATTTATTTTTTGGCTGGAAAATGTGTTTTTATTATAATTTTGTTTTCTTTTCAGCAATCCAATTTGATAGTTTTTACAAATTTGATAGTGAGTCACATGCCAAGTAAGTGTCCATCTGGATTTACATAAGTGCATTTTATGTTGATTTCAGTGTTTAGAATGACAAAATGAGTCTAAATGGTATTCTAAAAATATCATACTTTAGTGAAAAATAATAATGAAACAAATGGTTATAATATAATAACATTTTGCTATATATTAAAATAAAGGCTTTTGGAAATAAAAGAGAGCAATTTATCGCTAGATTTTTGTTCTGACATAATTCTACGTAAGAAAAGTATCCCTATGAAAACACTATACAGATTAATTTTGTATTATATTTAATTACATGTTAATACATACATTTCAGTTTATTTATTGGAAATTTTAATTTCAAAATTATCAGTGTTATTCGTTTGTGTGTTTTTTAATTCATAAAAATAGAAGTTTTATTAAATATTTAAGAGTAAACTCCAACTCTTTTTCCAAATGAAATTTAGATTATTATCCCTATTTCACCTTTAAATAAATTTTTTTCAATCCCTCAATTTTGAATTTTATATTTAAATGTATTTATATTATTGATTCAGTTTGTTATTTGCAAAATTTTCCCAATTACAATGAAGACTTCACGCATTGAAGAAAAGACTATCTATATTGTTTGCGATCTTCACAATAGTTTTGATAATAAATAAATAATTGGATCATATTTTCATTCAAATAATTCAAACTTTTTTACTTTTATTTATTTCAAAAGAAAATAATATTTATCACATAGTTGAAGAAACTAGGCCAAATACTAATGAATGCTAATACTGTTTTATTTAATTCATATTTAACTAGGGAATTTATTGAAGCAAGAGTAGTAATATTTGTAAAAATACCCTAATAAAGTCATATTTAAAGGGAATTTCTGTTTGTATTGTGTATTTTTATGTTAAATAACAAAACTGTTTCGTTATTAATATAAAAGATATAAGAATTATGGGAGTGATTGTAAGAATTTTTTTATATGAATTTTTTATAAGAAATGTAAATTTATATGCCTACAGTTTTAAGAATAGGTTAGAAATATTCTATATTACTATTAATGCCATTCATAATTATTTTTCAATGATTCTTGTTTTGATAAAAATCATATTTTACTCAGTATTGTTTATTTCTTAGTTAAAAAATTTATTAAAAGTCAATTCATAATTAATTGCATTAACATTACCTTTATTGTTTTGAATATAACTGCCAGATTTTAAAAACATGGATAAATAGTTTTATATATGTAATGAGTATTTAATTTAATTTTATACTTTTAATATTATTTTCAGTGTTTACGAATCAGGGAAACTATGTTTTTATTTTTATAGTATTGCAAAATTTAAAGAGTGTAAAAACCTGAATCAATCGATAGTAGTTGTTGAAGGCTTTTTTTTTTGTATTCTATTGATTGAAAAATGTCTGGAAAAAATGATTCGACAGTTTTAAGATCTGTATAAAATAAATATGAAAGGCAGAGTATAAGAGACAGGAAAATATTGCTTTTCACAATCATGTTTTCTTTTCCTTTTAAAATTGAATTTGAAAGAGAAGAATGATTTCCTATAATTTTTAATGATTTTATTAACAAAAGCAAAGCTTTAAGTTTTTTCAGATAGGAATTTTAATTTCAGTTGTCTAGTAAGTAAGTTTCGATAATCCAATATAGGTATTTGTTGTTTTATTATGTTTGGGTATTCTTCATATTGGTATAGAAGATCTTTATTTGTAGAAATGCCGACTTAAACAAATAATCAAAGAATAAAATTCCTTTTATATTTAAAAATAACGTGTCAATAGATTGTAAAGCAGTTTGATAACTGAAAGTATTCTAAAAAATGAATTTTGTAAATATTTTGTTTAAAATTTGATAATTATTTCGCAGTGAAATATTTTTCAATTTATGTTCCACCCACATGAATTTTCAAGTATTTTATTTATTTCCTATATATTCTAAGAAATGAAAAATCAAACTTTATAAACTAAAGACAGAATTAAAACACATTAGAAAAGTGACTTTTTTTCAATGTTTAAAATGTTTCACTGATCAAGTACAAAAACTTGAGGTTTGCGTTCAATATGTGAATTACCTCGAAATTTTACCAAAACATTACTTCTTTAAAAATGAATTAACATTTTCTTTTTCAAACTGGTATCCCTTGGTATATATAAGGTGTTTAATTTATACAGCATTGCAAAAGATTCCTACTATAATACTGGACAAATTAGTTGAGTGTCTTTCTTCAAAGCTTATGGAGTACAGCTTTAGTTCGACTTCAACTTAGGAAGTGGCCTGTCTTTCAGGAATTTAATTATTTCCTACAAATAACCCCAAAACTGTGGGATAGAATAAACATTTTCCGCAAATGCGAATAATGAAATACTATATTAAGTGGTTAAAGAGCTTTTACCTTTGTTTGTGGAATTTGGAATAAATAATGAACTAGCATTTTTATACACTATTTGTCTTTTTAATATAAAGAGAGATATAGTTTTATATTAAGGAGGAAGTAAATCATTAAAAATCATATTGCCAAGAAGATATTCAGCAAACTTTGTAGATTATAAAGAGAGAAAAAAAATTAGGAAAAAATACAATGAAAAAAAAATGTTCACCATTTTTTACTAATCATAATAGTTGTATATAGAATATATATATCAAATAATATATTCGTTGCAGATATAAATATTTTACATTAATTTGTTTTTAAATTTAAAATCGAGCTATTTGCTTTATTTTACTTTTCTATAAGATATTTTTAATAACAGCGTTTTATTTGATGGGCATCAATTATATGATTTAATTATACCACTAAAAAAGATTTTGATACATTTTGTTTAGATTTTTGATAGATCTTCCATTATACATTTTCACGTATAAGAAACACAAAACCCTCTGAGTCTTATGCATTTTCTTAGAAAGTCTCATGCATTTTACAATTATCCTAAATAAGATAATTTTCTCTGGATATTGCATTTCTTTAATAACAAATTTCATTTCAACATAAGATCTTTACTTGGAATCGGATAATGGTTTAAAAATTATTTTTCGCAAAAATTTTATAATTATTATGCTTATTTTTATTCCAAATGCTTCAAAATATACTTGCGGATATAATTGGGAACATAATTGTAGAAGATAAAAATAATGCTTAAATTGATTTATAAAAATACCACGAAAACGAAAAATTTTAGAATATGCCTTAAAAATGACTTACAGTTACAGCAAACACTTACTTTTAAAATGATTAAAGTTTATATTTAATTATTTCTATTTTCAGATGTATTTTACATTTTTAACTTAATCTAAAATAAAAACTATAAGATTGTTTTTCAAATTCAAAATATTTAAGAAACTGTTATTAAAATAAGCAAGACTATAAAATTATTCAATTAAATTATCGGCTTTAAAGAAAGCCTTACGTGTGATAAAAAGTTAATCCTCTTGTGACATAGATTGATGTCTCGTGTTGTCTCATGGGACATAAAATCGCTCATTTTATATATATTAAAACAGACAAGTGACTATCTATCTCTTATATTCTTTTTCCACTCGTGAAGAAAGATTAATTTGAAATTAAACTAGCTTATAAAAGTAAAAATAAGTAGTTCAATAACTAATCCACCTCAATTTTAAAAGCTTATTATTTACTTATATTTCCCTTTTTGTGTTTAGGTATCTAAGGAAACTCTACCATTGAAATTCATGTGTGGATAAAAACTAATTTATTAATGAGATATCTAAATAAGATTTTTAAGGTACATATTTTCATGAAACGATAAATATTACAAAGATTACTTAAAATATCAAAATCTTATGAACATCATGATAGTAAAAGAGATTGAATGTGATATAAAATGCTTGTGGGGAAAACAGGTGAACCATTTATAGAAAATTGATGAGTTATAACTTATTTATAATATATTTCTAAGTAAATTTACGAATTTTATGTTTTTATAATTATATATATTTAAAACAAAAACAAAAATATATTTTTATTTTCGATTAACAATAGTAAATATCGATAGCTAAAGACAAAGTGTTGAAGATTTATCTTGCCATAATGTATGCTAATAGTATAAAAGACAGCATAAATAAATTAAAAGGAAATAAGAAATAAGAATTAAAGCATAAAAGAATTGAAAAGTAGTAGGAATGAAAAATAAAATATTAAAAGTTGAAAGCTAATATTTATATCAATTTACCATATAAAGTATTAAATATTTTAATAGATTTTAAAAAACATTACACATGTGTTTCAAAATTACTGTTGTGTGACTCTAAGCCAAAATATCATATTACAGGAAAAACCGCTTACTCTAAGTTGTGAAGTTGTTTTTTATTCTTTTAGCTAGTAATAATAAGCGAACAAAACGAAGAGTTTTAATTTTTTCATATGGTTGAAAATTGTGTTTCTTAAATTTTAATTTCCTTTGAAAAATTAAGAATTCCTGATGAATTTAAGTAATAAATGGAAATACATTAGTGAATGTATTCATATGTTCTACTGTAAGATATCAAAATAAAGTTTTTTTATTTTTTTGACACAAATTTGAAATTATATTTACAAATTACAAAAACTATCCATTTATCCATATTTTATCCATTTATTTGTAATAAAATTATTACTATATTCTTCGTGAAATATATAGGAATATGTTTATTCTGATGCTTTTCATTAATTTCTTTTAAGAATTTATTGGTCTCAAGAAATATTTTGTGAAGACCATTGCATTTGGAAATTACTACAAACTAACTACGCACATCAGTAATTCATGAATGGAATGAACAGAAAATAATTACCACAATCTGATCATTGATTTTAATCTTTTTGACTAAAATAAATGATTTCAGAACAAACAGTTACTGACTTTATTTCTATAACTAAGTTTTTGATACAAAATTCAACAGGGGTAGGTAGTTGGGGAAAATCTTTTAAAGAAAATTTAGTAAGCCATTGTTACAGAAAAGCTGCTGAATATGAAGCTCTCATAACTAAATAGGGGCTGGTTAATGAACATGTGGAAATGTATTGATCATATCTCTATTTCATGTAATTTACAGAAAAATGCTGGACATGAGTGCTGCATTTATAATTGAATTGAGAACCACTGAAAATATTTTCAAGTTGACGGATGTCGTTTGATTTTTTCAAAGAAATGAGGAAATTCACCTTCAGAAGGAGTGTTTGCATCATTTGCCATTGCTATCAATAAAAAATATACAAAAGTTTCACCAATTGTTAATACTATAAATAAAAAATAAATTTAAATGCTTCTCCATCAAGAAATAAGATCCAGTGAAATATAAATCAACTTGAATGCTTGAATATTAAATTTCGACAACGTTCGGATTGCAATTACGTTTTTACAATTACAATTTTTATAAAAAGATTTTGCTGGTCCCTGATAAAATGTTTATTAATCGAAAATATTTCTTCTTTAGGTAGTAGCAATCATTTATCGCCAATAAACGGAGAAATTACAATTTAACCGAAAAATGAAATAAGAGTACTTATATTGCTATTCTTTTCTAATAAGTAACAAAAATGCATGCTATTGCTTCAAGTTTGAAAAAAAGAATTGAAAATGTCTATAATTAGTAAAATTTACTATAAATTCTTTTACATGCTTCACATACTTTAAATATTATGTTTAAAACAATGCCAAATAATTTCAGCGTTTTGCAATACCTCTACTGACTTAAGTACATGTGTATCTGGGCAATGTTATCCAACTCACAAGAAATGTGATGGTATTCGTGACTGTGATGATGGAACGGATGAAGGAAGCTGTAAGCCGTCTTTAAAACAATTTTTTTAGTGTTCATATTTTATATAATTATTTATATATTCATTAAAAAGTTGAAAAAATATGTAGATTAATTAATTTTAAATTTAAAGTTTGGAATTAAAATGTTTGAAGCATTTTTATAATTTTTAACTCTTGCTTGTTCAACCCTTAAAATTATAATTTATATTAACCCTTAAAATGTTATACAATTTCATTATGTTATACATTTTGCATGAATAACAATAGCTCTTGACAAAGAGGATAATTTTATTACATCAAAAACTGTCTGAAAATAACACAAACTTATAATAAAATCACAATTTAAGTCAGTTAACTATTTATGAATATATTTTATAATAATTATTTATAAATAGTTTTTTTATTTTTAAGAGAATTTTATGATATTGTTTAATTTGTGTTTTATATTTTATATATTTTATTTCATTAAAATTTAATCTATATATTTCCTAAATTATAAAATTTTATTTTTAATATTGTATAAATAAATAAACTATAAGATTCTGTATGCTTTATAATACATCTAATATTCTCTTCTCATTTTGCATGCATAAATGCATTTTATGTGATGTTATTTATACATGAAGGAAGTAAAGAAATCATTAAAATATATATTTATTGAATAAATACACTTATATATATGTAATATATATACTCTTGGGATTTCTAACAAATACTTTTTCTATAATAAAGACATAAGTGAACATAAAAATCATTTCGAAATAACGGGTATCATCAAAATTCCAACGGATTGCATGAAATGCTAATTTAACTGTTTTAGAGATTAATTTTTCTGTTGTTAGTATTCGCGAGAAGATCATATAGTTTCATTTTTTGTTTATTTGTTGAAATAAAATTCTTTGCATGAAAATGTTTTACGTTTCCTCATGCGCAAATTTTATTTTATATAGTTTTGTTGAATTGAAAAAGAGCGATACTTTGTAGTTTACTACATGTTGTTACTAAGAGGTCCTTTGCTTTCATAAAATTTGCTATTTTTTATTATTTTTTTATGTATAATTGAAAGGGAAATTGGTTTCCCTTAGAAATATTACAATAAGTTTGCTGATAAGAAATATTTTTCCTGATTAAATCAATACATATACTGATAAGCCAATTGATTATGATCACAAATGCAGAAGTTTGTTGCTTAATTTGGCACAATTTCAACCCAATGTTACAGATTAAATTTGTTCCATCGAAGGCATATTAGCCATTGATATTTTTCAAAGGAAGTTTGTACCACTTATCTAGACAAAGGACGTCACTCAATCATAGTAAAGTAAAGGAATTGTTCATTATCGTGCTTGTAACTAGCATTCAGACAAACCCAGATATTTCAGATTGGATTAGTACCAGGATTGTTAGAAGGCCAGGAGTTCTATCAAAATTCGCCACTTTTTTTATTCAATGTTTATAGTAGAATTCCAGCTGCTGACACAAAGTGGCATCTTGTAGTAAAATTCCATAATATCGAAAGGAAGAATTGGCCTTACGAATGGATCTAACTGAAAACCAGTGATGTTGAAATAAACTAAATTTCTCATGGTATGTTCATCAACTATAACTAGTCATAGAAATCCTTAAGAGAATGTCCTTTAATGCCTAATAACATCACCAGAGAGTTTCTGACTTCAGGAAAAGGCCCTGAGCAACTATTTACCAGAAAAATAATGCATGGTTATTAATCTAATGTCGTAAGAAGTTTGCTTGATTCAATTAAGAAACGCTTTCATTTTTTTATCTTAATACTTGTATACTCTGCACCACATATTGCATTCAGACATAAACATCATTAACATAGGATTAAGACACCTCGAGAAAAACTGCGTGTTGTGGAGGCTTTATATTATTTCCTGTAATGTTTAACGGACTGCATGTTCAGACACACTCGTACTAACTTAAGCATCATATTTCTCTCTCAATTGAACCATTATTGATAGTTGCATACTTTATTTTATGGAGTGTGTGCCATTTTTTACCAACCACAATTTGCTTATGTCTTACGCTTTACCGTTTACTGGTGATTTTGAAATCTTTCTTCTATTTATCAAATGTAGTAACAAACACAACAACCAATGGGGCGTAATATTTAAGGATGTTCGCTATCAACTTTCTGAATACCACTGTTGTATATCAAATTCAATATATTATAAATTTTTTGTGGATTGTTTGTTAACAAAATAAATTTTCTATATTCAAATCAATTTTTATAGTTTATTTAAAACATAAACTTATGAACGAGGTGGATACACAGAGTAATCCAAGCATATGCATTTGAGAAATACTGAGGCTTAGGACTAATTAAGGAATATAGTGTAGCATTTTTGTGTTCTAAATTATGATGTATGATTTATTCTCTGTTAATGAAAGTTTAAAATTTTAAAGTTTCTTTGTCGTTGAATGTACATATAAGTTTTATAAAACTAAAATCGTATTACTGAACATTATCAATCCTCACCTGTCTTATAGGTGTTCTACTACAAATTTAATACATGATAGATAAATTCTTAGTAATTATTAATTCCTGTTTATTAATTATAAACTTATTCAAAAATATAAATATTGTAGGTTTTCAAGTTCAGCTTAATGAAGACAAAGATCTTTTTGAATTTTATCTGTATCGAAGAAATCGACAAGGAGCCTTTTATGATGCAACAGCATCAAATTTTGCATGGAAGAATAAGATTATTGGGTAAAATTTATTTCCTTCTCCTTTCATGACTCAAGAAACATTTAAGTAAAAATAGAGAATTTTCGGGAGATATAGGATATAATGTACGATGTGCTAGATAAAAAAATTATATATATATATATATATATATATATATATATATATATATATATATATATATATATATATAAACACATATATAGAGAATAAAATAATTATACAATAAGGCAAGGCTAAGTTGTTTCTTGGAAATAGTCAAATCCTATATCTTTTTTATCATCACTATTTAAATATCACAATTATGAGGAAACTAAAAATATATTAATTTAAAAAGAAATTTTGACTACTTAAAAATATATTTGGAAAAGTATATAATGCTTAATATTTTCGTATATATAAATATAATGCAATTTTAATACTTCGTATATATAATTGTGATTTATAAATGTAGAGGCAATTTAATTGATACTTTATTTTTGAAATCCAAACAGTACAATTATAAGCAATATTTTAACAAAATATGGTTTTATATCCATATTTTGTTGAAATATTTTTAATAAAATATTGTAGAAATACTCAAGATGTATTTACACCATATTATGTAGTATAAATATCTAATCAGCAAGAAATGTTTTAGAATTGAATTATGTAATTCGTATTAGCATGGAAATGTAATTATTAATATGACAAATAATTCCCGTAATATCTGCTTAAATTGATTTAGTATTTTTACATTGCGTGATATCTTTTAGTTGCGTAATTTAACTTCAAATTGTATACTTAAATTTAGAAATAAATTTAAACAAATAATTTATACATCTAATATTACAAACAGTTAAAGTTAAAATGACAGTAATGACAAGCTTTTAGAAAATTATGTGGGTTCGTTTCTCATCTCAACGTTAATATTCACATCGGTTTGAAATCAATTTCGAACTGTGGTTTTCCGCTCTTAATTCTCGTGTGCAAAAAAGGTAATTGAGAGACAATCAAACCAAATCAGAGGATCGTTGTCCTTGTTTTAATGTACGACTTGAAATGAAACTTTAATTATATGTCATTTAGTTCCCGCACCCAAGACTCCTCTCAGTAAAAACAGCTTAAAATTTTGGCAATGTGCGCCGCTGTCAAGATATGAAAGCGTTTCAATGTTCAAGGAGTTTGATATTTTATTTATTTATTCACCAGTTACACGTTTCATATAAATAGGAGTAATAATTACTTAACGGATAATGCCGACTTTTAAATCCACTTCATTAATGACATATTCTTCATAAATTCATTCTTTAAAAAGAAACACCACCAGAAGTCCTAAAAGTTCAAGTCTGTTGATTTCGTTAGGTAGGCAAGTAGAAAACTCTGACGTATCGCGTCCTTGCGTCGTCTATACACTCAACAAACTTATTCACTTTCACTTCTTTGAAAAATAAGGGGCTTAACATGAAAGGTGTGAATCCACGGCAAACTATGATACATAAAGTATGTAGCAGTTATAATTCAATGACATGAAGAGATTGTTGAAAGACCATGTGTGCTCAAAGTACCATCTAAATAAAAATAACCCTTGTAATGAAATATGAGACCGTCCATATTCACCCATTTGCATTCTTAACCAGTTTAATTTTAACCATACAATTGTATGCATCTTATGAATACGATTTTTTTTAATCACTACTTCAAATATTTATTATAACTCCACAGAGAATTATATGCAGCTTTCGAAGAAAATTATCTATGGAAATTCTCAAGATAATAAAAAAAGTTAAAACCCAAATTTACTTTGACTTCTGATTTGGTCTCAAAGCACAATACAAAACTATTTTATATTAATTCACTTAACAAGCAAAAGACAATGGTTGTTCTTTAGAATAGTGAGATTTTTTAATGCATCTTTCACACGTAAGCGGAATTTTATCATTTTACCTTTATTTTAATTTTTATATTTTCAATATTTTTTCTATCTTTTCTTTTCAAAAATATCAAATGAAATGGTTCAATATTGGAAGCATTCTCCTCAGTTTTTAATACATATATTTAAGCCCATGAACTTAATTTTTTAAAATTTAAGATATTTTAATGATAACGTCATTCTGTTCATGCACTTAATTATTATTCTTGTACCAACATTCGAAATATCTCTTATATTCTTATTATTCCTGTGTGCTTTGTATTTTACATTAAATAATCAAAATACTTATATATTTGTGGAATATAATACTTATACCTTTATCTTATTAAAAATCAAAGTTAATGATTATTGTTTAGTTTTGAGAAAGAGGGAAAGAGATTTTTAAAAATGTCATAATACTGTATATTCTTAGTAAATACCGAAATACTGTAATACTAGAGAACTGATTATGAATAAAATGTTCTCTTAAAATATCATTATTAAATGATGAAATAATGTTGACAATTTATTTTATTTTATTTATTAAATGAAGTTATATAGTTTCCTTGATTATTATTTCATCAATTAATGTAAAATTAACTCATAAATAGTTTGAAAAGCAATTTTATTTTCAATCAATAAAATATTTCACTTTCAAAATTATTGTACTATTTTTAGTTTTTGGATATGAATAGAAAAATTGTTATCTTAGAATTTTGGAACATTGTTTCAAAATTCTGATAGCACAAAAATTCGGCTTTGTTTAGTATTGATTATTTAAACTTAATTAAAAAGCTAAGTTTTCTTTGTATACAAATCACTTATAAAATAGTATGGCTTCTTAGTTATTATTCTAGGTCATATATAATATGTGGACTTAATAATTATTCCAACAAGTATGGTTTAATTGCAAAAACCAAAAAGCCTATTATATCTCCTTGTAAGCTTTGACAACAATAATTGATCATGAGCATTATACAATTTTCGTTGTTTTTATTGATCATTACTTAATTAGGTTATCTTTTTTTTCTATCTTGATACCATTTCCTTTTTAGGATGATCCAAAATTTTTATTTTCATTCTGGTAAGATGAAAAATTTTTATGCAGATATTTTTTATAGCAAGCATTGCTCAAAACCATGAATTAATTCACAAAAAGTAACGAATACTTTTGAAAAAGTGCTCCAATAATAATAATACACTCGAAACGTTTTTATACACTCGACATTTGACATTCGCTTGAATGAAAAATATCGAATGTTCTGTAGCCGGTTCTTAAAAGCTCTCCCCCATCACATCCTTTGTGTAAGGGGACATTCCCAAATCTCTTTATTCGTTTAAGAAAGATGGCTCATAGAAGGATTTTCCGTAATTCTTAGAATTTATTGGAATGAATCAATATGGTAGAATTGTCATTTTAGGAGTGAAACTTGCTTATTTTTGAAATCATGATTAAGAAATATTATATATCATGAAAGCCTCTATATATATAATTATAAGTAGAAAATATTTATAGTTATTTCTATCTTTCTTTAAAATCTTTGTATTCTAAATAATAAGTATGCAAACGTAACTAATAATTTTTCTATTGTGTAATAACCATTGAATAAAACTGTAACGTAGTTAATTAACTTTAAGAGCTTTTCAAGTTAAAATTTGATAAACTGGTCAAATTATTTCATTGACGTCAAACAATGTCTTTAACAACTATTTTTATATAGCCTTGCTTTAGATACAATCGATGCTACTTTCTAAGAGGAGATAAATCATTTAATAATGTAAGATTAGCAAAAACATTTTAAATGAAGTAGAGCCTGGTGAATCTACATACTTGAATAATTGTTAATTATTTTAAATACTCATACTTCTTTCCCAATTAAGTGATTTATTTGTATTATCATTAAAACAAGATTTTAATTTTATAGAAATGTGCATAAGAGATTTTAAAAATGACTATTCCTTTTTATTTTTATTAGCTATAAAATTAATACATAATATTTGAAGCTAAAACACAACACACAGATATTACTGTGTATGTAGTTAAAAAAGGAAAAAACTTTTAACTTGTATCAATGTATTAGTAACATATCTATTTATTTTCAGAGACATCTTTTTCTTTCAGTTCTAAAACTTTATTTTTACTAATAACATATTTATTATATGCATTGAAAATTATAAACAAAGTTTTCTTCTTTTCTTAAAAAAAAACCTTTCAATACATAGTTTGTTTTGAAATTAATAAAATAATATAATTTCTTTACAATGCATGAAAAGTCTTGATTTTTCTATATTTGTCTAATGTTTAATCAACTTATTATCCAATTAAAAATATTTTTCAGTAAAATATCAAATACGTTAAATTTGACCATGGCTAAAAATTTATTAGACTGGAATATTATTTTAGAAATTTTAAAGAGATTTAAAAATTTTGAGAATCAATTGTTTTTTTTTCTGTTGCAAATTAAATACCCCATTCATTTTAAACGCGTATAAATCTCATGCTGACAACTGGTGAATTACTTAAGTAAGTTGGAAATAATTTATCTTAAATCAGTTTGGCAAACTGATTTAGATATTTTCAGCTGATCTAGCTCTATCTTTTTTTCTGCTACATTGTTATCAGTGTTTTTTGAAATATTAGAAAACTATCAAAATAAACATAAGAGAAGCAACATTTTAAAAAAGGATGATATAGAATTATTTATAAAAATATCAACTAAACATCAAAAAATTGTATTAGGTTTGAGCAGAAATAGATATCACGAACATTCTTTGGTTTCGCATTCATCATTTGAAATATCATACTCGTAATTAATACGTATCATTTTGTTCTTTAAACATTGAAAAAACGTGATCAACAATAAAAATTTAAAAGTTATCATGTAATTTATAATAGCGACCAAAAATAAAAAGTATTTCAAATAAAAAAACCAGTATTTTTAAATCAGTTTCGAGCTGTACCAAAGCTGTTTTCAGCGAGGTGTTTAGGTTAAATCAGATTTAGCTTTGAGAAAAATGGGCAGTGAATACGAGGTTTAACACATAAAAAATATTACAAATAGAAGGATTGCTTGTAAATTCGTATTCGATAATTTCATGCATATCAGTGATTCAAGAGATTAGAAATAACTAATTACGTAATATTTTATGTGAGACATTCCACCTAAAATTACTAATGTTATTTTATAATTTTTCAGTGAAGATCAAGAAGAGTATGTGGGTACAATTGCACCTAAAGGGCCTTCAGCATATGCCTTAAATGCTGTAGGAATGAATAAAATGTATGGGCTTCACATATTGCTTGAACCAATAATTGTAAGATTTATAATGTGCATTCATGAGAGATAATTTTGAAATTTTTAACAGAAATTGTGAATTTTGATCTAATATGTGATATCTATATTTAGTTTGATTCTACAAAGCCCTTCTTTATTATAATGGAAGGACCAGAAGAAGCAGTAATTGGTGAACAAATAGGCCTTCGAATATCAGTAATTAATTACCAGTTCATTGAAATTAAGGTAGGCCTTAAAGGAATTCTCCGCATTCATATTTTTTCTCATAAACAAAATTACGATGCTTATTTAAAATTTTTTATAAATTTTTATATTTGAATATAAGCAACTCAGAATTCTTAGAGAAATACAGCTACAATCCTATAAAAAATTTGGAGCTATGAAAGTTTATTATATAGTTCTTATTATTGTTTTCTATGAAATAGAAAAATATGTTATTTTGCTGGATTATATAGAAATGACTTAATTCATATATCTGAAATATATCATGATAATAGTTTATATGCCAGTTTATGAAGAGATAGCGAAATTTAATTAAGAATCTATATAGAAATAATCGTCTCTGTTACAAAAAAGAAAAAAAATACTGCAAATCTTCTGAATCTTTTATTACTAAAATGCTTATAACTATTATAAATAATATCATATTAAGTATGGTATGGAGTTATATAAGCCTTTTTTCTGGATTATGAGTTTTTAAACGTTTGAGAATTAAATTAAAAAGGAATAATTTCCTGTAATGTGTGTGTCTGAGTCAATTTGACAGATATTGTTTTAAATTTAATTAAAGCTGATTAAAATATCCTTAAATAAAAATGATTTGAAATGCAAATTTTCAGGTTTAAATGCATACCATTAAGGATAAACTATAATATTTTTTTGATTGTGAAAAGATGAACTCACAATCTTTTGAATTAATGAGATCCTAAATTTAACACTCAGATAAATGGCTTAAAATAAGTGACCGATATTTTGTTTTTAAAGCACGTATAAGAAATATTAAATAATTAAATACTTTCAGAAGCAAATGTTTACGTTTTAATACAAGCCAGAGATATTTTAAGGTATTCTCATAGGTAATTTAAAAATTGTCTTAGAAAAAAAAATCGTTATAATTAAACATAAGCAAGTAGAAGTTGATGTTAAAAGAAAAAAGTGTTTTTGATTGAATTTAATTTTATTATAGCTTGTTATTGTGTAATTCTATCTCTTATTTTTGAAAAAAAAAACAATAGAGCAAAGAAAAATGTTAATTATGTACAGATAAGTTTATAAAGTAAAGATAATATTAAAAAAATTTAAAAAAAATGAATTTTAAGGAAAAATGAAATTTTCTTAAAATTACTTAAAATTCCCTTAAAACATTACTTCAAAGATAATTATTATATACACAGATTGTAGAGATAACATTTAATAAAAGTTTCGAATTAAATAAAAAACTGCCAAAATTAATCTGCCAAAACGTGATGTCTTATTATATTTTGTCATTCATATAAATATTAAAATATCAAACGTAATAGGAAGATCTTTTACTATTTTTCAAGAAATCTAATTTATCTTAAGCTGTTTTCGCAGTAAATATCTATTTAATTTACATTTGGACAGCTCATAATTTAATTATATCTTACAGAGATATACTATAGTAGCTGGTATAGAATAAAATGTATTCATTAAAGACATCTCTTATTGCCATAATAGTTTTTTTTTTCACGAGATCAGAAATTCTGATGATTGTTTACTTTTGCTATCAGCAATATCTGTTAGTTATCTGAATGATTAATAAAATGAATATCATTATTTCAGTGAAATAAATGCTTATAAATAGTATGATGCACAATTTAAGAATCTAAAAAGTATCAATTAATTGTGTTTATTGTTATTGGTTCGATTGAATTTCATTGAATCTGATTGCTATTTTGTAAGTTAAATTAAAAATCAACAATTTTCCAAACATTCCAATACTGTTTCTGAAATCAGCTGAATATTGATAAAAACACAAGTTGAATTTTTATAAAAATATAGTAGCTAATATAATGAAAAATTCTTCAAATTTCAGTCACAAGACGTTAATTTTTACTCTCAGAGAGGAGGCAGGAAAGATAACAAATCCAATTATTACAAGAATATAAGCAGAAAATATACCAAAAATATATTCTTGTATTGTATCATTCTATATAATTTTTTCTTTATTCTTGCAACATATTGTTTCCATTGGACATTTATTCAATAGTTTTATAAATCTGAATCACAATCAGACTACAAAAATTATACTTGCAAATAATGGTCTAAATGCGATACTAAGTATCTTTTAATTTTAAATTAAAAATCTCCTCTTGGCTCCATTTGGGGTTTCAGATTAGTGCCTAAGTCCACTTCTAGAGTAGCAACCACTCCTCTAAAATTCAGTTTACTTCTAGAAAGAGGAAATTATATTTAACTTAAACTTGATCTGTTAACATGATGGTTTCAAATCAGAGAAAAAGCTAATTTTCTGTCAAGGAGATTGACTCATTTACACATTAATCGATGAATATATGAACAAAGAAATTGAAACTATTTTAATAAAAACGAATGTTTTAAATAAATTTTTTACACATCAGTATTCATGTAAGTAATATAATTTTATAAAATGTAAGTAATATAATTTTTATTTTACCATAAACACAACAGTATTGATGGTAAAATAAAAATATCATTACTTACATTTTAATTTTACATTTTTTTTGATAACTTCATCTGTATAATTTAAAAACTTATTTAGTGATTGTAGAGAATCACCTTAATAAACTATTAACATGATGATATGTTTAATGTGTAAAATTTTCAATCTCTGTGTATCTTAAAAAAAATCATGAAAACTTCATTTAGGAAACATTTTCTTATAAAATGTTTGATAAATTTTCTATTTCGTTAAGTAGTTATATTATGAAAGTATTGATGAATAAATAACAAAACAATAACTTTTTAATCATTTATTTAGGTAGAAATCATTCTAGAGGCATCAGAGGACTATCGATTTGTCCAAGTGGAACCACTGGGTATTGTTTCTTCTTATAATCCGAGAACTGGAACTGGAGAGTTACAGCATTTAATATACGTGAGTAGTGCCTTATATATATATATATATATATATATATAGAAAATTTTTATTGTATATATATATATATATATATATATATATATATATATATATATATATATATACAATAAAACCTTTCTCTAAATAATTGAAAAGATTAAATGAACGATTTTAGGAAACAAAAATTGTCAAAGATATTTTAAATATTGAAATAAATGCATCCATTAAAGAATTTGATGAATAAAAAAAACAGAAAATATTTTAAAGTTAAAAATTCTCTTCTTCAACAGAAGAATTTGTTTTTATTAATTTCTTAAGTAACTATGATATTTATTTTTGTGAACTAAGAGTTTATTAATTGTTCATTTGATAAATTTTGTATTTAAAGTTATTCCTTGAGATTTTTTTTTTAAATCCTAATTGATTTAAGAATTTATAGAAAATTATTTTAAAATCAGTTTCATTAAATTCAATGATTATACTTTTGAAATAAATTCTTAAAATATTTAGCTAAGCAAAGATGCTAAAACAAGCTAAAAAAATGTATGCGGTGGATCATGCGTATGAAATAATCGTAGAAAAAATTATAAGAACTAAATAATTGTTATAATCAGATAATTTTTTTATTTTTCTTGTATTCTTCTCAATTTCAGGATTTGACGCATTTTTTTCGGCTGTTGCATGTCAGCTTTAATATAAGCATAGATGTTTCAGATTTAAATTTAAGGAGAATTTTTAATTTTTCCTCAAAGGTTTCATAAAAACATTCAGCTATAAACATGATAAATAAAACATTGCATGCGTTATTTTTCATTAGCATGACCGCTTTACAGATATGTATGGAATCATCGAAAATAATTTTAGTTTTGAAATTCCAATAAAATAATATTGAAAAATGCGAAAGAATGATGAGAAGTGTTTTTAGAAAATCATTCAAAAAGACATTTGATAAAATTAGGAAATACATATTGAAGTACTATACATTTCAAATCTGTTTTTTACTAATTATTTAAATATTTATTTCAAACATTTAAATAATATATTACTATTATTTAAATAATATATTACTATTATTAAATAATATATTACTATTATTTAAATGTTTGAATACTTACTTGTATCATTTTTCAATTATTTCTTTAAACAATGTTAGTTTTAAAATAAAACTGAATAGTATGATTTACTAAAAAAGGAAAGTAAATTAAATTTATAAAAATATCACATTAAGATTATTTAAACGACAATTAATGAAATTTTTCATATTAAGTGTACCATAAAAAAACGCAAAAAAATGAACTTTTAAAATGTTACATTGCTCTAAAAATTATTACTTATTTTAATCTATCCTTAACAAGCTGACTTAAAGTGTCATTGAGAGCTCTAAGTAACACAAGAAACATTAATCAAATTCCCGAAATATTTTAATACTCATCAAGCACTCGCTGAACACAGCAAGAGGGAACTCAATAATATACTATAGTCAAGCTTAAAGCTGTTATGTTTACAAATGATAGGGCTTATAATAATTCAGTGAGGTCATTGCACAGATCAAGTATGCACTTCATCAAGAGGTCAGATGGTTTGAATCTTATTAATTAAATCTTACCACGAAGCTTATTGAGACTGATGTTAAGAGTACTTGATCAGCTTACAAGAGGAATACGGTTTGTTAAATTATGGGTGTTGCTTTAAGATTCAGAATAATTTTAAGTAATACTCAGTCAATATACAGTGATTAAAATGTGTGGTCATTTAGAGCACGGTAAAATTTACAAGGAAGTAATTGAAATATGCAAATGGAATTTTAAATTAGCTCAGATATGGAATTAATATATTATTCATAGAAAGTAAAATAATGTAGTGTAAATAAAGTAACCGTCTAGTGATTTTTTTAATAGTAACGTTCTTATAGCTGTATATTTATATTCTGTTATATGAATGTTTAATTAAAATAAAGCATCGTACAGTTATTGAGAAACAAGAAACAGAAAAACTAGGGCTTTATATATACTTATAGCATGAAATGAATTAAATTTAATGCTGACACATTAATTTGTTCTAGTGAAAATATTAAGCTGACAATAGTTAAGGTTGCGCGTTTTCTTAAATAAACATAACTTCAACTGATTAACTGCCTTACGCTTCAAAGCTTGTCAGCTAATAAATATTTTTTGATTTTAAAGCTTTTTCTTATAATTTGGTTTTGTTAAAAATGATATCACAAAAAATAAAAGATAAAAAATGAAGAAAGAGAAAAAAACGAGCTCTTGATAAAATACGAAACAGCAGAAAATAATAAGGCTTATTTTCTTTTTCAGCTATTTTCATCTAGATACACTTTCACAGTTCTATTACTCTTGTATATGAATACAGATTTTTTTGCATTCTATAAGACTGCATTAATAAAGTTGTATATGAATCTAAAAGTGATACTCCAGTTTCGCGTTTAATGAACACATATTATTTAAACTACTATATACTTAAAATACTTCATCATATTAGATTCTTTTATTCATATTTGTTCTTACTGACATCATTATGACTGAAATATTTCATTGCTTATTAATGACTACTTTTTTTCCCATATAAGAAATTATGTTTCTGAAATGGTTGATGTTAAATATTGAGTAACTAATATTCACGAATTTTCAAAATGAAAGTACTAAAGGTTTGAATTTTTGGACGAAAGTTTTAGTTCCCAAAATAACCATTTATAAAATTTCATGCTTAATTTTACAGCTTTGCTTCATATATAACTTTATTTATTGGAACAAACTTTTATTTAAAATACATTTTATTATGGAAGAGTAAGTAATCATATTTAAATATTCATTATTTATAACGTTGCACCCAACGTTATAAATAAGGGATAATTTTTATAAAGTGGTATAAAATTTGCATTAAAATTTATATAAATTCTCCAAAGTCAGCCGAATTTAAGCCTGGAGTTGAATTTAAAGTGGCTGCATGGAATAGAAGGAAACTTATTTATCAGAGAATTAATCCTTTGGTAATTTAGAATAACAGATATATTTCCTTTCGAAATCTTCACTTCAGCTTTGATAATTAATTTAAGCCGTCCTTAATCCTTATTGGAATTTACTATAATGGCTCTTATGGAGATCTAATTAATAAAAAGAATGTACCATGCCTTTCTGAGATTGAACACTTTAAAAACAAAGAAGTGAGATTTTTCTACTTACCTTAGAAAATTCTCATATATGTGCAATTGCTGAAATGGAAAAAAAAATATTTACGACATTTAATATCCCCTTTTCTTTCTACATTTTATAACGTTATTCTTTAAAAAGAAAGAATATTTATTTTCCCTTTTTAGAAATGTATTATTTCTCCCGTTCCTGCGTATGCGTTTACGCTTTTCCCAATTTGCCACCGACAGGATATACATTGAAACGTGGATGAAATTAGCTCCAACTTTAATATTTAATAACTTCTTAACTAAAGGGAATTTTCAAGCATTAAACATTTCATTCGATTTGATTTAAGCTGATCTATGAGTAAGAACTCATTTGATGTTACAAAACATCGTTTTAAACAAAGCTAAGTAAATAATAAATATCAATATTTTTTAAATTGAAATTTTTTATCAAAAACTAAGTACATGCTTTCCATTAGAAGCTGCGGCTTGTGAAAGCTCACAGGCTTGGCATGGTAGTCTCTAATAAACTGAATCGATGCCAATATATCTTACTTCTTTTATTGAGGTTTTTGTTCGAGCTTCACAAAATCATTACCAATAGCTCTTATTGCACCACGTTATCCACTAATCTAGTAAATCAATATTTTTCGAAAATTGATATCTGTTTATTCATTTAAATAATAGAAATCTCTGCCGCAAAATGAGTATTATTTTATGTAATAATATTAAAGAAGTTAAGAGTTGCTTAATATTTGATATTTTAATGATAAAATTATCACATTATTTTTACACTCTTGAAATTGTAACAAACACATATAATTTCCCAACATACCAGTAAATTTAAAAAGTAATTATGGAAATAATTGTTGGGTTTAAAAGTATTTTAAAGTTAAATAGGCTTTTGATATTTTTATTATTCTGTTATTGTCTTTGTGTCTAAGCGTTTATAGTTGTATTTCAGTGATAAGGTTATTACAAATCTTACTAAAATTTGTTTTCTTGAGTAACTTATCCATTTGTAAAATAATTATTTTGTTCTGAGTAAAGAGTCAGTTTTGGTACATTTAACAATCTAATGATGGTACTAAAAATGTCATCAATGATTTGAAATGTTTGACATTTAATTCTAAACTCTGAAAAATTAACCAATTACCTATAATAAATAATATAATAGTAATCATTTTATTAAAAAAATTGCATCAAATTATTTTTTCTTCGTATATAATAAAATTTTAGATTACATTGGTTTTTGTAAAAATGTGTATTTCTAATTTATATATGAAACATAAAATCACTGTTGTAGATAATTTTATGCTTTTATAAAATACTTACCTTTAAATTTCTAAAAAGCATATTTTCCATAAATTGTTTTAAAATTACTTTCCATGTATGTGCTGTGTGTGTTTCACTTGAAAAATAAATTTAAACTTATAAACTAAGCTTATACATTTGAGTTGCTTTGAATTTATAAAAGTGACTTACATCATACTTTTAAACATTGAGATATATGTGTTTATTCATCAACAATCATAAAAAAACCCTATGATTTTAGACTTTGATATATTTCAGGATTACTGTTTTCATTGCATTAAAAGAATTCTGAAAACGCACTTGAAATGATTTATTTTTTTATCCTTATTCTTATTTGCTCTAGGTAAAACCTGTAAGCCATGCTTTTGTTCATATACCTATCGTTGCCACAAGAACTGGAGATATCGAAGTTACAGTGGTAGGAAAAACACAAGTTGCGAAAGATGTTGCGGAGATGCTTATAAATATTTCTGTAAGTGTACGGGATAAATTTTGAAAGTATATAAGCATACTTAGTATTTCATCTTTTCAAAATAGTTTTTATTTTGTAATGTTTTGTTAAAAAAATACATGTCCACTTTTACTATATAGCCCGATGGTGTTCCTGTTCACCAGCACACATCTTTGGTTTTAGATATGAGAAATGAAGCCTATCTTATTCGATATTTAGATGTCAATGTAACGGAAGATCCTATAATACCTTACGAAGAAACATATCGCCAATATATTTTTGGCTCCCCAAAAGCGAGAGTGTCTATTATAGGTAATAGTTTGGTTTATTTTTCAAAGTTTTTAATTTGAATAACTACTCTACTGATGGTGCCATTAGTAGAGTAGTATTCATTAGGTAATATGATGCATATTTTTATGGTTTTTTAAGTTTGTTTCAAATAGTAAGTTAACAATAAAATATATTATATACTGAAAACTGAGGCAAAATTACTTTATAATTAAGTAAAAATAGGTCGTCACTAAAATGAGCTTGCAAATATTATGGAATGACAATTATGAGGTAAAAATCATTAGTTTTAATATTTATTGCGAAAATGTGAAATGTGAACACATACTCTGTACATTTCTTTGGAAAATTTTTATGTAAGATATCACATAAAATATATATAATAAATTTGATAGTTTCTTTCAATCGTCACAAGTTTATATCTTAACTTTATTAAAACGTTGAATATTATTTAAAGCTTTTTGTTGATTTAACCAGTCTTTTTCATCTGAATATTTTGAATATTTTTAATTTTTTATTTGTATGAGTGCTCAGTTAAACAGGACAGAAAATTTAAAGTCTTGTTTAGCCCAGAAAAATTGTCAGCTGTAATCAGCAATGAATCCATGCATAACATCGAATCATATAAGAGTATTTATAATTTCTTTCTTGAAATGTAAAAATGCACTTTAATATTTTTATTATCACTTTATGCTATTAATCATGTACTCATTCTCAAAAATAATAAACAGTCTGTATAATCATTTTTCAATGAAAATCTTTTATTTTGATACAATTCTTAAACTAAATCGATTGATTGCTATAGAATTATTTAGTTATTTTATTAAGAATTGTCAGAAAATTAGTAGTAGCATAGCATATACGATATTACACATTACATATTTAAAGTTTCTTCTATCTGTGTTGAAATATGTAGATCTAGATAATACGTGAATTAGAAGATAATAGAACAAAATTATAATATTTTTTGGAAAAGTGTTAAATATTCTATATATACGCATATAGCCTTACTATATATGCGCATATAGTAAGGATGTATTCTTATGTTTCATGTTTTATAAGTTCGCGCGTTTACATGCCAAGGAATTCCGTAAATCATTCATATTATTTTTGCTACGTATGCTGTGATTTCACATTTAAAAATAACAATAATTTTCTTTGATTTTTCTAATGAAAAAGTGTTATGGCTTATATTTTGACTGTAAAAAAAAAGTAGATTTAAACAAGAACTCAGGCTTCATATCTGCTACTTATCATGTGTATGACATCTGACTGATTAGGCTCTGAGTTTAAGTAACAAGATATTTGCCACATCAGTGATGTAATGAGATTCTAAGGACACTAATTTAACTGCTATTTTGGTATTAGAAGACAGAAATCTGTGCTCGATCTTCCAACAGGCTTAAATATCGAAGCAAACTAGAAGATGAAGAAGATACAAATGTTAGTAATTATAAAATAAAGGATCTTATTTTTGAAAAAATCACAATATCTTGTTAAACGTTTCGCTTGACTCAAGGTAAACTAAACGAACTTATTAGTCACTAAAAACTATCCGGAATTCAAAGAGAATTTAAATTTTTTATACCAGGATATATAAAAGTCTGATTTTTCGTAATCTTCTTGAAAAAGTTTCAAGAGTTATTTTCTGTAGAAAATTATGCAATAACACCAGTACTTTGATAGATACACTTGAACATACACATAAAATAAATGAATTGAGTGTGTTATGTGTATGCTAATGTGTCATGTGGACTCATTAACTCTTCGATGAAAAATCAGAGGACTGTACATTTATAAAATGAGATCAAATGTTCATCTGGATCGTAACGTTTTGCAGCCAACGTGATGGAAATAGGAAATTTCTGTTAAGAAAAAATCAATACAGTAAGTGTTGTTGAACAATATTTAACGAGTTAAAAAAAACGTAGCATTGTTATATGTCTATTGATTAGCCATACTAAATTTTATTGTTTTCTGCATTAGTAGGATAATTGAGGCAACTATAATTATTACACCAAGACAAATCGTCAAAAAGAGAATCACAAGCACCTTGACAGAAAATAATATTTTGCATCCCTTATTGATAAACTCTGATATGATACATTTAAATATTTTCATGCGAATTCAGAGCTTTCTAAAGTTTTGTTGTGGTGATGGGATAAAAATGGTGCTTTTTGGACCTCTTTATTTTGAAGGATTTTCGTTTCAGCAATTGATTCTAAAATAAACAAAAGATAGTTTATATATTATCTTATAAAATCTGCAGTTTGTAATTAAAAATTATAAAATTCGCTTAACAAAGTTAAAAAATCAGCCAAGAGATCTTTAAAAAGTGTAATACAATTTTTTTTAAAAAATCATAAAATACAGAATTATCATAAAATTTAGATTAAACTTTTACCATCATATGGTTTATATGGAGCATAAAATATAATAAAATAAATTTCAATTTAAGGATTCTTAGTTGAATTCTTTCCCCGACATTCTTGATTCCACCAATGACTATCAACGGAAAAGTTTTTGCCAATATAATTCTGCCATGAAAAAGAGATTACTAGGAAAAGGAGTTCAAGAAATCTTGCTGATTGCTGCTGGGTACTTCTGAGGGATACTGCCCATTCCGAAAAAAAAACTGAAATGAATTAAAAATCTTCTTAAATAGTGTCATGTCTGTCTGTAAATATGCACAATTTTGATCACAATTTACACAAGTGTTATAAAAATACTTTAGATTTTGTAGAAAAATTGCTTTTACAGATTTGAATTTAGCGTAAAATAAATGTTAGAATCACACGATTTTGCCCTTGAACAGAAAAAAAAAACAACTTAATTTTGTTGTTTTGAGAATTTAAGATAACAGCAATGATGTAGCTACTATAATTTTAGTCGTATCTAAGTGATTACTTGTAATCAGAATACATTTACTATTCATGTAAAAGTTTCAATAAAATTTTTAGATCAATAAAATCCCCATATTTATCAGTTTAGAAATGTAACCAGTTAAGTTGAAT
Organism: Latrodectus elegans; assembly: GCA_030067965.1. Lineage (NCBI taxonomy): Eukaryota > Metazoa > Arthropoda > Arachnida > Araneae > Theridiidae > Latrodectus > Latrodectus elegans. The sequence goes on from CM057809.1 coordinate 36,854,374, forward strand.
AATTTAATTCCAATACATAATTTCCTGTAAAAAAACTTCATATTAAATTTTCAGATCTTTATTTTTTAAAATAAAAACATTTCTTGTCATGAGATAATAGCTATCAATTTTTTTCTTTAATTTAAGAAAGAGATTAGTTTAAATGTTAGACATGAAATTTGTAATTACTTTTTAAAAAATGTTGTTTAGGTGACGTTGTTGGGGCCCCCATTCCTGATGACCCACAGCACCCGATTGGACTGAAGGCCTTATCAATGGCCGATGCTGTCAAATCAGGGGATTTTATAATGTTTGATTTCGCCTATACTTTATTAACTTTGCATTATTTGAGAATAACGAATCAGCTTAAGATGAATACAATGCGTGGAATGTTGGAGTACCTCAATAAAGGTAAAGTGCTTTTACGCTATGTATTCATAGGTATGTGAGACAACTATTTTATGTCAAAAGAAAATGTATTTATATGATTCCTTTTTCATTCAGCATATGTCTATCAATCTGTTTTCTATAAGAATGGAGCTTACACGATGTTTAAAGGAGAAGAGCCTAGCTTATGGTGAGACGTTTTTATGGATTCATTGAACATTCTTCCTTTGCATTAATACATATTAAGTATTATATCCTTGATGTCTACAGTAAAACAATGTAGTTTATTTTATTCATGAGGGAAAATCTTTTTCTGGGAATGTAAATTCGGAATTTGATTTGATTAAATTTTATTTTCCCGAGTTTCATTTATCTTGATTGAATAATAATGTTAAAAGTCTTTTAATAAGTTAAATATTGAATAAAAGTCAACACAATTTATTATTAAGCGTCTTTTAGGAAAAATACTTTATCGGAAGAAAAGAAAATATTTACAATTCATGATATGCTTTTTATAATTCGTTTCATAAAATTATATTAAATTACTAATTAAATTCTTTTTATTTTATTTTAATCAACTACTTTTTTAATCATTCAAGTTAATATAGTTAGGTTAGAACATCAATCAATAACAAAATAACTGAGAAGTGTTCTTTTTCTAAATTAAAGATGAAATTTTAAACATTTTTTTATATTTTTAATACATATTTTCTCCCATTTTAAGCCTTTTTTACAGTTAATTACTAGTTTCATTTGAGTTCCTTCACTGCTGAATGAATTTACTTATTTATTCAGCGATAAATTCAAATATTCGTCCAGAATATCTATTAAGGCTTCAGAATAGTTTGAAATAAACTTCAAAGAAATTGCTATTTTTAAATATAAGGCTTATTTTTTTATAAAAGCGAATTAATTTAATCATTTGGCATTATTTTCATGTTATCATAAAAGTATCTAACTGGAATAAAAATTGCCCTTTATAATTCTTTTTACATGTACATTTAACAATTTTTTATTTGTAATTTTAGGTTAACTGCTTATTGCGTTCGCATGTTTCACTTGGCTCAATATCCTGACTGGGAAAATTATTTATATATTGATCCTGATATGTTGTCTAGGTCAGTAGAATATATTTTGAGATACCAAACAAAAGAAGGGTCTTTTTATGAAGCTTTTCCTCAAAGATGGAACAGAAAAATGTTAACTCTGGTAAATTAAATTAATAAATTTTTATTCATTCGGCATTTAACTAATTTTCTATTGAGTTATACCACTTCGTTTCTTCTCATATTTTTCATGGATTATAAATTGGTATCTATTGTTATCACTTATTATTTTATCAACAATATTGGAAAAAATATGTTACTGATGTATAAATTCCTTTTATCGCTAATTTTATATTGTTATTTTTCTAATAAAATTTATATTTTTACTTAAAAATAGCAATACGAAGTAATTGTGTTTATTGAAAACATTATAGTTTCTTGTAATTTTGTTTTGAGAAATCTGACATATTTTCTAACTCTTCATAGTGTTGCTGAATTATCTTTCCCCGTTTCACTGAACTAAAATGCAATTAAAAATGATGTTTCCCAGTTGTTTTCTGTTAAAAGTTTAAATTGTCTAACTGACTATATTAAAAAAAAAAAAAACATTTATATTTCGCTTATGTGAAATGTGGTATGTAATACATTCGTAAAATGAATATATTTCCTATTTACTACCAACTAAATGAACATATTTCCAACATTATTTGATAAAAAGTATTATGATTGATATTGGATTCAGCATACGTTTGTTTTATCCCTTAAATAATTAAAAATTCAGTGTGTAAATGAGAAATATAGAAAGATTTTTACATTTCTGCAAAATAAAAGCTTTTTAATTTTTTCTTCGAAAGATCATTCTTCCGCAGTTAAAAACACATTTGTTTCTTGATTAAATATTTTTTATTTTTTTAAAATTAAAACCATCTAAAGACATTTTCTTAGTTATTGAAATTTATGCCATAAATATTATACTCATATATGTCATTTAAAAAAAAAAAACATTTTGAATATTTTGTGCTAAATAATAAATAAAAATCTTATCATCAATGTGTATATTCTTCGAAATTTTCTTTCATGTTTTGTAAAAACGTTGTTTTTCAAAAAGTCTATTTCAATGGATTACGAAAAAAGAAATGCATGAAATCACGCAACTAGGTTAGATAGATGCACTCTTCGGACTTGCAGTAAATATCCCGGTGTTTGAAAACGTAGGCCAATCCTCTTACACGTATTTGTTAACAAATGAAATCCCTGACACATGTCAATGTTGCATGGGAGCTCAAACTTCCTTTCTCTACAATTCAAATCAAATTCTAACTTCATTCAGTTTGTGAAGAAATCCCTTGCAAGCAATGTATTTTAAGTATGTATGTAATAAGGGTCACAACAACATGCATTTTATTTTCATTTTTTTCAAGAATAACCATTTAAGTGAAAGAGAAGATGTTTCAATTAAAATAATAACGTTTTTAAAATTTGAACATTCAGGTAACATCACTTGAAAGTTAATGGATTTAAATTTTAACATTTTGAATACTATCTAACAAAATATACAATTTTTACTACTATACTATATATTTCAGTACTTTATAATATTGCGTATTCTATTATTCTTCATAAATTATTTTGCTTAAGTTTAGATGGAAATTGACTATCAATTATTTATATCTGAATATACTATGTAAATCTACAAGATCAGCTATTTTCTTACATGAATGCAAAGAAAAAAAATGTGCCCTTTCATTAAACATATGTATTTAAACTTAGTAATTAAATTGTATATTTATTTCAGACTTATAAGGATCCATATCATAATTATCAAAATATTTCTTTGACTGCTCATGTATTGATATCTCTTATTGCTGTATCGGACTTGTCTGGTGTAAGTAGGCCTGTAATATTTCCATTGCCTTGTAAGAAATCTTTATATTTTTAAATAATAACATATATATTTAAATGTAATATATATATTTAAAATACAATATACTTTTTATCAAATAATTGTATTTTAAATATATCAATTTACTTTTTATCAAATAATTTCCAACATTATTTGATAAAAAGTATTATGATTGATATTGGATTCAGCATAATAATAAAATTTTAAATAATAATATATATATTTAAAATACAATATAAGTAGTATATATATATATATATATATTTAAAATACCATTTTAATATATCCGCATATTTTTATTATAGAAATATTGTAATCTTTATAATAATAATGGTGATATGTTAATTAATATCCTATAGTGAATGTGTTTTTGTGTTTTTTTTAAAAGATTATTCAGCAAACTGTAAACATGTGTGTAAAAATTAGAGATTATGTAGAATTTTAGATACTTTCTCATGTAAAATTGCTCATACAATTTTTATTACAACTTTTAAATCATCAGAGTGATAAAGAAATTATTTGAGTGAAAAATTATAAGGAAAAATGATCAAGAATGAAATACAAATCTATAAAAGTATTTAACCAAGAATTTATTTCAAGGATAGAAATGACTATGTTAAGTAAAAAAATTCATGATGACAATTGATATATTTTAGAATAATAATTTATGGGGAGAAATTTACAAAAATATTATATGTATTTGATTATATTTAAATTCAAGAAATGCAAATTCTGTTATCTGAAGTAATATCTTTGATCTCAATTTGCTCAATAACAAATAATGTAGGATGACATATGCTATTACGTACGAAAATACCTTTCATTTTTTTAATATTCACCCAATTTTGGACTTGCTTTTAGGTAACATAAGAAATAACCGTTTGTTTTATGTGTCTCAAGATTGTGATCTGGTTATTATTACATTCAACATTCACACTGTTGCTATAGCTTAATATCGGTGAAACCAAAGTCTACAATGGGACAGCACTCAGTGTGACTAATAATACTTATTTAATTGTCTTTATAACATTTTGTCTCAAGTTACCCAATTGAGTTCGATGATTTCAGTTTAATATTCTCTCAATTCACTGAATTCACTTCACTACTATATCCGTTCTCAAAAACTAAGTAAAATATGTTTAAATAATAAGTCACCTCAAGTAACATTACAGTTATAATTAAATTACCACATGTTTGTCTAGAAGAAATATTAAAAAGATTATTTTCACAATATTTTAGGACATTCGAGTGGAAATTTCAAATGCCAAAAGCTCTGCGGTTCGATATTTAGAAAGGAAGCTTCCCTTATTAGAAGATCCTTACCAAGTAGCTATAGTGACTTATGCTTTGTTGGAAGCAGGAAGCGTTGAATCTGAAATTGGATTTAACAAATTGGATAGACTAAAAAGAGAAAAAGGTTTGTATACATTAAAAAGAATTGCTTAAAATGTTTATTAATATGTTACTTTTTATCTTACCGAAACCAAAAGTATTCCAAGTAGATGTTTATTATTGAAAACTGTTTTTGTTTTAGAGGGTATGGTTTATTGGAGTCCTTCTGAAATAGCTTCATCTGAAATTCTGTACCAAAACCAAAGGCCATTTATTCTTCCACGTATGCCAAGTAAACATGACTCTTTAGCTGTCGAGGCAACTGCTTATGCTCTCCTTGTATATGTTAGATACAACGGTGTGATACAAGATCAAATAGTTAAATGGTTGAATACTATGCGTGTGACTGATGAAGCCTTTATTTCAACTCAGGTATAAATTGTTAAGTTTCTTCATTTAATAAAATTGTGATTATATGTTCTTACGTATTGATAACAATTAGATACTAAATATACATAACATAACAAATAACATTCATATCACAAAAATACCAAATAATTTCTTTGAATATAACAATTTTCTGCGGCATTATATGAGAGTTATAAATTTAAAAGTTGACTTGTGTGACCACATTAGGTATCGTTTTGTTGGGTATTGGCGAGACATGAGTCATTATATCATTTCATCTATCTTGATTCAAGTTGCTTATAGCTTGTAAATATTTCCTAAAAAAACATAATATAAATTTGATGTTTCTTTCTCAAAATGTAATTATCAAAACTACATTTTGAAATTTAAATTTTGCTTTTGGAGGTACATAACCATTTTTAAGTGGGCAATTTTTGTGTCGAACCTGAAATATAATGCGTATTTCACATACGCATTATATTAGATACGCATAGAAATTATCACATACGCATAGAAATTACGCGATGTGATTTATAATTAAAAATACTCATTTTTAAAATAAATATCATTGCATAGTTAATAGTTGTTGAAAAACAAAAACTGAGAACATATTTTTACTTTGATTTAGAAAAATTAATGTTAATAAAATTCTTCTAAAGCTTTCTATAAGTTTTTTTCTGCTGTTTTGCTAATTTAATAATTGAACAAAAAATGTTTCATTTAATTTCTTAAAAGTATTTTAGGTTTCATTTCTTCACATAATTTCTATTACGGAATTCAAATGAAATTTAATATATAATTTGCCGTTTCTCAACATGTGTAAATGAAATGTTTGAACAGATAATTAAATCGTTCATTCTTAACGTATCCTATTATTTTACATTTTGATTCAACTTTATTCTTTAAAACTTAATTTTTATGTCTTATTTTACCAAAAATTAAACTAAAACTCTTCCTTAATTAAACTAAAAATTTTCTGTTTTTGTAATTATGCAGATAAGAGCTAAGCAGTAGATGATAACATTTATTTTTTTGATACTCTCTTATTTATTTTCAACTTTTAATTTAAAAGTCAAGATAAACAAAACAAATTTAATTTTGCGTCAGAAATATTATTTTTCTCTTATGTTTGTTTTAAATTTAGATGCTTCTTTATAGTTAGATAATTTTCCTTAAATATTTCTTTAAATCGATACTAAGATTAAAATAATTTACCTTGTTAGTTTTCTTTAAGAATTCACTTTTAAAGTCTTAATTTTATGGTATTTATTACTAACTATATATTTATGAAATACAACTTTTACCTTTTTAATGATCACGTTATTAATATTAAAATTAATACTTTCATTGTGAATTTTATGTAAAAAAGTATTCATGTTAACAAGAGCTTTTTAAATCATTAATTATTAAAACGTTCTAAAATTTTTTAACAATGTTTCCTTAAAGTAGTCCTTTATTTCTCCTTTTAAAATCAATTAAAGCATTAATTGTTTATTGATCTCAACATTAACCTAAAGTTCAATAAAATTATCCTAATGAACCAATTGATATGGATTAAAAGTAAATTTTTATCAATATTGTTATTTAAGGTTCTGAATTCAAAGCACCCAAAAAGATTAACATAAACCACTTACTGTAATTTGAACGAAGTTTAATTATTCTTTACATTTTTAATCTCTAATAAGAGGAAAAAAAGTTAAAATAATATAACAATGATATGTTTTTCAATCAAAATGCAAAAAATGAATGGGATCATATATTTTAATGATTTTTTTAAAATTTTATCTTTAATATATTTTACAAAGTAAAATGAAATAATTATTACAAGCAGTTCGAAAAATCACTATAAGTATTTTGTTTCTAATTAACTAAAAATCCATGGAGAACAGTACATTTTATTATATATGTGTATATATATATATATATATATATATATATATATATATATATATATATATATATATACATATATATATATATATATATATATATATATATATATATATATATATATATATATATATATATATATATATATATATATATATATATATATATATATATATATAAAATACTCTTATTTATTTTCACCTATTCATTAATGCCAAGAGGAACAAAATAATTTTAAATTCTTGTAAGAAATATAATTTTTCTCTTTTGCTAATTTTAAACGCAGTAGACTCTTTTTTCTCGGATAATTTTTCTTAAATATTTTATTACTTCAATTTTATGATTTAAATAATTTACTCTGTTAATTTTCATTAAAAACACACTTATAAAATCTGATTTTACAGATTATAACAAACTAATGTGATTATAATTTTTAATTTTACTAAAAATGTCAACTAATTTTGCCTTGTAAGTGAAACAAATGTTATTGATTTATCGTATCTTTTCTAGGACACAATTGTTGCTACAGAAGCTTTGATTGAATATTCGTTTAGAACTCATGTACGAGATATCACAAATATGAAACTTTCTGTTGAATCTAGCTCGAATGCAGGACAAATACATACCATGTCAATAACCGTTGATAATCTTGCAGAACCTAGAAGAATACAAGTAAGTGAATAAATGTATATTGTAGTAATAATTGAAAAAACATTTTTGTGTGAGTGTGTGCGTAAAAATTTCAGACTATCAAACGAAACAGAAAAGTTTCTTTGAACAGAAATTTTAAATCTTTTTTTTTTGAGTATTTATAAAATGTATAATTGCTGAAGGTAAATAAGTAAATACGAATCTAAATGTTTCGTAAATAAATTATATTTAATATAAAATATTGATATTTATATGTTTTTTTTATCAACTTTGTTTTATTTTTAAAGAGAAGAAAAAGAGTCCATTTTATCAAAAATGAATCGTTCAGAAATGAATCTAAAAGAAAAATGAATACTAAGTACATTAATTATTCGAAATTGATATAAATTATACTAGATTCACACACACATATACATTTACTTAATGTTAAACTTTGTTTTTGTATTTTCATTTTAAGTTTAAATGTAATAGATAATAAACAATGACTGAAAGAGGTATTGAAATAAGTTGATCCCCTTATAAATGCAGCAATTTTCATGTATAATGCCATATGTGTTTATAGATTATAAACAACAAATTAAACCTTAGATTTCCACATTTTTCAGAAATTTTTTATGTTTAACCTTTCTGCTTTGTCTTAACTCCTAAATTAAGAGAAGCCATCAACTTATGCGGACCCATTAGCGACGATGACACACTCACTAGTAATAAGGGGTAAATTGTATAAGGAGTTAATTACATAAGAGGTATAATTAATAGATTCATTAAAATTTGTGCTTGTTTTACCTCGAATGGTGAAATAGCAGTCTGGAATTGGAAGTGCTTAACTCTTCCAAAATAAAGTTTCAAAAGCAAAAAATTTAATGTCGAACATTTTTATGAGTGCATTCCTCGTATATAAAAAAATCACATCGTAAAAGAAAAATTCTGCAATTTTAAAAATTAATTTTGTCAAATTATGAAATACCACAATGTTTTCATTTACCGCATGAGAGCCTTTCTGTTAATTATTGAGAGAAAACTAATTTAATTTTAAATTATTGTAGAGAATGTTTTTAAATGAAAATTGCATACGAATCTCTCAATTAGTAAATCTAGTAAACATATTAAAAATGTAATATTTGTCTATGTATGATCAATCTAAATTTTACGATTTGGAATCATATCACACAGTATTTCTCAAAAGTATAGACATTATTAATAAGATGCATGAAAGTCCATTAATATATGAAATAACTATATTAAAATCAATCATCAAATTATTTTCTGATTACTACATGTTTAAAATTAAAGGTTTAGTGATAAAATCATATTAAAAAATTCATAACATTTGCTTATAGATATATTTGAAACACTAAACGTAATATAACTAAACACGACTTTGACATAATTATTGTATCTATTTCTATTTAAATCTACTCCTATGTATGTTTGCAGAAAGTATATGTCAGCAATAAATAAACTTAAACTATACATATATATACATATATATATATAAATAAAGTTAAAACAATAAATTCCTTTTAAATATAATAAAAACTAAATATAATATTAATTTTTTAGTGTTAAATAGGTATCACAGGTATATAATTAATATATATTTAAAATAAATTACATTTGAGACATTCTTAAAGGCTACCATTTGTTATTACGCTCAAAAATATATTTCAATTCAAGTATTTTAAATGTTTATCTTAAATTATAATAGTGTTATTAATCATTCCTTTTATTAGATAGCATAAAAACCGTAGCTTTTTTATGTATAATTCATTAGGTTTCATATTTGTGTGATATCCTTTGAAGAACTTTGAAAAGGAATAGAATAAAGTCATTAAATGACTTTATGTACACTCTTTTGTATCTATATCACAGCAACCATATTTCAATTTATATTTTCAATTCTTTTTCGTTTTTATTAAAATGAAACAATTTGAACAATATTGCAAATCTTTTTATTCAATAGGTAAACGTAATTATATATTTGGATTTCTTGGAGCATAAATTTGAATTCCTATTTTTTTTAAAAAAGCAAACACTAATTTAAATAAGCCTATTTATCTTAGCTACTCGATTCTTTGAAATACTTTTGCAAATTATTAGCCCATTCATAAAAATAGGGTGCAAAAAATGTAAGAAAAATAATTTCATTACATTTATGTGTTTGACTAAATACGTTTAGTTATTCAATATAAATGGGTGAGAGCATTTTATTAAGAAATTGAGATGAAATTTTAATCATAGGATTTTTACTTTTAATGATGAATCATATTTTATAAAAGAGATTTTTCCTCCTTTATCTAGAAAATTATACTCGAGAAAAGAAATTTCATGCGGGAACTGAAAATAACGTTGCCTTTGTAAGTTAAAAACTACATAAGTGAGGTAAAAATTTAAAAAGGAGCTATTCCATGTAAAAATATGCAAATAATACATTACATTTCAAAAATTAAATTTTTTACAATCAGTTATGGAGATCAAAATAAAAAATGAGCGAAGGTAGGAAATTAAACAGAGCTTTGTGTGATTGTAACTCTAAATATATCTCTGTTTTAGTATATCTATGATATCATAAGATGTATAACTCATAATTAGTTTGTTTATAAAATTATTATCTAAATTTTCATCAAAAATATTTGATGATATTAAAGTGTGCCTATTTATGATTTATTTTTATTAAAAATGCATTCTAGATAATTAAAATGTTCTTATGTGATATTTTTAGGGGCAAATGTTACTCTTGTAATTCATCTCTCTCTTTTATTCTCATTAGATAGCTCCTCGCGTGTGGGGTCACGCAGAAATCGTAGCAAAAGGATCTGGACTATCAGTTCTTCAGTTGGATGTTGGATACAATGTGGATCGAGACTTTCTTCTCATACAACCTCCTGTTCCCGCATTTGATTTGACTGTCAAAGGATATTACCACGGAAGGAACAAATCGCACATGAATATTGAAAGTTGTGCAAAGTATGAAAATTATTTCAAATGTTATAAGTATGATAACCATTTTGAAAATCAAACTTTTTAGATAAAGGAAAATAAAACACTTTGATTATTTTTATTATTTGTAATAAAATTATATGAGAAATATATGAATGAATTTTATCAAAAAAACCCCCATTATAATGTGATAATAAAGAAGAGCGATATCTCTATTATCACAATATAATGTGTAAGTGTGAATGGGAAATTTCAAAACACAAACGCACACACGCACGCACATACATACACATGGTTTTACACTTAAAAGTGTAACTTAGTTTTACTTGATATCGGTCTTTCACGTATAATGAAATTATTTTAATTATTATGAAGATGATTGATGATAATTTTATGGGGATACATGAAAATAATGGGTGATAATTTTTTGACTATTTTTAAGAATTATATTAAGTGAATTTGATTTACTGTGCAAATATTTAGAAGAAAAACTTTAATATAAGATAATTTGATGCATATTTTATATTTGGCTATAGCAACAAATTTTTTATTGACTGACTTTGATGTACTTCTCTATGATTGCCAAAATTAATGTAATTTAAGTTTTACATACAATTGCTTTGTAAAAATTGTATCATTATTCAAATAGAAAGATAATATACATACTAAATAAAATACATGTTCGTTTGACTCATAGGTTCTCAAAGTGGTCCAGGTGGACCCCCAGGGGTCCACAGGAGGCCACATGAGGGTTCACGTAGATTTGAAAAGAAAACAGGGGTTCACATTTTGTAAGTAAGGGTCTAAGAAATATTTTCTGGTTTTCATAATAAAGAACAAAAATTTTGGCTTTGATTTACCTATCAATGTAGGCAGGTAGCCTCATTCACTAGGTGGATACTCAAAAATATTCAAGACTCAGTTCAAACATAGAATTGAATAGAATAATAGATAGTAATACAAGTGTATTTGGTAAATTGAAATTAATAAAGCAAAATATTAGTGGGCGTGAATTTTCCCAGTTTCCGGACTTGCCACAGATAGAAAGTCTTGATGAGGATGATCAGACTTACGCTCAACATTTAAATACCCTGCATGATGACTTCAAAAATAGATTTGAAGATATTCTGACGATGGGAATACCACCATGGATCATAACCCCATTTGATGAAACGGAAGAGCCAAATGTGGTATTACAAGAGGAGCTACTTGAGCTCAGCACCAACGAGGAACTGAAGGTGAAATTTAAAAAAGGCTATCAAACATTTTGGCTGCAGGCAAAAATACCCGAAGAATATCCTGGGCTGTTAAATTGCGAGAAAAGTTTTGATAGCGTTTCCTTCGTCATATCTTGTCGGGCGAAAGAAGTTTTAGTGTCATAACCAACCTGTTAACAAAAAAAAAAAAAAAAAAGGAGCAGATTGAACATCACAGAAAGGGGAGATTTGAGGTTACTTTTTACAAAACTGAAGCCAAATATTGATAATTTTGTGTCAATTCATCACGTACATCCGTTTCATTAAGAATATGATAATTTTTTACTGTTGATTTAAATTTCAGAGTTCATTGTTGATTTTTTGTCGATTGTTGATTGTTAATAGTAATAAATATTTATAATTTTGGATAATCACAAGTATTTTAATAAATAGGACTCAAGAAATTGTGATACTTTTTTCCTTCTTAACACCCCCAATTTAGGGTGATATTTTTAAGAGTTCTGGGAATACGTTAGAAATGTAGCAGAAGGGGGTCTACCGAAAATATTAAAACTTTGAAAGTGGTCCACGAGAAAAAAAAGTTTGAGAACTCATGGTTTAACTGAAATACCAAAATCAAATTTATTACAGTGTAATATAACAAAAATAATCCTAATAGATGTATTAAATCAATTGTAAATTGTTGTCATGAATTTCACAGGTGATTTCATTCTTTAAGATAAAATTGTTAAAAGGAAAAATAATTTGAAAATATTGTATAAAATTATCATTACCTTTGATCTCTCACTGATATTCCATAATTCAAAATATATATTAGCAAAAAATTTTCTTATTCCAAAATATAATTATTTAAATAATATAAAATTTTACATAACTGAAAAAACATTATTCTGTAATTTTAGTCCTAGTTATTTTCATAAATATATATATCCGTTTTCTTGATACTGTGATATTTTATTTTTTACAACGGTGAAATTGGAGCAAATTCAAAGTTAAAATGAAAGGAAACAATTATCTGTTAATTGCTTTCAAGTTAAGTAAAGTTATTCCTTTGATAGCAGCTTCTATAACCATTTTTATTTATGTAAGTCCAGATAAAAGTTTAATATGAAATGTATAGTTCTTGTCGTGTTTATTTAATAGTATATCATTCTTTTAGTTATATATATAGTTAATATAATATTTCATAAATTAATACTAGATGAAGAATGATACATTGAAAATATTTGGAAAATTAAAAAGCAAAATATCAAAAATATATAAAATGGAACGAAATACTTAATTTTTAATATTTTTCTTTTAAATTTTCCAAATATTTTCAAATTATTGTTTTTCATCTAGTATTTTCCAAGTATTTTCAATTTATTGTTTTTCATTTAGTATTTTCAATATATATATATATATATATATACACATGCATGTACGTATGAAAATTATTCATATAAAAGAAAAAATGTGTTTCGATTAAAGTTGTATTATTATCATTAATCAGAAGTTTTATACGAAGTTGGCTTTAAAATCCTTAAGATTCTCTCTGAGGAGAATTCATATTTAGATCTTTATATCTGAAATATATATAGATGTGATATTTTATTCTGAAAGAAATTTTTTAATGGCTAACTGCAAGTAGTTTTGCTAAGAATAAATTTTAGACAAGACGGAAAAATGGTATCGATGCGAGAACACATTATCGTGATATGGTTTTCTATGATTTTAAATTATGATTAAGGCAAAAAGAATTCATTAAATGCCTATAATTGGCATTTGGAAGTGAAGGCCTGCTTTTTAATAATTTATTCAGTAGATTTGCAAAATTTCACAGAGATCCCAATTTTCCTCCACAAATGAGCAACACACATGAAGACCATTGTCATCTGTAATCATGGATAGTGTGTCTTCCTTATGGAAAAAATTAAACAATTATATTCTCTGCATCGCCGACCGACGGCTGAGTGGTTAGCGCTCCTGAGCAGTGATTTCCGATTTCGAATCCCGGTTCGGGTATGGATGTTACTTTCTTTCTGTCCTTTTTTCTGTGATGATCTATGAATGTGGCCCACCCTATAAACGGGTTTGTGGTGGCATGGCGCGGGCAACGCTACTCGCCTCCTTGACATGGTTCACGGGTACCTGCTAGGTAACGACAAATGAGTAGCAGTTTTTGGCCTTCTTGTGGCATAGGGTTCGTCACCCAAGTGTCCGCCGATGGAAAAAATATTCTCTGTATCTACCAAAATGACTAACTTCTCATTGGACTCTAGTCTATATATTAAATAATTCGTGAAGAATTGGTAATAAAAATAGTTTGACATTGATTTGCCATAAATTAATTAAGAGTAAAGAAGAGAATCTTAACAGAATCAGTAAACGAACTATTAAATTATTTAAAATTGTGATCACCATATTATGTTAAAATCATAGAGAGAACGAAATGTGCTTATCATTCTTTGATGTTCCACCACTTCAAGAATGTACAGTATATTTGAAAAAAAAATACATTTTATAATTTGAAAGAACAACAATCTCCATATGCATCACCAAATACCACCCGAGACCTAAACATTTCAAATTCAATTTTCATTGAATTTGAACTGTTTAGGTCCCGAGTGGTATTTGGTGAATAATTAATAATTTTCAGAGAATAATCTTTATTTGATTTTAAATTCCTAACATTAAATTCCTCTTCTTTCTTAATTTCATGAAGGTGGATTTATACAGAAGAAAGTGAAACAAGTGGTGTCGCTGTGTTGGAGATTTCTATTCCTACAGGTTACATGATTCATAAACCGGATATGGATAAATATGTTTACAGCAGAGTTGTTCCTAGGCTAAAGAGAGGAAGAGTGTTCCCAAAATCTGCTGTATTCATGTTTGATTATGTAAGTAACCTAAACTGAACTAAGTTTAATGAAGGAAGAATTTTGAAAAAATTTCTGTTTAATACCTAAATTATTTTTATTTTACAGTTAGATACTTCTTGGTTATGTGTTAACTTTACAGTGCAAAGGTGGTACCCAGTGGCAAATTTAACTAGGTATCTCAAAGCCAGAGTTTATGATTATTTTACTCCAGGTAATATGTATAAGAGTATATAATTATTGAGAATTGGTGTACATTACCTTGTACTTTAAATATAAAAAATATAATAAAATTAAAAATTAATCATAAAAGCAAATTAATAGTGTTAGATGAGACTTTTTTGTATTTTTTGGAAGAAAATTCCTTTCAGTAACAGAACACAATTTGAAGAAAATGACTAAAAATTTTAAATTTAAGACGAAACGCTTTAGCGTGAATACCACACTAACTTAAATTAGTTACAATATCCTCATGAGTGAGTAACACAGTCACAAACTCTTTGTATATACCTCATAGTATAAGGCATATTAGTAAATAAAAATACTTTAAACGTAAAATAAATTATAAAAAGTGAAAAATAAATCATAGATGAGAAACGTTGAAATTTAATAAAGTTCAAAAATGCATTTATATTTACTTCCTAAACGGCATTTTTCATAATATTTATACTTCATTGTGAAGAAGATTTCTACCTTTTTGTTTAAACTGAATTAAAAAAATAATTTAAAATGTTAGTTTATCCATAAAATGTAAGTACAGCAAACTGTGTATTATGTGTTGTTTTCACTAACTGAATTAACAAATTTATATATGGTGGGCGAATTCTACTACAAATTAAAATAAAAATAGCACAAGTCTAGATTGCATAGATCTTCTTGCTGAAACATCTCTTAATCTGAGGATATAACTTAATCCTATTTAAATTTTGATAATAGAGTGATGACATTTTCACCAATTTTCACTCACTTTTTAATCATTTTGAGAAACTTCAAGAGGACATTCCTATTTTTCATGTCAATGCAAATTAAGAAACATGTGTACATTTCCTTGTGAAATTATGATAAGTAATTATAAAATTGTATCTTAGATATTTATGAAGTAGTTCTTTAACAAAAGTCCAATATCTAATAAGTTTTTTAAAATGTACTGATTATTTGAAAGTATCTTATATATTATAATTTATAAGTTAATTCTTACTTTATATAATATAAATAAACTTTAAAATACTTAAATTTTATGAGGTTATGATTACAGATACATTAAATAAAAGTTTTCAGCACAATACTAAAATAATTTTTTTATATATATTTATAAAGTGTTTCATAAATTAATTATTACTACGTTTGAAAATGTGTCTACGACTGAATTTTCCCAATTAATCATCTAAGATTCAAATTTCTAATTAGTAAAATTACTTAAATTTCATTAGTTTTATGACATCCTTCTTATTTTAATTTCAAAAATCCTATCTAATAAATATTTATGTACAAAAATTATTATAAAATTGATTGGCTTAGATTTTTCAAATTTTTGTAAAGAAAAGTAGTGCATCATATTACTTTTTGCCATAATTTATGCGTATCATTAATTAAACTTATAATGATTTATGAAACGTATTTAAATTTGTAAATCACAATAATGTAATTACTTATTTAAAAGGAAACTCTTCATGCTTATTGAAAATTCCTAAAAAGTATGCATTACATAAATACCATTGTGTGATAGATTCATTAATTTTTTTATTCTTATAGTTATTTATCCTACATGAGAGGTTTTTGTTTAAAATTTGTAAGATTACAATATTAATGAAAATAGCAAACTATAGGCTTCCTTCATTGACGTAATTCCGAGTAGTTAATAGAGTTTGGAATAATATATAAGTAATAATTTCAAGGATTTTTTACAGATAGTTGAATATAAAATTATTGTAATATTAATAATAACTAGCATATTTATTTCACATATTTTTCTTTTTATTTTTTCAGAACGATACAAAGAAACTATTTATGAAGATTTTGCTTTATTTGTATTAAATATTTGCGAAGTGTGTGGCTCTTATCAGTGCCCATATTGCCCGTACTTCAGTTTTGCTTGTAAACTGAACTTCAATTGGATTATAATGATTGCATTACCTATATTAATCATTTTTTCGAATCACCGAATCAATTTATAGTAAATCCTAAGTGCATGTGCTTGCAGGTACATCGAAACAGAATATAATGTTGTTTTGCCAAACTGAACTTATTGGCTTTTGTTACAAAAAATACAGAATTTTAATGTGTTTAAGTATTTTGTTAATTATTACTGATTTTCTTTTTGATATGTATTTTTTTGTCAGCCATATACATAAGCTCATATGTTTGTACATATAAACATTTGAATACAATACATTGAGACTATTCTGCTTGTATATGAATATTAAATAATATTTTTTATTATGGTTAGTAACTGTTAGCTTTTATATCTGAGTGAGATGAGGGAACTTGTATTATATACATTTGTAAATATTATCATTGTTTTTTGGTTGTATTATTAATAACTTAAATGTATGGAAGAGTACTCTGTTGGATTTATTATTTCAATAAACATAGAATATATACATATTTTCTAATTCGATAAAAGAGTAATAAAGTAAAATCTTATGTTTTTATTAGATGTATTCAATTTATATAAGATTTTTATTCATATTTTGTCTCTGGAATTCATTGATTCAGAACTGAATAAATCACCAACTCTTCTTATTTAACAGGCGCCTTGTTAAATGAAAATTATAATAATGTTCTAATTTAGAGTTAATTATCATAAGATCATATAGACACCTACATTTTTAATGTAATTGTTCTGCACTCCGCTAAATATTTCAAGTATTTTATAAAATTTTTGAGGAAGTTATTGATAAGTTAAACTAACTGTTTTTATTAAAATACGATTAAGATTGTTTGTTAATAATTGCTTTAATTTGAAAATGACACTTCTTTGTAATTTGGAATAAGAAATGCATAATTTAATTCATTCTATGTCAATCTAATTAATTGAAAAAATGTACATTAAAATAATTTTTTAAACATAAATGTTTATATACTTTACAGCAAATACACGTGTTAATAATTGCAAAATGAAATTTACATTAAAAAAAATTCAATTAACTTTTTTCAAAAATACATCTTTATGAAAGTACTATGAGAGATAAAAATTCATTTACGTTTTGTGAGTGCTTATTATCTTATTTTTAATATTTTATTATTAATTCGAGACTACGAGTTTATTCTTATAAATTCAATTTAGTAAAATATTGAATTATAAATTTTTTAGCAAATACGTCTCAATAAATTGTACAGTCAAATTTATTTCTTAAATAATATAGTTCTGATTTTAATTGTCAATTTTTTAAAACAGTTGAAAGTTATAACCATGTGCGTTTTAAAATATTTGTTTGAATTTTTTGCATATTACATATATAAATATTCAGGAAAATTTTGTTAAAAGATTTTTTAAAATTTAAATTCATATTTAACTTTTTCTAAAAAAATATCATTATCCGTTTTTATAATCACCTACATAATAATATATGT
This sequence comes from Latrodectus elegans, assembly GCA_030067965.1. Lineage (NCBI taxonomy): Eukaryota > Metazoa > Arthropoda > Arachnida > Araneae > Theridiidae > Latrodectus > Latrodectus elegans. The sequence goes on from CM057809.1 coordinate 36,872,558, forward strand.
ATCATCGTATTCATGCTTTATTCAACATGGATTTATGGTAATTTACAATTAAGCTCTCAGATGAAGTCTTACATGCCAGGAATGAATATAACAAGTGATTTATAACATTTTATATTCCAAAATTCGGTTATTTCTAAGCCCTTATCGTCTTAGTATGAATGAAATTAATAAAATAGTCTTCACAACCGTTGCTACACATACTATAATGCAGTTTTATTATCACCATTAATAACTATGTTCTTTTGATATTTTATATATATATATATATATATATATATATATATATATATATATATATATGTATATGTATATATAGATATATATATATATTATTTCAAATAACTAAATTATATGAAAATAAAACCATATAATATTAAAAACTACATTTTGTTTGCAAAAATATTGCCTAACATGAGTAGTTATTCAAATTATATATTTTTAAAACAAAAATCTGAATTAATTTTTTTCAATATTGATAAATTTATAATATTTTTGAAAGAAATATATTGTTTTAACTATGAACTAAATGTGTATATATATAAGAATTATTTCTTTGACAATCAACTTAAACATCAACATCAGAATAGGGTGAAATATTTTTAAAAATATATTTTTTTATATTATATGATAAATGAGAAGATCCAAGTAAAAGATAAAAATTCGGTTAAGATTAATACAGAATACTTTTGCTGTGTTATGTGTGACATTCTTATATATTAATTAAAATTGTAATTCGGAATAAATGTCCATTTGTTTTATTAATTGTAAGACGGTTTAGATTTTTTGATTTATTATGATTGTAAATAAGTAATTTATTTCAGGGAATTCTTATACATTATTTTAAATATGTTATTTATACTTGAGGGTAGTTTAATGTTCTCGTGGAGAGTTTTTAGTATATATTTTTAATAGTTTTTTTATTTTTCATACTTGAAGAAACATTCTTGCCATTTGTGAATGAAACCAGCTTTATTAAAATATTTAAATGTTAAGTAAAGAAATGTTGTATTATAGCCATTTTAGTTGTTGTGAATTTAATATTAAAATTCAATACCATATGAGATAATTATGTCTTTTTAAAGTGGGTTGAGATTTCTATTGATATAACATTAGTTAAAGTTATTCCTAAGACTTTCATGTGACTAAGATTTAGACTTATTTCATTTATATAGATTTAGACACGCGCGCGCATTTATTTCACATTTCACAAATCAGGTATTCTAATGTGTCCAAAAACAGTAAGTTACTGTGTATCTCTTCATATAAATTAACATTTATGTCTAATTTTACTTTGTTCAGTAATGTTTCACTTAAAGCTATGTATGCCTTCATAAATATGTTTGTTAATAGGAAAGTTTATTTGGTTTATAATATTGTGATTTTTAAAAGAAGTACTATGGGGTTTTCAAAATAACCGTTAATATTTTTATTTTCCTATTTGTAAAATCACAATTATGTGTAATTTAGTTTTATTGAATGAATGTACATGAATTTAATAAATTTTATTATTTTGAATAGGATCTTTTTGTGTTGACAAAAACATATACATAATTGGTAACCAAAGAAAATTAATTTAACACATAGCAAATGTTTGAAATATGCTATTCTAAATTACAACAAATTAGTAACCCATTTTAAAATCATTATTAGAATTATATGAATGTCGGATTGAGAGAATTATTTTACAACATAAGGCAAGAAATGATTTTATTAGCAGATGTATGTTTTTTTTTTCCAAGAAATTAATCGAACATTTTATATAAAAAGCAAATTACTAATACTTAGATTGCAAAAAATATTATGTTTTTGAACGAAAATTAAAGCAAAATAAAATTGATTTTGCCACAATTTGTTGTTGAAAATTACCAAGAAAATCAAACAAATTCACTTCAGTTGTATGTTTTGGAAGAATTTGGCTTTTTGTGCAAAAAGTGATAATAAGCTAAAAATCGTGATGATGATAATAATAAGAATATAATTAAAATTAAAATGGAACTTTCGCATAATATGATATAATAAAAAAAGATTAAAAATTACTTCAACAAATCTTATATTATTAGTATCAGGCAAGAAATTAATATTGTTCCAATTTAAAATTCTCACTATATTTAAAAAATATCTCAAAAAGCCACTTTTTATAAATGCATTCTGTTCAAAAACATTCTTATTGAAGTCTTTAATTCATTTCATGAAAAGATTTTCCAACATTTTTAAACATTTGCCAATTTGGGGCTCAGTTAATCATAAATTTGTTACGAATAATTCTACTCTTTTTTAATAAAAATATTTTGTGACAATGCTTTATAACTACAATTTAAAATAATATGAATTACGCTGTGCCATCTTATTTTAGTAGCATTAATTACTTTGTAATTATAAAATTGATTGTTTAGTAGAATTTTTTTAATTAAGTTGTTTATTATTTATTCATATATATAATGTTTGTCTTTTTATAATTTTGTGAAAGCATGAAATATGTAATACACTGTCATACATATAATACGTTTTCTCAACTTATTTTTATAATTTTACAGGATATTACGAGAGAAAAATATACATATATAACCAAATAATTGATATCAACTAATGAATATAATACAAACTGTTGAAAAACAATTATCTTTCAGTCCATTCGCTTAAGATATATCGATAAACATGCAGTCAGTTTGCTTTAATAGCCCACAGAAGCTATATAATCTACTTCTTATAACTATAATATTCATTATTGCCAGGTACAAGTTCATGTAAATAGTTCAAGTCTAATTTTTTGATAAATATATGCTTTTGGCAAGATTTGACAAGTCTTTTATTTTAACTTAAAGAATTTTTTAATAATATGTTTTAAAATATTAATTCAAGTAGTAAGATTGAAGTATATAAAATAAATCAAACTTATTTTAAAATGGGACCTTATGCCTTAAGGATTCGTTATGAATAAGATTTACAACAAAGGGAAAAAAGGTCGTAAATCAAACGAGATAAATCTAAATATACATTAAACATGAAATTTAGACTTCTTGATAGTGAAAATTTATGTTGTAATATACGAGATACGGAAAAATTTGTTTCGGAAAGTAAGTTTTCGTCGTAGATTAATAATAGTAACAAAATTTATTATTCATGATGCCTTTCATTCAACAACTTTTATGATGTATTATCATTTGCTGCGTGGATAAACCGATTAGATTTTGGTTTTAAGCTTCTTATGACACAAATAGGTATTGTTTAATAATTAACTGCAAAAATGTGTTTCAAATGGAAATATTTTTATTATATTTAATAATGTAGATAAATGAATTACAATTAATCTTTTAATTTTTTCAAGTAAATGAATAATAAATAAATCACAGCATGAATGAAATATTAAATTGTTATATGTATAAAATATATTATTAATCAAAAATCACTCTATGTTATTTACAGATTTTACAAAAGTAACAACTGATAACTTGGCATAATGTATAGCAAAAAATTAACACTGGAAACAACAAAACTAAAACAAGCTTGTAAGCAGATTCTCTTTATTACTTTCTAAACAAAAAGAAAATTTTCAACATACATGTGTATTTATAGAGTTGCAATTGTTTTAATATTTTCCTTATCATAACCTTGAATACCAGGAAGAAATTCTTAAAACTAAAAAAATAAATTTATTTCACCGAAGGGAGTTGGAAAAGGAAGTTAGTACTGTATAAATGTTTAAGATAAATATTTGAATGGTAATAAATAATATTGAAATATATATATATATATATATATACATATAATATATATATATATATATACATATACGAGGGTTACTCTGAAATTTTTGAGATACGTGCAGACGAGAATTTACAAAATAAAAATAACGGTTTAATTTTAAAATACAAAGTATTTTAACACAGAAGACGATTTTTTACTGACTTACTTCAACTTGTTTAGCGTATAATAAATTTTAAACAGAAGATAAAATGGATTGACGCGAGAACATTTTCACGCTATGATTTTCTACGATTTTAAAGCAGGATAAAAACAAAAAGAATGCCTTCAACGGTTGCAATTAGCATTTGGTGATGAATCTCCAGCTCGTGCTACTGTATTCAGATGGTTAGAAGAGGTCGCAATTTTCTTCAGGATGAAGAGCACACAGGAAGTCCGCCTTCGGCAGTAATCCCGGATAATGTGTCTGCCATACGAAAAATGTTAATGGATGATGATCGCAGTACACATCAAATGATGCAGAAGGAACTTAACATTGGATGCGCAGACATACACAAAATCATTCATGAAGAATTACATATGAAAAAAGTAGTTTGCCGGTGGGTTCCCTATAATCTAACTCAGCACCAAAAAGAAGAGCGTGTCAGAATCAGTAAAGAAACTTACTTTGCTAAATAATGGTGGCCACCGCATCATTTATAAAATTGTAACAGGTGATGAAAAGTACATACCGTTTTTTGACGTTGCAACACGTCAAGAAAGCAAAGTATGGGTCTTTGAAGATGATCCCATGCCGACAATGGTGAAAAAACAAAGTGCACTGAAAAAAGTGATGTATGCTGTTTTCTTCAGAAGTACGAGATTGGTCAAAGCCATCAAGTTGGAAGGACAGAAGAGAGTAACAGCAAACTGGTATACTACTAAATTCTTCCAGAAATTCTACAAGAATTGAATGTTAGGGGACTAATGCTTCACAATGACAATGCATCTTCACATACAGCCGGATTAACAGTTGAGTTTCTTAAACAAAAACAAATTAAAGTGATCGAACATCCGCCGTATTCACCTCATCTAGATATTTGCGACATTTGGTTATTCTTTAATCTAAAAAAGAACTTACGGGGACGTCATTTTCATTCAGAAGAAGAGGTTGATGTGGCTATAAATACTTTTTTTTCATCTGTTCTAAGAAATAAATGGCTTGAGGCATTTAATCTGTGGAAAATTCGTCTACAAAAGTGCATTGATGCTGGAGGAGACTACTTTGAACACACCTAAAATTTTGTAAGTATAACTTGAAAAAATCTTAGTTGTATCTCAAAAATTGCAGAGTGACCCACGTGTATATATATATATATATATATATATATATATATATATATATATATATATATGTGTGTGTGTGTGTGTGTGTGTGTGTGTGTGTGTGTGTGTGTATATATTCGCGAAACAAATGAATGCATACCTCTTATTTTCAAAATGAAAGTTGCCGCATATAAAATCATTGATTTTCTTGTCAATTTTTAAAATTAAAATAATGCTTATTTTTGGGAAAAAAATCTTCACATTAATGAATTTGATAAATCTCCAAGGAGCTAGGTACAAAATAAGTAATTGACGTCAAATGTTAAATCTCAATAATCAACAGGACAAAAATATTTATTCTAAATATTCAGAAATAGTTACTGTTTTTGAATATATTGTTATGCGTACTAGTGTTTTGAAATTCTGATTTTTATTTAATTCTTCTTTTTTAAAAAAGTTTTGAGAAAAAAAGCTATTTATTTTTCCTCTATGAACTGACTAAATTATTTCAGAAATAGAGATATTAAATGTTTCAGATATTTTTTAATTCATCACACAAGATTTCAATCTTCTACAACTTTATTGCTGATCGGGAGTTTCCGTCACATTCATCGTACATATCACAAATACTCAGATTTGGAAAATCACTCCATGACCATGACATTAACTTACTGTAATCCCCAAGTCTCTTTTTAATAGTTGTCTTAGAAGTATATTCTTTATGTATTTGCATATTGCAAAAAATTTAAATATTAGGTGAAAGTTAAGCAGATTTGAAGCCAAACAATTTTACAGATCTATGTATTGTCTACTCTGTTTACAAAGGTAATCAGTGCAAGGATGCAACCTTTAAGGTTTGAACTGTTGCCCTTTTCTTGAGAATCAAGTGATACCTCTGAGGCACATTACAGTATCGAATTTTGCAGGAAATATAATAATTTCTTATTGAGTTCAAGATTCACGTGAAATCGCAGAGTAAGAAATCAAGAGAAAGTGAATACACATTTTAACCATTCTATTCATTCCTTTAAAGTCGTATTAAATTCATGATACTCGACTATTTTATAAATCGCTTTTTTTCTTATCTCTGATTTTGAGATAAGAATATTAGCCTTGCAATTTTTCACGAAAAGGCACCTTGGGTGGTTTTATTTAATATAATCTGACTACTTCTACATAACTAGACATAAGTTTTATAAATATAGCAGCAGCCGTTCTGAAGTTAATAGGGTGGCAAGAGATTTTGTTGGGCATACAATATATACAATCTGATTTTTATATAATAGATACAGTTTGATTTTTTATATAGTATATGCAGTCTGACTTTTTTATATAATATATTCAGTCTGATTTTTTTTTAATGTAAAGAATTTTGCTTAGTAATAGGTTGCAAAATATTATTTCAATCAGTGAAATTTAAATATATAAAAGTAAATCTAAATTATTTTAAATAAGTTAGATTTGAATTGCTATGTAAGAGTTCTTATTCTTTAAAAGTGGATTTGATTCATACTAGAAGAGCATGTATTTAAAAATGCATTATTGCATCCATTCAATAGAATCTGAAATTTAAAGACATATAAGTTCGTAGAATTTAATCGATATTTGTAGCTAAAAAAATTACATTTTCTATAATACACGCACACAAATACAGAAATATAAACTAAGAAAATTAATTTTATTAACTTCTAAGAATAATTTTTACCGTTAAAATAAGTGGTTCCATTAATATGTAAATACACATATATATCCAAATATCTACATAACTTTAATAAATTTATTAGATCAAAATCCAACTTTAAGTGATAATTATTTTTAAATATTGCACTTTCTATTAGCTGTTGAAAAACCACTGAATTCTTATAAAATCGGCTTAAACGTTTTATAAAGAAGTGATGTTATTAATGTAAAGTGATAATGATTATTGATAATAAATATTTATTTAATACTATTTGAATGTGATTTTAGTGCTATTAGAAATAGGGTCTATATATCGTCACTGAAAATGAAATGTTTTTGAAGAACGGATAAGCATTAAAGTAAAATTTGCAATAATTTTATATGGTTGTATAACTATAAATACCGCTAGACATATCTACTGCTATATTAATTTCCTTCACTTAAATTCATATTTTTAACAGTTTATATGAATATTCATTATTAGAAAGAAAATTTTAAGAATTTTATAAGCAATTGAAATATAAAAATGTATTTCCAATATCCGATAACTTAAAAAAATTTCAGTAAATTGTCATCAGTTTTTCAATTTAATCTCATAAAACCTATATGTGAACATAAATATCCCCCTTTCCATTACAATCGTCTCAATACTTATTATTCCTTCTGAAAATATCTCCATTAAAGTGTTCCGTCAAATATTACATTCATTTTTTATAGCTCACATTATAGTGTAGCTTTTTAAAAAAACATTTAAAACATTTAAAAGAAAATAATTTTTTTCAAATAATTGAAATAACAAATATGCGTTATTCTCTTTGGAATAGTTTTAAGAGAATTGCATTTTACCAAAATGTTTGTAGTTTATCAACTTAATGATTCTATTTTAATAATTTTACTCTTTAAGTTTCCAATCACTTTTTTCGAATAATCAAAAGATGCATGTTAGTTGCACATTTTCAATTTGAATGCTTTTCATTTTTGGAGTAATTTGTCCCGAGACATACCAGATAAACTTGCATTTTAAACAATCGCAAATAATCTTTAATGCATGGAGGAAAAATCTCATTCGTATGTTTTTGTCCAAATAAAGCTTTTCGTGAATGCATAGTAAAATATTTCACTTTATTGAAACAGGAACGTTGAAAAACTCATTTGAATTGTAAAACAGAAGTAAAGCTGTTTTTCTTTTGTTACTCCTTTTCACTTATTTAAATGTTTGGAATTTGATCTACATCTATGTTGCAATGTAAGGTTTTCTTTGAGGTCATGGAAGGAAGATAAATGATGAAAAATCCTTTTGTTAACTTTGAACAAAAAATACGCAGATAAAATAAACAATTACCAAACGTCGTTGCTTAAGCACAATCGGTATTGATCCAAACTGACTCATAGGTTTTAAAAATGATTGCAATATACGAATTTTTCAATAATTATTTGCTTGATATTTCTGAATCGAATTTTCCAAATTGTTCTAATAGAAAATACCGAAATATTATCCTGATGCTTTTAGTTTGATATTCAATGTTTATTTTTTGTCATAGGAAAATAAGTAAGAAATATGTTTTTACTTAATTAAATTCTCACAAACTGTAGTAATATTTTTAAAGTATATAGTTATTAGTCAAATTTAATATCACTAAATGCTTCGTATAAGCTTAAATAAAGCTTTTTCACATAAAAATAAATATTTCTTTTAAATTTCATTTAGTTAAAAATTTACTAGGCTCAATTTCATTTTCATTTGATGACTAAAACTCTTGCTAAGTAATAAGAAGTACCAACACGCAAAAAGAAAATTTCATTTTAAGTTTTCCAATAATCCTTCTTTAATTAGTGCTTTCACAAAACAAGCTAAAGTAAATCTTTTATTACTAAAGTGGCACTGGATCGGTAAATATTAAAATTATTATTTCAAAATTTAAAGGAAAATGTTGGAGTATCTTTTTTTACATGTAATCCTCATTATACAATCCTTAAGAAATCTTAACATACTATAAAAAACTGCAAAATAATATGTAATCCCCCTCAATACCATTTTGAGCCATAAAATAATTTATGCTATACTTATATCATACTTCTAAAAGATTTTGATTAACTTTGTCAACATTGCTGAGAAAATTAATCGATGTAGTAAATGTATAAATATTCGTCTGATAAATATTTCGCTCTAAATTACTTCTAATTATAAAAAAGATAATAGGGAAACTATTCTCTTATTTTTAATTAACATTGCTTAATAACAACAATTTATGTTTGCTTTAGATTTTAGGCATTAAAGACTAATCTATTATGTATCACATGTTGTTTACATGTGATAAAATGTAATCAACAGAGTAGTAAACTGTTGTGCTAGATCATTAGTTAAATATAGTGGGAAAATTTTTATTTATTTCAAAATAAGTACATTTTATGAGCATTTTTTGTTATTCTCTATGCGTATTAAATAAAATAATAACTATGAAAACATATGAATATATATTATTTCTGTTGTCAGATTATTAAGAATTTCACACTGACTTGATTCATTACTTTATCTAATAAATTAGAATTCGATATATAATAGAAATTTAAAATTAATTATGACATTTCTAATAAATTTTGCTTTGCCATATTCCAAACAAATTTGTAAATCTTGATGTTTTTCAATGATATTGTAGGAAGTTGAAACTTAAGAATTCTAGTCACAGAAAAATCAAAGTATCTCTAGATTAATATTTGAATTAAAGTCCCTTTAACTTTATTTAAAATTGAAAATAAAAAATATTCTTTGTACCAAATATTTTTATTTGAAAAACTTTATTTATAAAAAGAACTTTCAAATATATTTTAAGGGAAGCATTTTAAATCTCTTTTATTCTCCTTGCTTTCTAAATGTAAGCTTCAATTTTCAACAGAAATATAAAAATTCTTTAAATTATTAAACATCTTATTGTTTTAAGCACTTATTAATTGAACTATAGAATATGCAACTATTTTAAGATTAATATACACAACCAAAGAACTGAATAAACTATCAGGTATTGCATCTAATGCAATTAAACACATTCTAAAGTGTCATTCAATGTTTTATCACAAGAATAATGTATTTTTTAGTGTCATCTACTAAAAAAGATTATTTGTAACATATGCAGTGCAAATGAAGTAACACAATGCTTTATTAAATCTCAGTACCATATTAATTTGTTTTGAGAAATTCAGTATCACACTTTAGTTGTTCATTGCAAAGCCCTTTATATTAGAAACATCAACATCATGTGTTAAATTTGATAATTATTATCCATTTTTATGATTTATCAAGATTGAATTAATTGAAGTTAAAAAGCTTTATTAATTAAAAATAAGTCATTAGAAATGCAGAAATGAGATCAATGCAGAAAAAGTGCAGAAATGAGATCAATTTTACATATTAGAAGTCCCTAGGTTATGATGAAAAAGAATGCAACAAAATGTTGATGGCATGATATAACAATCACACATGGATTATCATTGTTTGAGAATTCATCAACTGCATTCTCTTGCTTTGATTACATACAACTTTTACCTTTTCATAAGGAATATTAGTGTAAAAATGTCAGCTATTTTACAGATTTTTTTTATCCCATTATGAGTTATAGAAAGAGAATACAAAAAAGTTTCATTCCAAGTTTGTTGTCGATTATAAATGAGTATTCATTAGCTCAGACTATTATATTGTTTTTTAAATTCAAATTAAGGAATAAGCAATGAAAGAAAATAACATAGTGCTTAGAAATGAACCAAAATAAATTAAACAGAAGATTCCCTTCGGTACGTAAAGCACTTAGAAAAGAGAAAGCTACTTCTACTTAAAAATAATGCTGAGACGCTCATTTATATTATTTTCGGCTCCAGGTAACGGTGCGTGAAGTTCAGTACTTCCATTACTGACTTAAAATTAGACTTATGGAGTCGAATGCTACAGAAATTTCTCTCCATTTATTTTGTGTTCAGAGACATAGATTTTCTCTGCTATTAATGTCTTTATTTTATACACAGTTTTTTATTCCTCTAGTTCTAATAGTTTTAAGAAATGAATGCTTCGTTTGCAGTTTTCCATTCAAATTATTTAAATGAATAAAATTTATGAGTATTATTGATTTTCATTCAATAATACTCATAAATTTCAATGAGTATTATTGATTGGAAATTTCAGATTGACTCTAAAAACGGACTTGCAAAATTTAGAATTTCAGATTCATATAATGATGTATAATAAATATCATAATGATTAAAGTTTTTTCATTATGAGAGTTTACTCTAATAAGACTAATAAGACATAACATAAGATAATTTATCAATGTTATTGGTATTATCAAAGATCCTGGTTGGAGCCTAATGCTGTTTAAACATATAATTTTGTTTACTTTCTACACCTTCACATTCTTTATTTAGCACTTATCTTAAAGCAAATAATGGGCAATACGAGCATCTAACTACTGTAAATACTTATATATATATATATATATATATATATATATATATATATATATATATATATATATATATATATATATATAGAAATTAACTCATAAGGACACCTGCATGGTTTTGGAAACATTCCCTGTACTTTTCATTTCATACATTCAAAATATTTACATTTATAGTTAATATTAATTTATATGAGATTAAAATTTATTTTGTTATATTAATAATTTGCATTGAACTCTAAAAACATTTTAGTTAATGCATAAGTAGTTTCAGTGTACTTTATAAACTAACGTTTCATGTATAAATTTGAATACATTTTAAAGTATCTGAAATCACATCTAAAATTTTAAATGACTTAACATCATTAGATTTTACGGTATTAGAAATCAGCAAATTTCAATTTTTTTAGCTTGAAATTTATCGATGAACATTTCAAGCAATTTTAAAAATAATATTTTTTTTGATAGTAGACTTTGCTGTCATAATTAGATAAAAAAATATTAAATATATTTGATTTCGATAACATATTTTTTGATTTCTAAAATAATATTTTCAACAAGATATAATTTTATTTCATATATCTTAAACTTAGATTGGAATTTACATTTAAACATCTGGAATTAATAATTTATAACCACTATTTTCAAAAATAATGCTAAAAATCCTTTTTATGATCCTCTGATACGTTGTTGTAGAAATTTACTAAAAATGTTCGTGCTCAAAACCTTCTTTCAGTTCTGCAGGAAATGAATAATTCAAGCTTTTTCCGAATACTGATAAACTGGGAATCGGTAAATATTTTCCATGCAATTGACTTCTAAGTAATAAGATGGCCAGTAAAGTACATTTACTAATCATTATTTTCTGTTCCTACTTCAAATTACAATAGTGTCTTGTTGAAGAGCCCTACGAATTTTGTGAAATTTTTGCATAGAAAGCAAAAGGTTTCATTATAACTCATCATAATATACAAAAATATCTGTTTAACATGTAGCAAATGGCAGAGAAAGAATTCCATACTGATTAAAGTTTTCAATGTCATTTAACTTTCTTCCCTAAGGTTTCACTAAAATGTCTTTTTTTGATTTTTTTTTCAAATTATATCAATACAAATTATATTCATTCTCAAACAGTCTGATTAAAATTTTTCACCACTGATTATGATTTTAAGTAAAAAATTCTGAAAACAGTCATAATGGTATAAGAAATGAATGTAATTTATGATTGAAAAAATGACTTTCCTAATTTTTTCTAATTGTTTCCTGAGTTAACTCAAAGCTTGCACTTTCTGATGGAAAAATTTTAAAAATGGTACAAATTTGAGCTTGATTTTATTTTGTAAAATCACTATCTTTAATTGTATTTGATCGCTCTTAAGAATATTTTCATATAGTTTTCATATTTGATTCACAAATAATATAAATTTTATAGTTTTTCAAACAATTACATGTTTATATTTTGATGAAAGTATAAACAACAAATATTAATCATCTTTTTAACTATTTACTTCACCATAAACAGTCTTGTTTGGAGGAAAGTTCCTATCTGCGTAGTTAAATTCTATTTTTTTATATTGTGTGTTCTTTACATTTCTCTTATTATTATAAACACCCACTAAAAATCCCTATAGTCTTTTTATAATTGAAAATCACGAATTTATTAGTTAAAAAGTTCATAAATACAGTTATCTTCACATACACATCATTCTCCAGAAAGAATTAAACATGGATTAATTTCCATGTACTTTTATATTTATATTACTATACTATATACACAATATATATTTTTCTCCTAGATCATTATAGATCTTCTAATTACCTTAGTTAGAAGGTAATTCTTTTACCGCAGAATAATGTATTTTCATCAACAATATTATTTCAAAACTGTCGATGCTGATACTTAATACCATCCGAGTTTGAAATTTCCCAAATAATTGAGATAATGATTGGTTAACGATTATCGAACCAATCATTATCTCTCTTGTTTAACACTCGGCTATTCTAACAAGACTCTCATTTTGAGAAGATGTCTTTGGTTGTTTAACAATGGAAATAACGATTTTATTGAAATTCAAAAATTCATACACTGACATGCATAAGTTCCCAAATTCTTATATAGATGTATGCTTTTATTTCTAACTATATCTTCTAAGAATCCTCAATCAATTACCAGTAATCACAAACTTTTGAAAACATCTCTCGTTGGATATGATTGGATTCCTCAATTCTTTATTGAACTGAGATTTAATTTGAGTTTTGTAAGAATCAATGACATACGGAATTTTATGAATGAATGCCTGTAATACTTCACAGGATTTACTTTATAGCATCATGTTCTACAGTTGGGTCATATTTTTATTACACATGCTTTCATTTTATATATATGTTGTTTTTAAATTTTTAGCCAACATTTTCTGATTAAATATTGGTAGAATATACATAGCAATACTGTTTTAGAATAATATTCATAATGTTTGCATCTTTCATTAAGCTATTAGATTACAATATTTGTTATTATCTGAAGTTGAGGCGAATCAGTAACATTAGATAAATCGCGTGCAGCGTAAAGTTCTATAAAACAAGCTGTATATTTTCAGTAGCCGATTAATTAAACCTCCGCCAGACAGCATAAAAAGTCAAATATTAAATTAAGCAACTTATTTTAATTGTATATTACAATCTATTTAAGTAAATAATTTTCAAGCTCCTTTTCATTTATGGTATTCAAATAAAATGTATTTTATCAGGAAGTTCTTTAAAATCTCATCTTTTTTTGCATGAAGTCTAATAATCAATCAGTAATGAAATCAATTGATAATGCTCCCTGAGATCTTTATAGATCTCCATCAAAATATCAATAAGGAACATAATTTTGATAAATCGCCTGCATTCTCTGCCCAGGAAGTAGGGAGTTATGAATATTTATAACGATCTCGAGCATTTAAAATGATCTCATCACTAATACTTCGAGATTGGCGGAGCTTCTTGGCGACATCGCACGGAACTCTGATTCCTCCGGCAGCCCTAATTGAAAGGATGACGTCGTTTCCCTGCCGCGACAATCCACACGTGGTTGCATCCTGGGAGGGGAAAGAGATTCATCAACGGTCTCTTCGTCATGTAACACAGTCAGCCAGCTGCTTCATCCTCCGTTGCCGAAATATCGCGCATAAGGGTGTTTACTAATTTTACACCAACTGTCATTGCGATTCTACAATCAATATGATGTAATAACACTGACAAGAACTTTTCGATCGCTCATTTTCAAGTAAGAGTTTTGCTGTTTCATTTGTTCACATATTTAATGGATACATTTATTCTCATAATTTATATAATTTCCTAGTTTTATTAAAAAAAGGAATGTTCTTAGAATATTATAAATCATTTTTGTAAATAAGATTTTAAATTCTTCCGTATTTAACTTGTATTCATTTTGTGGAAATTAATTATGGAATATAAAGCATAAATAAAATGTGATAAAGGAATATAAGTACTTTAATAGTTACCATAAAATGAATATAACTATCCTAATTTTAAATTGTTTTCCTGAATTACTATATAATCATTTTTCATTGTTACACAACTTACTTTGATTTCTCTCTTCTTTTTGTTTCTTTAACATTTCCCTGTTTTTATCTTAAACAATTTATTACTATTTTGTATTGCCTTATGCATTTATAAAATCTCTTAAACATACCTCAAATATAATATTTTAATAATTCACTCTAAATTTTAATTGTTCTATTCTTTTAATCATAAATCAGGTTTTCCTTGATTAATGATAACATTGAGTAAAACTATTCCACGGGAATCTTTATATCTTTAACAGCAATTTTAGTGTTTATATATTTTAACAACATTCACACACACACATATCTCTTAATTCTTCTATGTACATCTGCTAACATTTCTTACGCGGCCATAATTTTCAAATCTTGTATGTAGTTCCTTCTTTTTTATAAGCTAAAGATGTGCAGCGATTTTATTAAATAAGTAACCCATGTCATACAACACGCCCAAGCTTCATAATCCTAAATATCTTAAATCAATTTGTAATTTTTTTATGAATAGTTCTTTCTATAATTTGTATCAGATTTTTCACAGCCAAAAATCACTAACCGAGAGAATCAACAATCCTGAGTATTTAATAGGAAGCATATATATGTTTTAAGTTTAAATTCTTTGCTAGATATGGAGCAAAATGTGAATAAAATTTCAAATCTAAAGAATAGAAAATCAGCACACAAAGTGAAAGCTTTTGATTCAATGATTTAAGAAACTGTTAATTTCACTCTCCGAATAGATTTATTAACACACCTGTTGATGATTTTGAGAACTCTTACTGGGATTCAATACATTTCTGGGTATGTAAAGACACAATCATTTCATATTTTCTCATTAAGCTAATGCTAAAAAAATTAAAAATACTCTGTAAATAATTATTAATTTATTTTTTGTTTATATTAATAAAATAAATAACATTTTGATCACAAGTGGAAAAATTAATGAATGTTTTTCATTCATAAATAGCATTTGTAAAAATTAAAAATAGACTGTAAATAATTATTAATTAATTTTTTGCTTATATTAATAAAATAAATAACATTTTATTTATAGTGTAAAAAATAATGAATGCCTTTCATTCATAAATAACAGTTTATTTATGGATGAAAGAAACTCATTATTTTTTACACTTGTTGCTGATTTGCACTGATATATCCACAATTTTCTTTTTAATTATTTTATATAATGTATAGGAATCGTAAGTTTTTACTAGTGAGAACTCAGATCTAATTTAACTATATAACTAAGATTTCAACAACATAATTGATGCAAAATTTTGCTTTTTATTAACAGTTTAAAGCATTTTAAAATTTAAAAATTATTTCTGTATTAAATTCAATATCAAATTTTTTATGAATAATTATTACCAATATAATGTATTCTATATTATCTTTTTATAGAATTGAATTAAGAATACGAGTTATTGCATATTCAAAAATTAACAATATGGTTAACTTGTGCGATATTGTAGCTTTTTGCTAATTTATTACTAAATTGTTTGTTTATATAATAGAAGATATTTTTAAATGGGCACTAGTGTAAAATTAATACCTAAGTTTACCAGTAATTAATTTATATCAAGGGAAGTGTTCAAGATTAAAACTTGACATGATTGCGTTTATATAAACTTATACTGTTTCCAAACACGAAAATTAAAAATATATTTTCAGTCTACATAGGACTTTTAAATTATATGCGTGAATGGAAAATTACCAAATCATCGTTCTCAATATATTTAAGTGAAAAATTGCATTTGAAATGAAAATTATAATTTTAGTGAGTGTATATTTAAGATATTGGTGATATAATCTAATCTTAGATTAAATCCAGTTTACTAACAAATTCTTAGTTCAATATTTAACGCCCAGCTATCGCGAAAATTATTCAAATGTGTATTAGTAATGTATGAGGTACACATTATTGTTAATGCAATTGCATTTCAATTAATAATTCAAAGTTCAAAATGCGTTCAAAACGAAATTTACCCGAATATACAGTATATTTGATGGCAATTACTTTTTGGAATAAATTTAGTTTTAACTCGAGAGAATTGTAATAACATCTAATTACTTTTAACGTTAGAATCCTTTTCCTTATAAAAATTTATCTTTCATAAATCTAAACTTGTAATTATTTAAATGAGTTCAAATAAAGTCTTTGAGAATTGTATTTAGAAAGACATTCTCTTTGCATAAGAGCATAGATTTAATCAATTTTAAAAATATTGTTAGTTAACTTCAGTCTGAGAGTTCTGATACTGAGAGAGAGACGCGTTAATTAGTTTCTCCGGCGTTTGCTTACTTATAATTTTCAACTCATGGTCGAGGATTAATTGCAGCTGCGTTCTTTGTTTTTAGACTTAGCAACAAATTATTTTGCAAGAAGTTAGTTTTTGTGAAAACAACAACGTTGCTGAAGTTTAACATGTTTCTTATTTTGGAATATGTTAGATTCTTAGGAAAGGTGGTCGAATAATAAATATTTGATTTTAAAGTGTGATAAATGGATTAATAGATACGCAGTATCTGTGAAAATAACTTTTCATCAAAGTGAAAAAAATTACTTTTGTTGCAGCTCTTTGGTAATATATTATTTTTTAAATAATTAATTGCCAACATTATTATTAAGAAACTGTTGTTTTAATCTCTCTGAATGCCGAATATCATAGATATTTCTTTTTGATTTAATAAAATTTATTTTGTGGTTTCTTACGTTGAAACTTAAAATAGATTAGCAAATGCATTTGACATGATTTTAATTATATTATCTAAGAAAGTAAAAATAAATCCCATCATAGTTTCCTTTGAAATGTAACAAATAAGGTAATCATCTGCCCCATATATTTACTAACAATACTACTACCCATGCTTTTAATATTTTTGGAAATATGAATAATTTTTAAAATATTAGTTTAACTGTTAATAAATTTAACGTGATATGGTTAAAAAAAGCTGCCATTTTGTTCAAAACATATCAATCATTTTCTTGTGAAAATAAGTTAAGTGTAAATTATAAATAGAATATATCTTTAAGATGTATTAGTTACCATTAAAATAAGGAAATCTGTTCCTTTGCAGATAACCTAAGTAATATGCGGATTAATTATCACGTTCCGTTAAAGTGTGGAAAATAGCTTTTTTTTCCAAACTGCACAGGTACAAATTACCTTGATAATCTGCTCATTGCCTACTAACAACTCTTTAAAAGAAAAATCAGACCTCTGTTGGTAAAATAATAACGTTTCTGTAGTCTTAAATTAACATAAATTTATTCCTTTTCTGATATGTAGAAAATCAAGTGAGAAGAATCAAATAATCAAAAAATTAGTGGATAGAATCAAAATTAAATTAATTTAAAACTATAATACTAAGATTTGAATGATTTAAAATTATTTAAATTAAGAAAAGTAATACTATTTATTTTTGATTTCTCTGTTGATTTTGCACTTTAACGGTGCAAATCAGTTAACAATCAGATTAATCATGTGTTATCACATAAGTTTGGTTTTTGAGATTTAGCAGTAACATACTAATAATCAAATACCTAAATTTCCTTATATTATACTTCGTTTTAAATATGTTTATCGTAATTCAAATAATACGATCTATTATTTATTCTCTGAAAGTAATTTAAATGTTTCAAAAAGTCTTTATATACTTTTTGCTCATCTCATCAAGTTCTCTGCTGTGTGCGTTATAGTATTTTATATTAATAATAAAGTTTACCTCTATCCTGCTTCAATATTTATAATCTGCTGTTTCAAATTTTCATATTTTTTGTGATTTTAGTAATGAAATTGCCTTAGTAAAATAATTTAGCTTTCAAAATTATTAAAAATTCTATTTCAAACTAAACCTGCAAACATTAAAGAATAATTTAATATTCTTCCACATAAGTGATGCCACTGAACAAGGTTTTTTAATTCTTGAGAGATAATGTTACATAGCATTATTAAAACTTAGATATCCAGAATTCTTTTGAAATGATTAAATACAAACTATTTTCCAAAACAGAGTAAATTGTTTTACATTGTTTCGCTTTTTATAAAAGCTAAAATATATACTCAAATTAATTCCAATCATTATGCAAGATTTCTTAATCTGTCAGAACTGTAATTTATTGTCATTTTTTCCAATTTCCAATTCAAATTAAGTAAAAATTAACATGGTAAATTTTTTTTTTGAAAAAAGGAAAACTATTTCAATAGCTCATTGAAGTCTATTAATTCTAAATTACAAACATCACAAATAAATAAATTATACATAGCTAAATTGAATGCTCTTCTTTTCACTAATAATTTTCCAAATTCACCTATACATTTTTTGAAATTTCCTCAAATATCAGCCTGAACTATACTCAAGAAAATAAAGTATATATTTAACTTATAAAATATATTTATGCTACATTATGAACTACCAAAACATGGTCCAAAACTTATTACTGAATTTATAAAACTAATACGTACATACACTGTTTGTGTGATTCATCCTGTAATCCATGAAAAAAAAATTGAATGCTCTTCATTTCGTCAAAAATTGCTTTCAAGAACATTACATCAATAAAGAATAAATGAAAATGCGTTAAAATGTAATCAAATTACAATAAAGGAAAAACCATTTCAATAGTTACTTCTTATTCCTTTCTGTTTGAAAAATACTCTACTTCTAATATTTATTTTAACAACGATGAAATGAAATCTATACTATATTAAATTTGACAAAAGCAGTGCCGGAATAAAATTTACTGCACTAATGGATCTCAGTTTTCTTTATTCAGCCGGGCTATATTATAAGCCATAATAGCCAGGTGTTCTCGTTGTAATTTTTATGGGCAATGAAGTAATAAAAATAGAAAAGTAGAGTTTTCTTAGAACCCTGCTCCTGTTTTTGAAGCATGGCAGGATATACCACATCCCATTTAATATCAAAGAAAATATATATAAGTTAAATATGTTGAATGTGTGAACTTAACTAAAATAGGCTAGAATTTTGAAAGATAATATGCTTATATTACATTTGGGGATTGCGATTTATGATAGGAAAAAAAAACATGTTGATAAAAATTATTAGAATCAATTTAGGAAAAACTGCGACACACAGATAATTTTTGCTTCGATAAAATTTAAGCCATGAATGTGTAAGCAATCCTTAGGGGAATAATAATCACAGCAAAGTTATTAATATCATATTAAAATAGGAACTAACATGTAAAAGTCATTTCACTTTATTTGTTTTCTCAAACATTTATAAAATAACATTTTTTTAGATTTGTATTTTTTTAAATACAATCTTCTTAAATCAATAAAATTGCTTATATTAATTTTGATTATTTTACTCAATAGATATACTTTTAGTCTTAGTGTACTTAAACAAATCGTATTTTATATGATGTAACAGATAGTTAATTTAAGAAAATTTATATAATAATTTGTAATAACAGTAAATGAGTTAATATTACAATTATGTAAATATTTAATGCTAATAAATCAAATCCTTGAAATTAGTTTTCGTTAAATTTTTATTTAAAGTAATAATAGCATTAGCAAAATTCTATTTTTACTTAAAAATATTCAATCAAGAAAAATATGCTCGAAGTGAAAAATAATTGCATTTGAATTTCTATTCTGAATATTATTTCTCATTATTATTCACACAGGCGAACATTATTCTTGGCAACTCTATCTTTAATACTTTGCAGTGAAAATCTATTTATATTGCATTTTAATTTTTTTTGTGGAATAATATTTCTTGCGTATTTGAAAGAGGCATCATTAGATAAAATGAATCTGATGCAAGATTTTTGAGTCACTGAAGGGAAATTTTATAAATATTAAACTTTAAAATGTTTTACGTTACACTTTTCTTTTCGTTAAATGGACGAAAAGGCTGCAAAATTATGTATAAAACACATTTTACCTAGATTAAACAAACCTACTAGATAGCTCGATTCTACCAAAAGGCACCATTATTTTACGCTTGAAAATTCGTTTCGCGCTCATCAGCCGTGCGCATATATTTTTATACATTATCCTTTCCTGCCTCGCGCTACGTGCTCAAAAGATGTAAGTCTGTTATCAAAAGGTTCGGAAAAAAAAACCTGCGCGTGCGTCGCGGTTTTTCTCGCTCTTTAAAATTGCAGCTCTTTTCGGCTGGGTATTGCTGATTCATCGTTCGTTCAGATATGTGGAAACCATTGCTTCTTAAAATGTATTGAATTTAGTCAATGGTTCATCTTAAAATATTTATTTTAATTTCAAATTATAATATATACATTTTTATTTGGTCATTTAATTATGTATTTAAAATAATGAATTTCAAAAAGCTTGAATTTTCATAAAAACCACGTTTTACAATTCCTTAGATTCTAACAGGTAAGGACATTGATTTAAAAATGTGTGTGTTTATAAAAAACATTTTCCTTTATAATTCTTAATCACCTTATGTTATAAATATGACCTACTTTGTTAAATATAATTAAAAGCTTTGCATAGAACCTCTTAGACTTTGTTTAGAATTGCATATTATGCAGTATTCTTTATAATTATGCACGTATAGATGTGCTTATAGTTCAGTTTTCTTGCACTCAAATAGTTTCATTATTTTCAAATTTATTAAACTGACGTTTATTACATATTTTGGCATTTCACGTACCTCTTCAAATCATTAAAGAATGCAAGAGGCGATTTAAAAGTAATTAAATTTAATATATTTTTGTAATACTCATATAAGAAATACGAGTTGCTATTAATTTTTATGATGGTAATTCATTAATATTTCTGATTATAAGATAATGTCTTTTGTGGTATAAAAAATCTTTTGTCAATGCATCATTTTTTTTTGACGGGGCCTATGCACATTAACTGTTGTTAGCAATTTTTTTCTCTGTTGATAACTTAAGAATTGGTAGTTTTGAGCAGTGATATCAGCTGCATTTGAGTCACTTCTTGTAAAACTTAATCTATAACACAACCCATAAATAAATATTCACAAACAAAGATTCAAAAAACTTTTCTTAATTAATATTATTTTGCAATTACAGTATATGTTACATAATTTAAATATAAAATTATTTTTAATAATGTTTCATATTTTTTGAAAATATCTTAATATTTTAAACATTTAAATTATGTCTACAAAATGTTAAAAAATAAATTGTTTTGTTCGGTTTTGATGACAAATTTATAGAACGTAATAATCAGTTCAATAGTTAGTCATTTATAAAGAATTTGTGTGTGACGTTTACATTGACATTATATAATCTTTCTCATATTGAATCAGTTGAATCTGAGAAATGAACCCATGCTATTCAAGAAAATATATGAAACGTTTTTCATTCATTACACTAAGACTTACTTACTTCTGCTGGCTAATTTGTCTAGTGGTCAGCATGCCTGACTGCGGATAGTGAGTTCCTGGTCTCGAATCCTGGTTCAGGCATGTATGTACTTTCACTCTCTCTATCCTGTCTTTGTCTTTTCCTTGTCTGTGAATGAGATATGAATGGTTGTTTACCCTATAAACGGGTCCCTATGGCATGTGTGTACTGAAGAAGTCGGACTCCACACCAAATATGTTTCAATTGGAAAAGTGGAGCAGCGCACCCCAATTTGCCAGCCTAGCTGGCACACGAGAACAACAACATTACTTGCTTCTATTTACTGTAAGTGAAATTATGTACAATTTTTTGATTAACTATATATATTTGTAATTATATGTATATAATTACTGAAATATTATTTAACTATATTTCTATATAGTTGTAAAATAGAATATTTTACTATTATAGTTGTTAAATCGATTATTTTACAATTATTATATTTCCTATATTTTTTATCTCCTTTAATTTATTGATTTGATAACTATGTTGGTAGAGATATTAAGACATCTGATTCTAACTATGAAAGATTAATTTATCTTCAGAAAAAATTTTATAGAGGATTTTCACGAAACTTAAATATTATTATAATGTAAATGGGTGATTATTTTTGAGATCAAACAAATGTGTAGGCTTTAAAAATGTTATGAAGAGTAATAATAGTAATTTTATGGTGAAATTTAAACATTTCATAACTACATTCCATCTCTTATTCTTCACATTTATTGAAAAATATTCTACACTGAAAAACTAAAATAAGTGCTTGTTTAGTATTCTTCATTTTATGCAAGCTGAGAAAAATTTCTTCAAGGATATTCGCACCGTCAATTCATTTTGAATTTCCCTGCGAAAGAAAAAAAACTTTTCTGTAGAAGTAAAGAAATAAAAATATTGCAACTTTTCCTTGCAAAGAGGAAAAAAGGTGAAGAGAAGCTCGAGTTATTTCAGCTCTATCGCCAAGAAAAAAGTTTTTAGACTATTCCCAAAAGTAGCTGCAATTCTTTCTTATATCGTCTCAAGTTCCTTCTTTTTGTGGTTTCTTCTTTTCTCCATTTACTCCTGCCGTTCTCACTTTACTCTTGTGTGTGTGGTCGCCCACTTTATTCTGTGAGATGAGCTGTAGATGAGAGAGGAAGCATGTGTTCCACAACGCTGACTTTTCAGACTGAATTGACGACAGTGCTAATAGACTTAACCCTTCCCGTAAAAGGAGGTCACTTTCCTCTCAAACTGAAGGATATAAGTTCTGAAGTTTTTGTGGAACAACATTCATATGTTTTAATTAAGAGCACTGCAAAAAAGTATTTTTTGATATTCAAAATACAAAAGGTGAATGCTACCATATCTTTATTTTCAGCTTTTTTATGGTGTAAAAAAAGTATTTTATTTTACTCATATATTAATGAAGGGAAGGAAGATAAAATTCATTTTATTTAACTTTTTGATAAAAAAAATAATGAACATCTCATATGGATAACATTTATTTTGAGAAAGAAGGATTCTATAAAAATTAAACAAACTATCATTTTATAGGGAGAATCACTTTTTATAAATGGAAGAAAATCGCGATATTTTATTATTGAAAAAAAATGTTCTTTTATTTTGATAATTTTAATTTCATATTTTAATTTCATAGTCAGTAAAATGAATTGCATATGAACTTCTAAAGTGAAATGCATAAAAAATGGAAAAATCATTTCAATTTATTATATAAACAATAAATTGAATTGATTTTTCCAAATATATGTAGTTCTTCTGTAATCCCTAATTTTATTTTTTAATATGTAAATTAATCATTGTAAAACATAAAGTTTTTTATCATAAGAATTGTTTATTGAAATGTTGAGTTTGTAATTAATAACACATGCATTAAAACTTTGGCAGCAATTTTTTGAATTTAGCTAAGACTTTTTATACTAGGTATTTCGGATTTTGATCGTGCATAAAATTGGTATTATACATAGTATTATATCATTTATTTCCTGTAAACTAAAACAAGAACGATTCATACGGCATAGGAAGAAATTAATTGGTATTTTTTATATATATTTATACACATTACACACACTAAAACCTTATTTATTTTTATTGAATGATCTTAATCTAAATTCCTTAAATTTTTTTCGTTGGTTCTTATTTCCAAAGATTTGACAGAGTCAGACTATATCCATAAATCCATTGACAAGTAATAAGTCGTAAATTAGAGGAGGATTAAATTTTTTTTATTAACAGAACTATGTTAATATTATAACATATACCATGAAAATTTCGTAATATCTGATTTTTAATTGCATTCTATTTATATATTCAATTTAAAATATTTATGCTCATATATAACCTTTATTTTCTGGGAAAAATAAGTATTTCTGAAATTTCTTTAATCATGAATTCGGAAAATTTATTTTTAATAACACTATTTTTTGTATTATTTATAATATTAAAACTTTTTTTAATTTGTATCATTAATTTTCATTAATAATTGCAAAAGTCTTATTTCTTCAAAAACAAGTTAATAATTTCCTTACTAAAATCATTTCCTTGAAATGATTTTAAATATTTCCAAAAGGGATGATTTAAATTTGAAAAGAAGTTTTATCTTTATCTTATTAAACTATGCAAATGAATATATTCCTCGTGCAGCATCTTATGCATTCAGCAAACGTAAGTTCCTATCAAAAATCAATATTTCACTGACAACTCTCAAAATCAGCAAAGGCACTTCAACAATTCCTAAGCTTTCTAGTTTTCGAGGATTTATTTTTGTCTTTGTTTAAAGATAATTATATGATATGTTAGTGCTCTAATTTTCTTTTTCAGCGATGCAAAAGATTTATATTAATTTCGAATAATTTTTAAGCAAGGCAAGCAGCGTTTCTCTCTTCAGTTTAAAAATGAAGTTTACTTAAATGAAATGACATCATATATGTCTTAGTATTTTTATTTTAGTCTTCAGGTATGTGAAGAATATTTGTTTTAATTGGGAATTTTCTTTTAAAACTTTATAATTTGCATATTTTTAAATTATTTTTAGTCTGTAAGGGAATGGTCTGTATTGTAAATGTAATAATATCACTATACCATGTTAGATAAGCTAAGCAAGAAAAATAATATATGCATAATAATTTGTGTTACTGTTTGTATTATATTTCTTTGCTGTTCATTTAAAGCGAAATGAAATTGTTATTTCAATATAATTACTAACTTATTTACAGTTTATTAAATTAAAAGTCAAACAATTTATGCATGGAAGTGGTTTTAATGAACTTGAATGGGTAATTTTTGAATGAATAAAATTGCAAAATAACATTTAAAAAAACACAAACAATATTAAAGTATTCAATAATAATTTAAAAAATATCTATATACATGCATATATACATAAAAGATTAATTTATTAATACAAACAAACTAAACTCAGTGGCTGGCACCCCATATGAGGGATAAGGCTTACAATTTCCATTTATCTTTTCATAACTGAGACCCTGGTGTGTGAAGCATATGTCCCGGTTAAGTGGTCAGCCTTAGATAAATCCTCCTGTTCTTAGTTCCCAGCATGTTTGGTATTTAGTTTTATCGACCCATTGAAGCGATGAAGGCTGAGTCAACCGTGACCAGTCCTAGGATCGAAACACAGATCTATGCCTTGGATGAATTTATAACTATGTATATTTCTATTTTTTTAATTTTGTGTTTTATACAGAAATGTGGTTATTTTGATTAAATTAGCTCCTTATATGAATATTTTTTGATATATGATTATAGAATACTTTTTGGACTTCGATTGTATTGAAATGACTATTTTATGTAAGCACGTTTATAACCAGCTAATTTTAATAGATAAATAAGTAAGTTTTACTCAAGTTTCAGAACGTAATTTAATTTCCCTTGCTTTCCACTTTTTTTGTAAGCTCTTTATAGTATAAAGTTTGATGACCAATTCGTATCATAAATGTGTAAAAAAAATATAAAGCATTCATATCACAAATTCTATTTTATTTTCTAACCATCTCGTGATGTCATGAATAAACTAATGTCCTGTAGCATTGTTGACATCTGAGATGACGGTACTCTACTTTTCAAATGTCCACACCATTCTAGCGGTGGTATTAAGGTCATGTTGACAAATAAAGTTATCTAACTCCCTTTCATATGCAAGAACAATGCTTTTCCCGATTAAAACCAAATTTAATTAATTTATCTGAAAATAAAAAATTTTGAGAATTGTATTTATAATTGTAAACTTACTCAAATATGGTTTATAAAATTTAAATCATTTTAAGTTGCTACGAACTGATTTAGCAGGTGTGTAGGTCTAAAATATTTCCGTAATAATATGATCAATATATTGAAAGACCTGTAAGCATTTTCTTGTGCTTTTATATGCATTTTTCTTATTAAATTAGGCTACATAAAATAATTTTGCTATTTCTCTGAAGAAAAATAATAGTTTGGGACTTTGATAGATATGTAATTTAATGTAAAAAATTACATTTCTATATTCTATGATCCAATATTCGTAAAATTGATAACAATTATTATTAAATTAATAAATCTTATAATAATGCCACACGTATCATGATTTTATAGCTTATTTTCTGAAGTTCTGGTAACTGAAGCTAAAAATAAATATAGTTTAATTTCTATAAAACGTATTGTGATTTCACTTATTTGAGAGAAAACAATACGTAACTATGGATCATTTATTATTTTATTTAAGTATGTGGTCGCTGAACTAGATGCTTACAAGAGAAATGTATTAAACAGTCTAAGTATATACAGAAAGAATCAATGAAACCTGCTGTGATATTTGATGTCTAGAATTGTTTTTCTGATATATTGATAGAGTAAGTATCCATTGCCTTTTGAAAGCAATCATAAGAAATATAACTAAACATGAAAATATATTATATTGTAGATTAATGCATATTTTATTTGTAACTATACTAATAACTTTTATTTGTTATTTAATGAAAAATAGTTTCTAATTTTTCTAGAAATCTTGTACTTGAATAATATGTTACATAAAAAATGAAGAAGGACTATTATACACACACAAATATATATATATATATAAGATAAAACATGAAAAATATGAAATTGGAAAGACAGTGAAATATAAATAAGATAAAAAATGAAAAATATGGAAAAGCACTGAAAAATATGAAACAAATGAAAAGAAGAAGAAAGCATAGGGGCCACGTCTTCATCAGGAGGGAGATGGCCAGCTATGCAAAAAGAAAGAACACTCTTTTCTGACATGCTCGAAGGACAAATGTCTAAAGATCTTCGAGCAATTCCCCCAAATAGTGTTCGTATTCAATGAACTTAGGTTAAAACATTTGAATAAATATAAATGCAGAAAATTAGAAATACCAATAAATTAAACATAAATGCAATTAGAGATACTCATATAAATGAAACATACATACATACATACATACAGTAAAAAATTAAATACATAAAGCCAAAGTCAGCAAATTAGATGGCATTTATATATGAAAATAGTATGAAAGTTGCCAAAAGTAATTTTAAAATTATAGTAAAGAAGTGTTGCCAGTTGTAATTAGATTAAATTTAAAATATAAATGTAGGTGTTTTCAGGATTCTTGTAAGAACTTCAGTGCTTGGGTGGCCCTTCTGTAGTTATAAATATAAATATATATATATATATATATATAGTAATTATAAATATATATATATATATATATATATATATATATATATATATATAGTAATTATAAATATATATATATATATATATATATATATATATATATATATGTATTTATGTATATATATATATGTATACTTATCAATATGTATATATATATATATATATATATATATATATATAATATCATAATTTTAAAAATTTCAGGAATCTACTTACTTTGGAATTTAAATAAAGTTTAACTTAACAATCAACACTTATTTAAATTATATTAACTAAGAAAAAAAACTTTCAAAAACTAGTTTTAAAAATAAACTGAAACACTAAGATTGATATAAATTTAAAAATAGTATAATTTCTTAAGCCGAAATATAGATTACGATTTACCCTTACTTTCTCTTTACATACATTTAGTAAAAATTTTATAATACATCATGCCCATATTCTTTCGTATTCAGCAGAAACTTTTAACAACAGTGATATCTGTCATTTTACTTCGGTAAAATTCTTATAAATTAAAATCTGAAAAATATCACTTATATAAAAAGTTTGCTCTCTTAAAAATTTATTTTTTATTTTTGAGTACATATTATTTTGTTTTTCCATCGTATGTTTTATTATTTTTTAAAAAGAAACTACTGCTTACTGTTTATAACTATCTATTCTTTCTGTCTCTCTCTTTATATATTTAAAATCTCAAATAACCTAGTCTAAAAAGGTTATATAAATAATGTTTCATCATTTCAACTATTATTTATTGCTGGTTTACCGAATTTCAATGAAACTGCTTTCCAGTGTAAAGAGTTTTGCTTTTCCTGCATACAAATTTCTTCAAGAATTCAGCTTTAAAGGGAAAAAATCACAATAAATATGAGGGAAACTTTTATGATTTCTTGTCATTTAAAGTAAGACTGTGATTTGTAAACATGACTTATAATTCTTAAATCCTTTTATATTTTTAATTTTTCGCTCAAAGAATACTCATTATAAAACTTTATCAATTTCCCACTTATAATGATGTAAGGTATTTTTTGTAATTAAACTTTAGGTAGAGTATGGGTTACCGTTCTCTTCTATTATTTCAAATAGGAATAATATTGATGAAATATTTTAAGCAAAAAATATTTTATATTACATTTAAGTTAATTTCAGAAATCTGTATAAACCATAGAGAAGTTTAAAGTTTCAATTATGTATACTACAGGTATTTTTCATTTAGATTATTAATTTTTTCAAGACCAGAATGAATAAGCAGTTCAATTTATTTTGTTAAAATTACAAGAATGATTTTTCAGTGATTTTAGAATATTAATTAATTTTTAGGAAAAATCTTTAATGTACTCCTCTTATTAATTGTTTGATGCAAGACAGATTTTCCTTAAAGCAAATTTAAAAAATATAAATTGATAAAATCAAAAATTTTCTGCTTTTATGAATATCACATGTGAATATCCATCTTAATAATTGGTAATCTTCTCATGTAATGAAAACAAGATCCTCCATGAACTTAATTTTATGATATAAATGCCTGTAATCAAATAAAAATAGTTTTTATTTGAATAAAAATAGTTTAAAAATAGTCGAAACCAAATAAAAATAGTTTTTTTATTTAATTTATTGAAATTTATCTGTATATGTTATTTTTTTAAACTTGTCTGAATTGCACTAGTGCTTTTATTTTCAAAAGATGCATAGATATTCTGTTTTGTTATTATTCTGTTTTGGTATAATATAAGAAATGCGTTAACGTATTTCTCCCTCATTCTTTATGCTATTAAAAATTTTCATGAGTACTTGAAAATTAAAACTTAATAACTTAAATATTTCACGATATTATTATGAAACAATAAGTTTATAAGCTAGTCAATAATAACTGCATATTTTCAATGTAAATGAAAATCATTTTATATTTTAACTAAATCTTGTATAACATAGTGTTTTTTTTTCTCTTCACATTATGTTTAAAACAAACTGAATATATTGTAATCAATATTTTGTTGAATGTAGGAATAATTTAATGATTAAAATTAAATTTGCCATCATGCTTCAAAGATTATCTCAATTATTGGAATTAATTTTGTAAAAAGCATTTTTTAAATATAAAATTGGTAAATTGGCTTTTTTTATTCAATGTTTTAAAAATATTATTTTTAAAGTTCCCATAAACGTTATAAATTGAATTTGGGCGTATGAATTGTTTTACACACATGTTACTAAAATAAAATATTTCTTAAAAAAATTAATCAGAACTTGAAAAAGTAATTTTTTTAAAATATAAATAAATGTAACATTCTAATGTGTAAAAAAGATTAACAAAAGAAAAAAGATTTACAAAAAGTTGCTTAAAAATTTATTACTAATTAACTTATTTCATAAGCAAATTTGTTTTGTTTGCTTCGAGGCTTAGTGTTTAATTCTATTTCAAAAAGTGTCATGCATAGTGAATATAATATGTAAACTATATATATTTATTTTCTATATCCTTCAAAACATTTATTTTGGTTTACATAATGATATTACTTACTTGAGTAATTAATCTTATATACATAGATTACAGAGAAAAATAATTAGTAGGAATTGACAATTTAGATGAAAAATGGAACATATATGGAACTAAAATATTATTTGAGTTTTGCCTTAAGAATGAAATTCTTAATTTTTATTGTGTGATGAAAAAAAAACTACTTGATCAATCTTAAGCTGGAGCGCGTTTTGAGAGTGGAGCGCGCTCCCATTTTACAAAGTATCTTGATGTATAAAGTGCCTTAGCCTACCATTACTGTCAGATGGAGCGGCTACTTTGCCGAGAGATTCTTCTTAAATAAAGATAGATGATGCTATAGGAAGTAAAACGTATCTCTGTGGCTGGTCGCGCCTCTCGGAAGTTTTGCGGGTGCAACTTATGGAGCACATGTCTTAGTTGAATATTGGCTGAAAGCTGTGATGTGAGTGGGTGTGTGGGAGTAAGGATAAAAGTGTTTAAGGTTAATGGGTATGTTAGGAATTTGGAAATTCCGTGATATGATTGAAGAATGGAACTATAGTTTAAGGACTTGAATTTTGATATTTCAGGGATTCTTGGGTGGAATAGACTATAGGATCTGTGGAATTTTCATACAATGTTAGTATTGTTGATTCATAAAAAAAGAAGTAATCTATCTAACTATGATTGCAATACATAAAATCATACTTTGTTGAACTAGGCTAAAAGTAAAAACTTTATACGAGAGCTAAAGGCTTTTTCATTAGTAATTATATTTTTTATATAAAAAATATAATTACTACAAAAATTACTTTTATTTGTTGTGAAACTTATGCTTTAAGCCATTTCTTAATTATTTTTCCTTTGAAAATTATGTTTATTTATTTTTTATGTTAACAATTTTTATTATTCTTTTAAGTTGTTTTATTCTATAAAAATAAATATGAAATATAAGCAAACTTGTAATATGTAAGAAACTATATCATCTTGCAACTGATGGATACTTTCTTATACACTGTATTTTATTAAATAATTTGTATTTTTTTAAACAATTATTTTAAAAATTCATAGGCTTTTTATACTCGGTTTAAATGTAATAAGAAAATTAATTTACATAAAATAGATGAAAATTAATATTTATTTAAAATCCAATAGAAGTTCATTGCAGAAAAAAAAATTGAAACACTATTTTACATAGCATGCAATTTGTATGATTTGATCTTACAATGTATCGTTTTCGTATACAATATACGGTCTTATGGCAGTGCGCTAAAAATGTATAAATACACGGTAGTATCAATTTTGGCTGAAAAATAAAATTTTTCTCTCATGTTTCTTGAGTGGATTGATTCGTGATCATAAAAGATGCAAATAATAGATTTAAAGAATAGAAGGAAGAGATTTGTGTACAATATTTCTCTTCGTTAAAAAAAAAAAAACCTCCTTGATCATTAAACAAATGGAGAGATTTATTTTTATGCACTTTTAATTTAGTTTTAATAACTCTGAAGAATCTATATAAGAGAGCCAATAAAATTAAATAATGAGGATTTTTTAAAAATAAATATATACTTTTATAAGTATGCATATGGCCCTAAGTGTTAGAAGGGCCTTGATGTTATCCGGATTCAATCTATTACAATTCCTAAAATTTCATTTTGCTGCACGTATTACTTAATAAATAGTATTAAATAAAAATTAAACTTTATTCTTCATAATGAATGTTCTGAAAAACAATTATAATTGATGTGTGCTTGTAATTTGAGGATTTCATTTATATGTAAAAGTTGCATAATAAGAACAATTGGAAAATCGAAGATTTTACAACTATTACTTATTTTTTCTTAGAATTATTATTTCACAAACAAAGTAATATTGGTTTTGCAAACTTTCATAAAATTCTAATCTTTCTTGGATTTCAGTTAAGAAAAAAAAATCATATTTCCAGTAATTCATTCTATTTTATTCTAGCAATAAATTAACATGAATAATTCAAAAATATATTATGAATGATTAAACTTTAATTGTAAAACTTCATATACATCTTCTATGTTTTAAAATCTAGATCAAAATGATTCCTCTTTCTAACGCAAATTTAAAACTCGTTTTATGATTTGAAAGCAATCGGAAGGATGTAGCTATGAAATGGAATTTGTAAGTAAACAAGTTTGTTATTGGGGTTTAGTAAGCCATTGATAATCATTTAAGGCCTTAAGCAGGAAAAATATTTAATAGTTTTTCTATGCATGTAAATACTTTAGGACAAAATTCTCTTATGGAACCTCAAAAAGTGTTTTTTGGCTTCTTAAATAAACACAGGAAGTAATTTTAAATACAATTTTTTAAAAGAAATTAACTATTAATGAAGGAAAGTAAATATATATGAATTTACTTAATTTAATTGTATCTATAGGCACATTATATTTCGGCAAATCATAAATATGGTTTTAATTATTTTCTTTGAGTAATTGCATATCAATTAATGTTATTTTTTTACTCTCATATTTTATGCATTAATTTATTGATTGAAATAAATGTCCATAGTTCTTTAAGTGATGAGGGAAATAATTTTAATTTGTGTGTGAGCATTTCTTGGGCGTGATTACTTTAGCTTATTATCATTAGTAACCTAATGTAACAGAACTACTTTATTCCTAATAAAAAGTCTATCTAAATTTGTTTGGCGTATTAATAGACATGATTAAAACACAAATTTCCTCTTTTCTTAATAATATTCAGAAAATTTGTAAATATAAAACTAAAAATGTGTACGAAATTCAAATATCAAAAATAGCTGTTTAGATTTCCATGTTAAATTTATTTAAAAAAAAATGAAATTTATTTTTAATGATAAGAATGCTATTAAAAATTTCTAACTTTAATTGTGATAATATAATTATACATTTCTCCTTTAAAAAACAATTATTGAAACATAAAGCTTATATTATTATAAATATGGTAATCCTTTAACAAACTTTAAATATACAGCTGCATAAAAATAATTTTAAGCAAAATCTAAGCAAAAATTTATTTAGTTGACTTCAGTATATGTCACAATATTTTACAATCAATCATTATTTTTATGATTATCTTAAAATTAAGCAAATATATAGTTACTATATAAAAAAATATATTTTACTCTTTCAATTTCTTAAAATTATTTGATTTGTCTTAAAATTCTAGGGACTAGTATCACTTATCCATGAATATATATAAAACTAGCAAAAATTATGGCGAGCCTATTTGGTATCTTATATAAATGAATAGATTCACACACACATGGCTCGAGCATATTTTCTTATTACCGACAAAAATTTGAATTGAATGTAAATGAAACAAAAATTAAAAGAATAAAAATCTATTATTCTATATTTGATAAATGTAAAATACCGTCGAAGCGACGAAAACTGTTTCTTTGTTCGAGAATAAGGGAGATGCGAAGGAATTTGATAGTATGCTCTTGCTTATTTTGGCAGATAAAAGAAATAGTTTTGAAGCGCAAGTAAAAAAGGCTTAGGGATCAGGCTGCGAACCGGTAATCCTAGTCACGTGTCATTTTCTGACTAAGATTAAGATCGATTTTTTTTATCTCGTAAAAAGAGACGAGAGGGTGACGAACGAGGAGGGCCGAACTAAATCGATTTTTATTATCTATCTTACGTTGAAATTATTATGTACAGGTTATGGAAGTTGGTTCTCTGCAACCTTGGTGACATAGCACGATCCTTGTTACCATAGTTACTTCATTTGTATGCGCCTGTTGGTGCAAAAGTTGTCATTGTATCTTATAGTCATTATTATATGCTCCTTAAGCAAGAATAATTACTTTGTCTTTTTGTGAGAGACATTAACTAGCTTCCTGTTTTCATTTCATTTCCATATGCAATCCGTAACAATACATGTAGTGTAGTGCAATTACTTAGAACTGCTTTAAATTTGGATTTCAAAGCCATTAATTTACTTATGTAATGGTTCTATTATTGTGTGATGAATTTAATAAAAAAATTTTAATCAATTTTTGAATTTAAATATCTTAAGTTATTTTTTTAAAGTGTTGTTTATTTCAGTTATAAAATTCATAAATTTTCTAAAATGTAAATAGGACGGAAACTTCGAAAAGAATTTTAAATCTTAACTGAAGTTTTTTCCTGTAGATTATATAAAATATTAAACAAGATTATTTTATTTTGAATGAGTCTAGTTATACAATATATATTAAAATAAAGAATAATTAATATAATAATTAAGATAAAGATTCCTTTTAATATTTTTGAATAAAGAAGTGATGTATGCAATTCTCATGAAAATAAAATTTAAAATGTAGAATTTAATTTAAGCGTATAAAAATTAAAAAATAATGCAGTTTTATTTTTGTATTAAATAGTAAATAAGATTTTTTATATAATTTCTTTATATGGTGCTTCATTTTTATTTTCTATTAGAGAAAACTATTGTTCTGTGTGTGTGTGTGTGTGTGTGTGTGTGTGTGTGAATAAAAAAAAATCATTATATTATTTAAATTCTAATATGGAAAAGTTCTAAAAGCATGGGGTCTTAAATAGAGAGTTATTTTAAAATTTCTTATAGCGAGAAATGTAATATTAAAATTTTTAGGAAAAGTTTATAAATTTTTATGGATTAACTACTATTGATTGCTTTGAATTGAGTTTGTATAACAAATATCTTTTCAAAATAAATATAAAATAACTGCGAAAATATTTCACAAACACTTATATCTACTTAAAAATGTGATAAATTTTTATAGTTGCCTAGAGTACTTAAGTAGAAAAATAATTGAATTTGCTAAATGAGGAGAAATGCATTTAAATGATTTATAAAAGAGCTTGGCCGCGTATTGCATAGAACATTAGATTTATGTATTTCTTCTTTAGAGATAATTGATAATTTTTATATATTCTCAATCAAAAGATAGGAATGATTTCATTCTTTATAAACAATGTGTGATATAACACATTTTTTATAAAGGAGAAAATAATTAAAAATATGGAATTCTTATGTATATAACTTTTTCCATAAAAATGAAAACTTTACCAGGAAAAAAAATAGCAGAAACTTTGGAAATAATCTCTAAAGTTTTTAAAGATTTCATTTCATTAAGATTCTGTTTTCATGCATATTTTTGGACATTAAAATTGTTACATTAGGAAACAATTTTAATTATACAACGAAATTTACTGTGCGCATGCAATATAACGAGGAAAAGACATCGTAAAGAGTTTGTCACTGATTTGTAGTATAAGATTTGTATAAAATAAAAAAATATATACCTATCGCAGGCAGTAATCTGAGTAAGTATAAATGATCAACAGAGTAATGTTGTAGGGGATCATTAGCGCTGTCAACAGATTGCCATCTCGTCCATCTTGAATCAAATAACCATTGAATCCAATTATAGAGGGATTGTGCAAGTAGTCCAATTAAAATATATTTATCAGAGTTTTATGATCTTTATCTTTAGCAGACAGGACGAGCTTTACAGTATCATTTCGCTTCGAACGAAAACGTCGAGTCATTTTGCGTGCCAAAATCATCATTTCAGTAAAACAATTTTTAAGAGTGGTATCATATTTCATTACACATAAGGCTGGAGACATCTAATAAAACAGATTGAGTCCCTATATGACCAGAGCTTAACTATGTGCACATCTTGCTTTACATATTCTTTCTCTACTTGATACTTTCTCTTCATCTTTTGTGGATATTATTTCCTTGACCTACAAGTTTAATTGAATCAATATGAGACATGTTAAGACACCAGATTCGATATACAAAATATTCCAGATGTGAACCTGATTTTTATATTTTCTGATGTTTGATGAATATTTAGTGAAATATATTGCCAAGTGAAATGGAGTTTCAGTTTAACTTCTTAAATAGATAGATACAGAAGAAGCATATATACTTCAATTATTAGAAGCATATATTACTTCAATTATTAGTTACATTATTCAGTTAGAATTGAAAATCATTTTTAATTGTATGGCCTAGTTCTCTTAAGTATTTATCTTATATCTTTATACAGCACTGAGATATTTATTTTCAATAAAGGGATCTGTGTTTTCTTTATTATAGTTTTTTTTTCTTAAAAGTGTATAAATCTTACATTTTCTTCCCTTTTTCGCACTTAATTCAAATGGAATTGCTATTAAAGGCATAAAATAATTTTACTTTCATTAATCAACAGCTATGAAGTTAACTGATTTCAAATATTAATAAAATATAATTAGAGCGTAACAAAAACGCTGATTTTTTTTATGATATGCATTATTTTTATGAAAGGCTTTTACATCTTCATGTAATCTTGTCAGAAAAGACATTCTACACACTGAGCTTAATATATATAGTTTTATGCATTAAAATTTTCTTTTATTGAATTAATTTTTTAACATCACTAATACAGATATTATTTGAGGTGTGCAGAACTTGAGTGAAAATATGACAATGAAGAAATCAATTTGGGAGTCTTCTAAAATTTTTATTGATACGAAATAGTTATTTGCTTAGAAAAGTTACGAAAAAATTTAAACATATTTTTTCTCTTCCTTTCTTCTACAGAATAATAATAAACAATTATTTTCTCCTCTAAAGCTCCATAATAAGATACATCTTCAAGGCTAATGTCAACTCAAGTGTTAAGGTTAATTCGAGGAATTACACTTGTAATTATGCCTTTCTATCATAAAATTTGAAAACTTCTCCTTAGCATCTGATGAATTAACAGTCACTACTTCAACATCTCACTTGATTTTATTTACTCCAATAATAATGGAAAAAGTTCCATGAAGAAGAGGCTGGAAAATTAACTGGAGGCTTTATTCTGTAACCCATATTAAATTTATGTTCCGCACATAATTTTGATATTAATAAATTAGTCATTATTCCAACTGATCTATTCAGCTATGATAACATCACCATGACAGTGGTTTTGGAGTAGAAAATCATCTATGTAGTTCCTTGATTTAATTGATGAAAATTACCATTCATTTAAGGCTGAGAAAATCAGGAGAAATTTGTTTCCAAATGTGAATTAGTAACATTTTAATTGAAGTAACAATCCAACCTTTAATTGAAGCAACATTTTAAATGAAGCATGTCTCAAAACATTTATTGAGGCATTTATACCTTAAAGTTTTTATCCCAGAAACTTAGATATTCAGAGATTTAGATATTCTTTACTTTTATAATATTCACTTACCTAAATTTTTACAGTTAACATATAATGTAAAATAGTATGCTACTATATTTAATATCATTTATATATATATATATATATATATATATATATATATATATATATATAAAGAGACATATTACAATATTAAACAGTGCTGGGCAATTGCTAAGGGCGGATAACACTATTATCCACAGCAACCACAAAATGAAAGGAAGAAAAATGTGGAAAACTAGAATAAGTGCGGGATATAGTAAGAAAAAGTATGCGCATGCAAATTTTTTCCACGTCTGTTCATCACGTGATAGCGTCCATAAGAACATTAAATAAAAGTTTTGACGCATGTGGACAGTTGTTGTTTCAAGTCAAAGTTTTACAGGAAAGATTTGATAGAACTTGAAATTTTTGGCATGTCTTCCCGACATTACTTATATGATTTTATGCGTGGCCAAATTATTGGAAAGATCGAAGAAGGGCGAAAAATAACAGATGTTGCCAGGGAGTTCGACATCGTTCACAGAGTTGTTTCACGGCTGTGGAAGTCATTTAAAATTACTGGAATGTGTAGTGGAGGTCGTGTTAGAAGTATGACGCCTGCAGAAGACAGATATATCGTCCTATCAGCAAAAAGGAACAGGTGCACTACAGCTCAGCAGGTGGCAAATCAGTTTCTTGCTGTCTCAGGAAAGCAGATCTCCCGAAAAACTGTTGCCAGACGTTTGAGGGGAGGAGGACTATACGCCCGCAGACCTGTTGTGTGTGTCCCATTGACCAGACAGCACCGTACTGCTCGTTTGCAATGGTGTCGTGAGCATTGCAATTGGACTGAGCAGGAATGGGCATGCGTACTATTCTCAGAAGAGTGTAGACTCAGTTTGTCATCGGATTGTAGACGCCAAGTGATCTGGCGCGAGAGTGATGCTGCTTATAGTCCAGAAAATATCCAGGAAAGGGACCGATATCCGACATGCAGTGTCATGGTATCGGCTGGCATCATGATCAATGGCCGCACGCTCGTACATGTGGTTGTGAATGGGACTATGAAGGGCCAACGATACATTAATGAAGTTCTACTTCCTCATGTTCGTCTTTTCCGTTGTGCTGTCGGTGATAAATTTGTTTTGATGGACGATAACGCAACATGTCATCGAATACTCGCTGTTCAGGATTGTCTAGACAGCGAGGGTATTCAACGCCTCGTATGGCCATTATGTTCTCCTCATCTAAACCCCATTGAAAATGTGTGGGATGCTTTGGGGAGGCAAGTTGCTGGGCGAAACTATCCTCCAACAAACAAGAACAACCTCATCTGTGCACTCACAGAGGAATGGGATAAATTGTCTCAACAGCTGTTGGATAATTTTGTGCAAAGTATGATATGATGTGTGGAATGTTGCACCACACTCCACGGTGGGCATATCCCGCACAGTTACCTTTCTTCAAGATGCCTACTGAATTTTAGATACATTGTTCTATTTTTCCGTATGCAGCATCAAATGAAATTTTTTTTTCTTTCAGATGTTTCACAGCTTTTGTACTTTCCAGAACAATGAATATTCTATATTATAATGTCTGAACAGTGTGGCAACTATATTTTATCCTACTAGGCCTCATGTTTTTCTTAATGTTATGCTACATTGCAATTTGTGATCCGTCCTTAGTAATTGTCCAGCAGTGTAATTAAATCAAAATTAAGTTATAAACTGACATATCAACACCACTTGTAATCTGATATAAGCTCCCCCAGCAATGAATATTTTTGACGAAGTACATTCATAATCTTTATAATTAAACTAATTTATACGTTCAAGAGCTTCTGATTTAACCTTAATTTTTTTTTATTTTTGCATTCTTTCCAGATTTTAAATTGAAAACACTATCTTCTGTTTTATTTAACTGCGAAAATTGTCAATATTTTACAATTTCTAACATTAATTCTTATTTTTCAACTGTTCAAGATTTCCAAAAATTCGCAAGAATTTTTTAAAATAATTCATTTATTTCAACTGTAGAACTCTTTTTTGTTTACAAATCTTTTGTTCAATTAATAATTTAAATTTGTATTCCTGAATTTAAATAAGAGAAGTAAACCAATATTTATTGAAATTTTTAGACGAATATTTGCATCTAAGAAAATAAAACTTAATGAGAGTTATATTTTGCACAATGTTAAAATGCATTTTATATACTTTTAGAGAACGTGATTAATGTCATATTTTTCAAGATCTTTATACGCTTCAATGTCCACTCATTATTTTTCATAAATATTTGGCAGAAAAACTTATGTTTGAAAACTATAAGATGAATTTTGATAAAGAAAAATAACAATATCAATGTCAAAAATATCAGCAACATTTTACAGCTGCTTATAGCATTAACGTGTAAATGTCGCCTCATAAATTGCATATTTAGTTAGTGTTTCTATATACAAAATGCTTTTTTCTAATCGACTTATATCTCCTAATTATTATTAAAATTTTATACTAAATTTCTTCATATTTGTACTTATTTTTAGAAAGACAAAAAATATGCATAAATGCATTATATATATATATATATATATTAAAGCGATTAATTTTCAAAGTTCAAAGAATTAACTTAATTATGTCCGCTGTTATATCGTTACACAACTAAAAATTATTATGAAGTTTTAATATCGATTCATTCTTCATTCAGTATTGTTGAGGTTCAAGAGACACATAATTTTACTTAAGGTCATTTCCTAAAATCCAACGGAAAATATTTAATACATTCTGTCCTATTGTTCCAGATTTCAATACATATTTTAGGCATTTGTTGAAATATCAAATAAATTTTGTGTTAAAATTTCAGTATAGATAAAGAAAAATAGAATACTATTTATATGAATTTATTTACACATTTATGGTTAAAATAATTTTTACGAAACTAATTTTTGAGCAGCTGTGCAGTGAGTAATAAAGTGCTTATAAACGAGCTTTTTTAAAATAGTGAATTGATATTTTTTAATTAATGACGATGCAATTGAAACAAAGAAATAGTCTCCGAAATTCTGTTCACTTAAGTATAAATTAAAATATTATAGTTTTTAATATTATGCTTCATGAATTCTAAAAATATCTTTCTAGAAACTTATTTCTTAAAATAAACTTTTCTGTGAAAAATAACATTTTTAAATGGAATTCTTTTTTTGCAATCAACGAAATTAGGAAAAAGCAGTATAAGATAATTAAACAAATTTTTTCTCTTAGAATAGCTTTTAACAATTTATGCTTCAAACTACAAATTGATGTATTTCATTTGGCTCCGTACATCATAAAAAAATTGTAAATAAAAATTATTTTCTATTAAAAAGAGCAAAAATTCCTGAATTCTTTTACTTCAAGTCGTTCTTAATAAATATCAGTAAATTTTATTGTAAATCCATCAGTTGCCGTATTCTTCTTCATATTTCAGTTTTAAAGTTAATACATTTATTTATGAAGTAATTTTTAAGTTTAAAAAATATTATTTTTTCCAATACATTACCATTATATAGCAATAGTAAAAAATTCAAAATAAGTTATTTCTACTATTTTAGCTTACTAAAGAATTTTAAAACGTTTGCTCACTATTTACAATGCATTTTTTTATTTATAAAATGTACTATAGATCTTTTTGATTATTAAATATTGCAGCTATTCTATAAATATATTATCTCGATGAATTTTTCAAAAAATGCTATTATGTTGCCCAATATGTAGACTTAAATTGTTGATATATGCTATCAAAGTTCAATTAGTTAATTTGTTCCTTGACATTTCAATGGTTTTTAATACTGAAATACTGAAATCTAAGTAAGCCTTTTGATAATTTAAATATGTATATATATATATATATATATATATATATATATAAAATAACAAAAATAAAGGAGTAATAAAGTACAAAATAATATGCACTTTTTTTAAATAATTATAATAAACGATTGTTTGGAAATTGCAAAATAAAGGAAAAACTCATCTTAAGATACAAAAAATATATTTTATAATATTACACTTACATTTTATTATAGTTTGTGATTTTAGTAAAAAAAAATTTTTTTTCAAAAAATTATAAATTGTTTTACCATTTATCATCGATTTAGTTTTTAAAAGTAATTAGTTAAAAACCCTAGACACATATTTAATAATATCTGCTGATAATATTTAACATTATTTTCAGCATCTTTATTGAGATGACAAGAGCATATCTAATAGAAAACTTAATTATTTTTTGGCTGACTGTTATCTTTTTTTTAATACTGGTGACAAAGAACGTTCTTTATGATTAACGCGTTCATAAATTTTTTGCAACTTATTCAGCATAAAATATTTTTATAAGAAATTAAAAAAAGGATATCTCTTTAAACATGTGTGTTTGATCCTTTGAAAAAGAAATTTAAGAATTTTTTAAAGTAAAAAATCATAAAGTATGCATAAACAATTGTATAAATTAAATTTTTGCGTTCATTTTAGGATTGGTAGCTAAAACTTTATTAATTATACCGTTCAGATGAAAATTACTGAAAGTTGTGTTAATAGACATTGTCACTTGCTTAAAACTTTTAGATTAATTTTTTTCCTTGAAAAAGGCTCAGGAAAATATATTTCAATTTTATATTTTTCGTTTAGCTAAAGATAATTAATTTAATGAGCTCTAAATTTACAAAAATATAGGTACCTTATTTGATAAATTATTGCCCGCTTGAATACAGGGTGTTTTAGTCAAATATCAAAAATTTTACTTTTAATAGAAATACAAACAGAGAATATAGTAGTAAATCTTTTTATATTTCAATTTCACTTCACAATAATTTATTATTTTTTATATAGAGCGTAGTAATTTTTTTCAATTTTATTTAGTTTCTATTCGGGAATTTCTTTTTAAGGAAAATTATCAAACATTATTTTCATTTTGATAAAATACACATGTTGAAAAACAACAGCTATAATGGAGTTATTGTTGTCAATCTACTTGTCTTTTCTGCTTATTCATCATAATTCGTAATTATTTCTTAAAATTAATATTAATATTTCAACAGAATATATATATATATCTATATCTATATGTATATATATATATATATATATATATATATATATATATATATATATATATATATATATATATATATATATATATATGTATATATATATATGTATTATATGTATGTATGCATGCATGTATGTATGTATTATTCTTCCGATTAGTATCAAAGCTATATTAGGATAGTTACACACACACACACACACACATATATATATATATATATACATATACAGAGAGAGAGAAACAACATAATATGCAGGTTTTATATATAGTCTAAATAGAAAGATAAATTGTAGCATTTATGCATTAGTTTTACCTTTCTCTATCTGACAAATCGATATAACCTTTAGCGAAAGCGCAGCAATTTGCACAGCTCTAATGAGTAGGCTTAGAAGCCATTCCAAGGATTGCGCGCAAATGTCACCGATTACTAAAATCTGGAAATCTCAATCGTTGATAGACAGTTGAAAAACAGTAGTCAAAATTTCAAGCATGATTTCGTTTCAGAATAACTTTAAGAACAATTTTTTTCGTATGTAAATTTTATATAAGAGGGTTAACCTTTATTATATTTTTAAATATTCATAATGTAAAATTTAATTTAGTATTAATATAATTAGATATCCCTTAACACTTAAATAAATAGCTAAAAGAGCTTAATACTGAAATGAAGCATTCATGTATTTTATTGGGAATGCAAAACAAAAGTATTAAATCGAGATAAGTGCTTATAATCCTTAGTCATCAAAAATTCATTGGAATATTAACAGGTAAACAAATGAGAAATACAATCTAATGATATCTATCACTTTTACTAGATAATCTAAAATGTACGACATATATATATATATATATATATATATATATATATATATATATATATATATATATATATATATATATATATATATATATATATATATATATATATATATATATATATATATATATATATATATATAAAGATAAAACATAAAAATTATTTAAACCACATATATAAAAAAATACTAAAATATATGATAAAAATGATGAGAAGAAAGCACAAGGACCACGTCTTCATCAGAAGGCAGATGGTCGGCTATGCAAAACAAACACTCTTTTCCGATATGCACGAAGGACAAATGTCTAAAAAGCATCGAGCAATTCCCCCGTAGAGTGTTCGTATTAAAAGAAAATTCAAAGATACACTTAGTTCAAAAATTAGAATAAATATATATGCAGAAAAGTAAACATACTTACAATAGATGAAATATACATATAGTAGAAAAAATACATAATACCAAAATCAGCAGATCAGAGTGAATTTATATATTAGAATAATAGGAGAGTTGCCAAAGGTAAATTTGAAGCTGGAATAAGGAAATCGAGAATGCATTGTAGTTTATATTCTATCATGTATTTTCAGTAATATATATATATATATATATATATATAGTTTGTAAAATTTTATATATGTATAGATTGCTAGATAAACTATACTTTATGTCCAGACTATGAATCGAAGTAAATGTCCTAACAAATTACATTTTAATTTTTAGATAATAATAATTTTTTGCTTAAAAAACTTAATTTTAAAGTAATTTTCACCATTATCTTAAGGAAGTTATTTCTCACCATTATATAATCACTACGTTACTATTATCCACCATTAACTTCTCACCATTTAAAATGCTACTTATTTTTATGTGACGAGCTCACTTCAACTAACTCATTCATGGCATCCTGTTTAAAGCGAATTTTGAACCTTTATATCTTTCTTAGACCAACATTTCAGCTGAATGGGAATCGAATC
Organism: Latrodectus elegans; assembly: GCA_030067965.1. Classification (NCBI taxonomy): domain Eukaryota; kingdom Metazoa; phylum Arthropoda; class Arachnida; order Araneae; family Theridiidae; genus Latrodectus; species Latrodectus elegans. The sequence continues at coordinate 36,916,814 of CM057809.1, forward strand.
CATTAACTTTCAAATGAATATGCCAAAGTCTGGTGTTAAAGTTTCAGCTAGGATTGCGTTGATATAAAATTTAAATTTATAGACTCTAAATTTTATGTTTACATACCTTAATGTTACTGCAATAATACTTTATATTAAACATAATTAAAAATTTTTTGATAACTTTTTAAATATGTAACCTATAAGTTTTAATTCAAAGATAATAATGATTGCCTTGTACTTTAAATGTGTCTTTTCCATTTTTATTTACCTTTTAAAAATCATTGAAAATTTCTTGAGTCCTAATGTTAAGTACTTAATTTTTAACTAATAAAATGTAATTGAACTAGTATGTAATAACAACATTAAATTCATGTTTTTCTTGCTTGCTTTTTAGACAAATAATAGGAGAACTGAAGTGGTAATTTGCATGGAAATAATCGCTAAACATTCCATGGATTATGTTACTTTTGTGAATGACATTTAAATAAAGGCGTTCCTATAAGGATGGGATAAATATTTATTTAATATCTCTTATACCAAAATAAATTTAAAACTTGTTGTACTTTTGACTGTTAAAAAAGTTAAATAATATTCTAATAAACCCCCTAATAAAATTAAAAGCAAACACATGCACACACACACATGATTTGCAAAATTTCATAAAATTTTACATTTTTTATATAGTGATTTATTCTACATTTTTAAAACCCACATAAAAACATCGCAAAATACATTTTTACATTGTATGATATCTTGTATAATTTGAATTTTTTATTTTTTCGAAATATTTTTAACTGAAAAACCATGTCCAAAACTGTTCTATCTTTTATATTCTATTCAAACTAGGATAAAAACTTAATTAAAAATTTATTATTGTTAAATTATATTGTTTTGTTACGCGTATTTTTAGACTTTTGCTCCGGTTTAGTATTTGAATTATACATAAAGGACATTTTATAGATATACGAGTATTACTGTTGATTGAAGAGAAAATCAATAGGCACTCTCTTTATTTTACGTACGTTGAAAAACACTTTTTGGCAGTGTGATTTATTCCACGGCACAAGTGAAAGAGGAGAGCAATTGCAAAAGGTGGCTATACACGCAAGTTCGAAAAGAAGATAAATAAAATGAACCATGGAATAAAGGGGGCGTGCTTATAGTCTGGTGTAGGGTATTCATATGCATTATTTTTTCTAGTCATGCCCATGAATCTGTGATTAGTTATTTGGCAGAAGTCCACTTAAATTTATGTTTGTTATTTGGTGCATAATCAATGTCCACTGAAGTGAAAATTAACAAAAATTTCGAATCTCAAGTAACTATCCCGATTAAAAATTAAAATGGATGATTCAAAGCAGAAGAGTATAACACTTGTTAGAGAACAAACTGCTAATTTGATTTTAAGTTTTACTTAAAATCAAATTCTTATGTTTAAATTTTGAAGTTAGGAATTTTCTTTTGTATTAATAATTTCAAAACCTTAAATTTTAAATTTCTGAAAATGGAGTTTTAAACTTGTTGATGTGCTTGATAATTGCAACTAAAAATTTCAGATGGGAAAGAAATGAAACTTTTGCTATCGACTCTAAATAAAGCAGAAAGTATGGTAGTGCGATATTAAATTAAAATTTATCACGCTATGGTATACCATCGCGTGTTAAAACTATATAAGTGTTTAAGATTCTATAAAAATTATTCCATGAATTTCTACAATATTTTCATTGCTTCAAAGGTTGATGCTAATTATTTAAGAGAAAGCTGAAGTCTTGGACACAATTTTCATACTGTAATGATTTGCCCTTATAAAAACACCTCATCATTTAACTTTCAGAAGAAATTTTTTTGAGAAGAAATAATTTAAATATTTGGTAGTTTTCATTGTATAATAAATTATATATATATATATATATATTATTAAACTGTATAAATATTTGTTTATATAAAGAATAGATTTATGTTAATATATTGTTCGAATTAAATGATATTTAACAAAACCAGTTTGTTATATCTCATTCAATACAGTAAAGATATTATTCAACTTCTTTCACCATTTTCATTCAATAATAGAAAAATATTAATTTTTATAATATATTACAGTAATTTTTTAAATAATTGTGACGCAAATTTAATTGACCTTTAAATTCGACAGAAATTTCTTATTTATCATAGAAAAAATTTTGATTGTATAAAGTTGCTCTAGTTAAATAAGGAATAGATTTGTTAAAAATAAATCAAATCTGAATGGAAAAGAATAAAAGTTTAAGAAAATATTTATAATATCACTATAAAAGCCTATTGATATATTAGTGTTGATGAAATTTATTCCAACGTTGAGAAAAAATTGTAGTATTTGTAAATTATAAAAATATTTATCTAAGGTAAAAATTTGTATGCTGAAAACAGGATAATTATCTCAATACAAACAAGCTAAAAATGGTGATGGCTGTTGATTCATACTTAATGCATTATAAAATTTATACTATAGCAATATTATAGAATTTTTATTTTTGGATGACCCCCTCCCCCATTGTAAATATTCCTTCCATAAATAATTTGTTCACAGATTTCGTAAAATTTGAGTTTATCCTCCGACCGATGGCAAAGAGGTTGACGTCCCTAAGTTCGAAACAGTAGGTTTCGAGTTCGAGTCCTGGTTTGGACATGAATGTTCCTTTCTTTCTCTGTGTTTGTCCTCCTTTATCCCTTCACTTTTGGGGCGAAGATGGTACACGCGCCGGGTGCCCGACTGTAAAAGATATTATCACCTTCGTCCATTACACAGCGATGAATAGGTATACCCTAAAGGCAGCCGGAGAAAATAGAATAGCATTATTTTTAATAATTTCAGAATATAAAATAAAAAATAAACATATTAATCAAATTATGGAAAATCAAAATTTTGAAGTTAAAATTTAGGAATTAACCTAAAATTTAAAAAAAGTTCCTGGTTACTGACGTTTTAACACGTAATACAATTTTTTGTGAATGGAAACCTTTTGCAAAGCTATATAAAATACAGCATTATATACTGAAAGGACAACGAATTTTCAATTTTTCATATTTGCATTCATATATTTAATCAGTTCTAATGTTAAAATAATCTGATACCAACAAAATAACCATGAATATTAGTTACCGCTAAAATTAAATTTAATCTTCTATCGAAAATGTTAGCCGAAATAGTAATTTTAACAAGAATCTTAGAGAAATAGATTGTGTCTTAATAGAAACGCTTAGGTAAAAGAAAAAATTTCTGATGTGTGTATTTTCATATATATGTCATCGGCATTATATTAATTTCTGTCCAGCATTTGTTATTTCAACTCTCTAAGAGTTATCAAATATTAAAATAATTTGGATATAATATGCTTCTACTAGCGGTAATCAATGGCACTCTTTCTCCAATAAATTTTTGTTATATATGAATATAATAAATCCATCGAAGAAATTAAATGAATTTATTACTTTTCAGCTCTCTATTATGATGAAGTTGAGAATAATCATTGCTAATTCACAGAAGAAAATTAAATGGATTCATAGCTATGCTTAAAATTATTAAATATTTTGATGCATAAAATGATTTGCATATGGAATTAATTTTTGGAGAATTCCCATTTTAACAAATATAAAAACAGAGCTGTTAAAATAACTTACATAAACATTTTTTGAAATTTCCGCACCATTCATTATAATTCAATTTTTCATTCATTAGTTACGTTAACAGTAGATTTTAAAATGTTCCGAGAATTTTATGTTATTTTAATGTGCACCAAATTATACAACGGAATATTTTTATAATGTTTTAAACTATGTAATTTTTATTTATATATATATATTCTGATATTAATAATATCACTTTGTATTTTAATTGAACTCAAAATTTAGATAAAAAGTCATTTTTTAAAATTCACTTCAAGGGCTAGTACATAAATTTGTTTCATGAATAAGCGATTTTCCCTTCATAACTTTTTGGCTAAACACGCACTTTTCAGAATAGAAGTCTTCATTAATTAAGCACGTTTCCTTTCACAAATATGTTTGAAGCTTGTTGTGACAGAAAACTTCACAAAATACCCTAAAAGCAAAATGCAGACTTTTTTTAATCTGATAAATGATCTTAAGCTGAATCTTTTATGCAAAATTTGAAACGTGCATCGAGTAATTTTTTTCTCTCCCATTAAAGTATATTTTGTGGCTTGCTTCCAATGAGTAAGGAATAATTTGTCATCAATGAAAATAAATAGACACACTCTTTTTTGTTAACAGATAAGTTTATAAAGTGGAACTAAATAAAATTTATTGTTTTTGAGAAAATAAATTTTTTCTATACCAAATACATTTCATTGTCCTAATCCTTTATACATAAAAATTATTTTTTTCAACTAATGTTAAATGAATAATCCCCAAAATAAATTGAAATTAATTATGTTTATTTTAATAAACAAGCAATTTCAAAATATTTTCTATACATGCACAATATGCGTTATATTTATTTATTTTTTTCCCTGAAATATTCTAAAACCAAGTATGAATCAGGGCTTGTTTAACAAAATTAATTTTCCAATTAATCATCCACTCCAAATTTGAAATTTATAATTTTTAATTATCTATATATGTATATTAGTTTTATCATTTAATTTCATTCGGAAATGCATTTGATTTTATAAGAGTGTTCAATAGCATTACATTCAGTGATACTTTCTTATTCTCATTATTGCTTATGGGATACAATTTTATTCCTTATAAAACGCTAATACTAATATCTATTTTAGATTCTTATAATCTTGTTTCAAATGAATAACTCTTGATATACCATATTAAGTTGGCGATTACAAGAAAAAAAATTGAGAAATAAATCTATTCATATACTATATTTATGCTGTTAGTATTGTTTTAAGAATGAGAGTGACATATTGTTTTATTCGCGTATAAATATAGAATCAAAAAGTTCGGTATTTAAAAAATAAAAACATTTTTGGAGCAATATGGTAGTAAAAATTGAATAGTGCATATTTTATGTAATGAAATATCATTTACTAAATAAAATAATACTTAACAAGCTATAGGTAAGAATAACATGATTGGGATTTCATACAATAAGTATCTTCTTCTGAAAAGAAACATTTTAAACATTTAAATATTTAACTGAAGAAATCCTAGAGACATAACCAATTAGTAAAAGGCTATATTTTCAGTTTAATTGCAGAAATATGATTCATAAATGTTATTTTAACACTATGATTAAAGATGGGATATCTACTATCACCTTCTTCTGTGGTGACGCTGATAAAATCTGAAGTATGAATGCTTAATTGTTTAATAAAACTATATTATCAAGTTTATTTTCTAAAAAGATATATTAAATCATATTTGTATGAAAAAATATGATTATAGTAAACATTTCAAAAGCATATTTTGAAGAGAATTTTCAAAAGTAAAGGTATTTTTACTTACTCTATGATTTATTACATCAAGTTATTTTTTAATGTTAATTTTTCTTTAAGAATCGTTAAGTTTGAGTAATGATTTTAATCTGTGTATGTGTGCTTTCTATTTATACAAAATATTATCCTGCTAGACAACAATGATCTATAAGAGTGATTCTCAACCACTGTGCAGTGACAATTTTGTGCCCCGCCAAATTCTTAAAATATGCAGCTAAATTTTGGAAATGCATATAGTAAAAATTTAGGATGTCCTTTTTATTACGAGTAAAGTAATAAAAGTACTGTTGTTTATGTAGTAAATACCATGTTATTTTATTTCACATTTGAAATTATTAACATAAACTATTTTATGTAGTGTCTTATGGGTAAGTAAACAACTTTTAAGCTTATCTTTTTCTTTGTGTGCCACCAAATTTCGAAATGGTTAAAAGTGTGCCGTGACAAAAAAGGTTAAGAATCATTGATCAGAATCACTTATTTAGTAGAAAAATAAGTTCTTATTCGGAAGTAAGCAGATCTACCCTTGTATTAGAAACATGATTTACTTAACATGAAATAAATTGAGTACATCTTCGCATACTGAAAATTTTCTTTCTGAATAGGTTTTTGATATTTACATAAAACTCTTACACATATTTTTCTTTTTACAGTAACAAAGAGTTTTTGATAAATTTTTAATCACGTCTCAAAGAATGTTGACATCGTTATTACCATTATGAAATATGTGATTATTATATTTATACATTCGCATCTAATTTATTATTTTATTTATTTATCTACTAAAATTACGTAAATTACAAATATATTTATTTTTAAATATTTGTAACTAATATTTTAAAAAAAATAATAAAAAACTAATTTTAGAAGTTTTGGCAATTTGTCTTTAAAATTTTACAAACTATGCCTTTGTAACATATTGTAATTTAGTATATTTATCCATGTATTACATATTTTTTAAATTCTGCGCTTGAGTTTAAATTCTGGGCTTGAGATTTTCATAATATTCAAGAAGTTTATGTTGGAAAAATTATTTCCAATAAATAACGAATTTATATGTACTTTAAGTTCTAAAAAATAAGAAGAGAAGAATTCTTTATAAAGGAGAAATGTAACAACAGATAAGGATAATTTTCATTCATCAGAATTTTTTCCTTTCACAATCTGGTATTGACATCAATTTATTGTCCAAAATTGATCTTTGATCATTAACTATAGAAATCTTCTATCCCTTCTTTCAAATGCATCAATCGTCTTCCCGAAAGAAAAGTTCGCCACCAAGTGGGGAATAGGAAAACAAAGAGCAATATAAAAAGTGCTGCACGTGTTGAGTGGTAGAAAGGTTTGAGTCAATCAATTCTATCATTAAGAGAGTGCTGTTTCTATTGTTGACGTCAGAAGGTCATGAGGGAATTAGGTTTTAGGTTGACTAGGGATCTCTGATTGGGAACGATGGAAGAACGGGAAAAATTGACATAGAAAAAAAGATGGGACATAGGGATATTGCTTAGGAGTTATTTATTTATTTTGGTAGCAAATAAGTGCATTTCAAGTTATTTAGAGTAACTTATATTTTATAAAGTTATTGTTATTTTTTACACAACATATATAAACATACATTCTAAAATACGTATGTAGACATTGACATAAAAGCTATTTTTGAAAAGGAATTGATTATACTCTTATTTCTGTAATAGATTTTTGAAAATATTACTCGATTCAAACGTTTGTACTTTTGAAAATTACTTGTAAAATGTATTGGTTCTAATTATTATATCTAATTATAGAATACAAAATATTCTAATCTTGAAGAATTACAGATTATGCGCTTTATTGTATATTTTACATGTATTAATTATTCTATAAATCTAAACTTATGTTATGAGTATCTTGCCAATTATGTATTTCAAAAAAAGGAAAAAAAAACTGTTGTTTCAAAGGAAAAAATTATGGTAAAATTTTTTATATAGTAAATTTTATTAACAATGAATGCATCTTATCTTGAATTTATGAAGTTTTAAGAATGCAGGTGCTTACAAATTCATGAATATCAATTATAATATCCTCATTGAATTTCTTTTCCTAGTAACTGTTATTTGTTAATTTAACTACTATTATATAGAGTGAAATTTTTATACAATTTGTTAGTGTTTAAAGTGAAAATATAATCTTAGTTAGTTTTAAGCTGGTGTATTTTAAAATCTTTAATATCTCTTTCTAAGAAATTGAATATGCAGAACAGTTATTTAAATTTAAATAAATTACAAACTGCTAAGTAAAAACTAAAATAAAAAAAAACTGAAAATTATTTCTCGTGACTCTTTCTAAATTTTAAGAAACTATTTTCCCAGACAACAGTCTGGTTAAAAGAAAATTAAATCCTTTTAAAAATGAATATTATTATTAACAGGTAGCGATCTACTAAGCTCTGAGGTGTCAATATTGAATGTTTTCATCTAACATTTAAAATTTAAGAGAGGCAGTTCATTATGAATTTTTTTGGAATAAAAATAAATTAATAAAACTGTTACATTTCCTATTATGTGATGGTTGGTGTCGGCGATGAACAAAGAAAATATGTTCGAATACAACCTTTTTTTTAAAAAAAAACTTCAAAAAGTGAAAACTAATAGGAACAGTCTAATTTTGCATCCCAATTACCTTTTATTATAGAAAATTAAATTTTCCTTTGCTTTTGAATGTAATAAATATTTTAAATACAGTTTATCATACAATGTATTACTCATGAAAGAAATATTTTGTAATAAGTTGCCAAATGTATTGAAACACAACCTTTAAAATATAATTTTTATTAGGATTGTAATTAAATGTCTCTTAAAAACAGTAGATAAAGTTAATTTTTTGAAACTTACTTTATTTTTGATAAAATATGCAAGTATTTACAATGTTTCAAGCTAAAAATAGTAATTTTTTTGCATTAACTAAATATGTAATAAATCTGTAAATTTTACTTGTAAAAATTATATTTTTAAATCCAATGAAAATCAGTTTTGCATTTCTTATAAATGTCTTAAGAAATCAGCAGTTTTCCAAACTTGCCAAAGTAATTTTTATTAAAACACACACACACGCGCACGCACGCAAAAACACACACACACATTAACAGTTTATTTTTCCATTAATGGTTTTTTTCACAAGTTTTAACCGTAAATAAAATATCAAAGTAAGATTTAAATACAGTATAAAAATGGATAGCTAGGACTAAAACTGTTGATTTCTTCAAAATATCCGAAAAATTTAAAAGCGAAGTTAGAAACTAAAAAATAACTTTAAGAAAATGTTCCTCTGTTACTTCTATGATTTAAAGAATCATTCAAAAAAGAATACATAAGATATTTTTCCTAATATTCTTAGTTTTAAAATTAATTTTAATGCGTTACGATTACACCGAATTTTAAAGTGAAATAAACTTATCTCAATTAAACACCCAAATTTGGAGTAAAATGTATTAGGAGTAATTTTTATCCAACTTTACATTAGTTATTTGAATTGTGGCACTTACAGTACTGCCCTTGTAATAAGCTGAACACTATTTTTTGCCATGTATTTACATTTACATAATAGGAATTTTATCAATCTAACCACATAAAATAACGTAATATTGTAGAATTAAAATTAATGTGCAAAATAGATTTTAGAATAGGCTTCATGGTTGAGAGGTGTACTTTTTGATAATCCCATACATAAATGCTTTAGAGAAAGAGCTCTATACTAGTTATAGTTCATTACTCTGTCATCTTAGTTTGCTTGCAAACAGGCTGATGTCATGTTATCAACAAATATAGAGAACATTTACAAAGCAAATGATCAGGCAAAAATTAAGTGACATCAAAAATAAAGGGACAGAATATGCAAATAATGGTGTATATAATGCTTGGCAATTTTAAGCAGCTGGAAATTTCTACTGTAGAAATAAAAAAAAAAAAAAAGAAAAAAAAAAGATATGTTTAACTTAAAAACAATAGCAATAAAATATAAATATTCAATAAAAATTTTAAAAATGCTAAAACTATTTCTTAAAGAAATAACAAAAATCTTCAAGAGTTAATTCATATACAAAAATTAAAACGCATCAACAGATCATTTCAATACAATATTCAAATTGCAATTGATTATGACTCGATCAATTATTTAAAAAAATAAGCAACTAGTTTGTCAATAATATTTATTATAAAAAATAATTAGTTAAAAAAATTTGAAATATTCGAAAAGAATTTTTTAAGATATATTCCATTACTTTATTATTTACGTTAAAATTGAGCTAGTATTTAAAATAAAAATGAACATTGGTACATCAACGTGTAAATGATAGACTTTAAGGATTGCAAATGAAATGGTGATTCTGTATAAATTATGGAAATTAATTTTATTGCGAAAATTCTTCATTTTAAGTCTAAAGAGGAATATTTTTGGAATATAAAATTTTCCATTATTTTTATAATTTAAAAAATAAAATGATTTATAAATTTTCCGGATTTAGGACAAAGAAAAATGCTAATGAAACAAAATTTTCTAGAGAAAATTAAGTGAAAAGTGTCTTATATGCTGCATAGTGGAACTAAAACAAATTCCGTTTTTACCCAGACTTTAAACCGCTAATGACCCATCAGGCCACCAATTCATCAAGAGTTACATTGTGTACATATTCATACTTATAATGGATATTCAGTGTTACAAAACATTCAATCCTTATCATCAATTGTTTTCAATCTATTTCAGTTGAAGGAATGCTAATAAATCTGATAATGTTTAGAGGGATAAAACACATTACGAAAATAATTAACGCATAATACTATTTTCTGTAAAATGTTTTTTAAGTAGAGCCGGAAATATTTAACTCCGAAATGAATAGAAGTTATGAGTTTTTATTTAATTGACATGCGGAAGATGGCCTTATTTTGTTATCAAATACTTTTGAAATGAATCGATCTTTTTTTTTCGGAACTTAACTTTACTGAATCTGAGAAACTACTGTTTTCTCAAACTGAGAAAACAATAGAAGAGAGTAACAAAATCATCTTCCAAAATCTTACGAAAACAAGCGTAGTGGAAGTAAAATTTTGTAAGTATTATATCGAAGGGATTTCACAAAAACATATAGACGAGACTTCATCAAAACTTATATTCATATGATACTGTTGTAGTGTGAAAGTTTGAAAGTGTTCCTTTCCAAGTAAAGTGCAATCTATAGTCTTTGAAAAATGATATTTTTTTTGAACGAACAATGTCTGAAGAATTGTTTCCTCATCCATTCTTATCATTTGCGGAGATTATTTTGATATTCATTTGTGTGAGTGATTTCATTAAAAACCTTTCAAAGTTTGAAATTTTCCAAAAGCAGTTTATAGTGGAATCATAAATCGTAATTTTGTAGGTTCTTTACTTCGTGGTGTGAGAATAAGCCTATTAAAATATCTTGTGAAGGATTTTTATTTCTAATCACCTTATGAAGAGTGTGCAAAAACATTTGATGCTATGATATGAAATTATTTCTTGTGGTGTTAATATTGATTTCTTATTTGCTGAAAAACCTTTCTATCACTTCCTTAAAACATTCATAAAAAGCGACTGTTTTCTGATGGTTTCGTTTGTAAGCAGTGAGGGCATAGTGTTCATTAATTCTAAGCAGTATGATTCTAAATGTAAAAAGATGTTTTATAAAAATAAGGAACGCTATTTTTATATAAATATGAGATTTAATTCACTCTCCTAGAAAATTATGTGGAACATTATTTTGTACATTTTTGCAATAATTTCAATAACAAAGTTAAGTAATTTGATTAATTTTTTGCTATCGAATAAAGTGATTTAATTTATTTTGAAGTGGAGGAATTTTTATTTATTTCTTCATTAATAAATCTATTATTTTGCTTAAATTTTTATAAATAACTATTGATAACATTAAAAGCACTTTTATTATTTTTCTAGCATAAATGTGTGAAGATTACAAATTTATATAATAAAATATCAAAATTACTAAATACATATCTTCCAGAAATAAATGTATTGGTCTACATGGGTCGAAAAGCTAAAATTAGGAGCATAAAATGTATACGCTGGAGTTTATTCTCAAATGAAATATTGTCATCAAAATATAAAACTCGGTTTTTATCAATTTTAATCAAGAGCCTTTTAATCAGAAAAAAATAGGGAAAAACCAACACAGATTCTAGGTCATTCCCCTCCGCACCCTATAATGAGCATTCATTTAACATTCATTGCGGAGAATCGTCTTCAACGTGGGAAATCCGTCCTGAGATAAATACACTCATTTGTCTTCATTATCTGCTCTTCAGAACTATCGGCTTTCTTTCTTCTTTTCTCTGTGTAGAGAATATTAAATGAAATGCACTGGATATTTTTGTCTTGGATGCCCAAGTTCATTATTTGTTTGTTGTATTTATAATTTACACGTGCTTTCTTTTATCCCCTTTTTTATTATTTGCGATTTGTTAATTCATTTGATCTTGGTCTGTTTAGAACCCGATGTTTCTCATCCTGTGCATTCCTTTAAATGTAAATTTTTTATTTCAAGTTGGATTCGAAATTATTTTTTATTGTTTCATTACAAAATATTATCTGCTTTGTCGTTCAACACCATACCTTTTACTTTGTGTATAAATTAATGCTGAAAACATCAAAATCACTACTCACATGTTTCTATATTTTACAGGACATAAAAGATTTTAATTCATAAAACAATTTTAGACATGCAACTGTTTCAAGGGTTTCTACAGAAACAGGAACCTCTGAAATTTGGATAGTTTATAATAAAGTATCGAACTATGTGTAGAAGGTTACTATTGAGATAAAAAAAAATCCATTATATTTTAGTATTTAGATTTGTTTTCAAAAATATATAAAAAGGAAAATATTAGATATACTAGAGTGTATCTTAATTAAAATATTTAACTATTATATTTTTACATTAAAATTTGTGTCACTTAAAATTTGGATCAGGTGCGTACATTTATATATTGCACTTACATACAATTGCCGGAATAGCCAGAAGTTCATGAAAACTTTAAAATTGTGTAAAAAGGAAGAGATAATGATAAAGATAAACGTTTTGAAAGGAAGTAGAAATAAAGAAGTCTGATATATGCTTAAAAGCCTCTAATAAAAAGTTGAAAGGTATTGTTCCACTCTGACTGGACTCAAACATCCAACGCCTGTCTTGAAGTTCCTGCAATTCATTCCGGCATGTTATATCCTCCTGTAAGGGGTGATGCAGGTCGCCTTAGTAATGTAGAATGTGCTGGTGGTCATGTTGAACATTTTTTATCGAACAAATAAATGAATCAAATATACTGTTGTCATGTTCATTAGGTTTCAGGTTGTTAGCACTCATTTCTTATGACTTTTTAACTGACTTTTTCTTTGGTTTCTGAATAAAATTTAATTTCTTTGTAACCCCTTTCTTGCAAATAAGATTCTACTATTTAAGTTGCTATAACCAATAATTTCGATTGTTTTCATCATACTTAAAAATATATATATCTAGTGCAGATTCAACATTGTTTAAAACTTGAATATTGAAAATATTACTTTTACAAAAAAAATTAATAATAATAATTGAAATCAGCTAGTGACATGTACAATAGTTGCGTATTTTTTAAGAAAATTTTTATGTATGTATATTTTATTTAGTTTCAATTTACTTTACAGTTTTTACATCATTAATGATAAAATTATGGTATTCCTAAATATATTTATCTACAAGACAATTAAAGGTATTTGGACTGCCCATATATATATATATATATATATATACATATTTCTTCACAATATATTATAAATTTTCGATAAATTTCGTACTTGAATGGTTACTAGACATTAATGTATTTCACAATATGTACAGTAAAATATTTAATACTTTTCAATATCCCAATTAAGTTCCCATAGCTTATCGTTTACAAGATTTTGAATAAAATCCTATCTTTAGAATATATTGCAAAAACTAAAATAGTGTTATATCAATTTTAACTGGGACACTTTTTTAAAAATAATATATAAGGAATGAAATTCTTTTGAATTAATATCTTTACATAAATTTGTTAATAATTAGATAAATTTCAAAGATTTTCTTTTAAAATGAATTCATTTTGAATAAATCAGTCTTGTAAATGAAATAAGTTTACTTATTTTAATAATTATGATACAGTTTCAGTTATTTGTATTTATTCACAATTTGTTGGTAAAGAATATTCTCCGCGAAAGAATCATATTTGAACTCTGAAACCAAGATATGCATATAATGTTTGAGAAAAGAATCAGAGATTAAAACCATTGAAATTCATTCATGGACAGTACCACTAGTTTAAAAATGTCTTCGACGTGTTTTCGAGGAGTGACAGAATCTTGTACTATTGCTGTAAGTGATCAAGCTTCCCTAGGGATCGATCAGTTAGTTTCAATTTACTTTACAGTTTTTATATCATTAATGATAAAATTATGGTATTCCTAAATATATTTATCTACAAGTCAATTAAAGGTATTTGGATTGCCCATATATATATATATATATATATATATATATATATATATATATATATATATATATATATATATATATATATATATATATTTATCTATGACAATCACATAAAGTATGATTGTCTGAATTAGCAACTGAATGATTAGCTCTTTGTCCTTGAGATTCAACGCTTCTTTAGCACAAATTCAAACTCAGAAATTGGTGCTTTAATAGCTTAGAACTAAAGAATTTAGAACTGTAGAAACCAGTTGAAAAGAGCCCTTATGACCAAAATAAGTCTCAGAACAACAAAAATTTCAAACTGATGTAATGGTTACAAAGGATACTTTCTAATCAATAGTTTTTTTTTTTTTAAACAGTTGATTCCAGAGTTTTCACACACCTATGCTTCGGTTATTAATATTGGAGGATTTTTTCACTTTGTTAAATCACTGCAGGGTTATTTTTACCCACGAGAGATATTTAAACCGGTACTTAAAGACAGTTTCAGATACAATAAAATATTTCAGTCCGAGGTGGGATTCAAGCCACGAACTGCTGAATCAAAAACCGGAGTGATAATCATTCCGCTATCAGCTTGGCCTACATAAAATAAAGAGCGAAATGATATAACCCCTATAGAATACTGCTTAGCAAAATTGAGAGCAGTATTATTACGGGCATAACACTTATTGTAAGAGGTAGTCATCACAATATATATATATATATATATATATATATATATATATATATATATATATATATATATATATATATATATATATATATATATATATATATATATATATATATATATATATTCTCCGGTCTCATCCTATGTAAGGAAGTATAGTTTTCATATACAGGATGATTTTTAATAAGGATAGGTACAGACATAAATGATTTTCTGATAGCACAATTCTCTCACATATTGTTGTCTTGAAGGTGAACAGGAATCTAAATGTCTGCTCTTTCTTTAAGCTGATAGCTCCGATGATGTGAAACTAACACATTCCGTTCTTCAATCAACTTTGCTGCTTGAGACCTATAAGTTGAGCTTTATAAACATATGACAACTGCTCTTAACATCATTGTGTGTGTGTGTGAGTATAAACGTAAGATATATTTGCGTAAAATATCCCACGTTAAAGGCGTGTATCCGTCTTGTTAATCCAGTTGTAAATATTCACTGGAATGCCCCAGCCTCTATTATTTTCTTACATCACAATTTATTTCTGCTTTGTATTATTCCCCCCCCCCAGTGCTTATTTGTGTCTATTTATTGATCAACTAACCAAAACATAATAACTGGCCAAATTTTATAGTTATGGTTCAGTTTTACAAAATATTTTGTTTGGAAAAGTACGCGTATTTAAGACATAAATTTATAAAAGGAAAAAGTGTTTGAAAGAAATATTATTTTTATTTATTTTATATATTAACTAAACATTTTAATATAATGATGAAATAACTATGTAGGAACTAAAAGAAATATGAAGATTGATTTGGTTACTTAATATTTATAATTGTTTCATGGGCTTATAATAATTTTAATTTATTTAAAAATTATTTATTACAAATGAATTATATCAATAGCCATTAAATTAAATAATCTTTAACATGCGAGAAATTTAAAAAAAACTAATAACTAAAAACATTTTAATGAAAAATATATGTAAAAATGTATGCATTTCATTACTGGGCTAATAATCAGAGGAATTAAAGGGATTTTAAAAATGTTCAGATTAAGTGAAAATTAATAATATATAGAGAAATTGAGGAAATTTAACTTCGTTGATCAAAACGGAATAATACAATTGGAAATTATATAATTTCTTTATTGATCTATATTTCCTATAGATATATTTGTCAAGGAACTTACTTATTTATTTAATGTTAAATAAATAGTAGTTTGATCACATTCCTTGAATATTTGATCAATTATTAAAATATTATCGAAGAAACTAACTTTAAAAATGTTTGTATCATGCAAAATAACTTAAATATCTATTGCAAAAATTGTGGAATAGAGTATACATAATATAATTAACTACTGAAGTATAAATTATCAACAACAAATTATGTTTTAAGAAAATTGTGCTATATATTTGTAGATACAATTCTTTTTTTTAATAATTTTAGATAAATAATACTTAATTTAAAGTACATTTATATACTTCAATGCAAGTCATTTATAATGTAATAAATTATAGTTATCTTTTAACAAATTAAATAAAGCTTTCAATTAAATAAATCATAAACAATATTAAAATGAGTATTACAATTAAGAAAAGGTCTTAAGTTAATTTGACACCTACTACAAAACATAAACTCATCCAGATTCAAATTCTCGCGCTAAAAGAACTCAAATAAAATGATTGAAGTGTCTCATTCCAATGCAAAATAAGCCTTTGAGGATGAATAATTCAAAACTTCGGATGAGATTGAGATCTTTAATTATATAAGATCAAATTTAAAAAATAAAAGTTTCAAAAAGTTAAAAATCTTAATCAAGGAAATAACTACATATACAGTAACAATCATGAAGAACTGGAATATAAATTAGAATAAACCTTAAATTCTAATTACAACTTTAAATACTTTCCCTTAATACTTCAAAAAAATTAGACCCTCATCAGCCAAACAAAACCAGAAAGCTCTTCAACTTTCATACAAAGGAAACGCAATTGATGATAACAGAGCATTTTAAATACGATGTAGGGTGAAATTAGTTCATTCTTTCATGCAATTACTTAGTATTTAATTTCACACGCTTGCCTTCGCTTTCCATCAAAATAAATAATGAGTATTGACTGACACAATCTGAAGCTAATAATCTCCCGGCCTTAAGAGTGACGAAGGGCGTCTCTTTCATTCCCAGATTTTAAGCGCCCTATTTGACTCGGGCCAAATTACTTTATCAATATTTCACGGATCTCATTTTTTAAGACTCCCTTTTTAAAATAAAAGTTTAGGGGAAGTGATAAAGGAAAGGACTCCGCTAAGGAGGGTGACGTTTACGAGACATGTTTTATACTCTGTGAAATTGAATTTTTAATTTTCTCTCTTTGAGTGTTTCATTTTTTATCCAGTTTTTATTTCGTTTGCTATTATTATTAGCTACTAGTTTATCTGTGTTTCTAGCATCGTTTCATTCATGGGAAAGAGTTAGATTTGATTGAAAACATGTTCCTTTTATTAGTATCATATGTTCCATATTTCATCCGCAAATAGTTCACATTTTTGTTTTTGACATAAAATTTCAATTTGTAGCAAAATTTTCAAAATTGTTTTATAAATTATGTAATATTAAAAGAAATATAAAATTAGTAATATGCAAACTGTAAAGCATAATAAAATTTAAAAAGTATTTTGTGAAATTTAACACATTGGAATAAAATGCTATTTTATATATTTAAAGAAAGAAAGATATTGAAAAAAAATTAAATCTAAATAAATCATAAACTCTAATTTTTAGCTAACTTTTAATTACAATAAACACAGTTTCATTTAGAATATGGTTAGAGGGTATAAATATATATTGAGTTGTTAGGAAAGTAATTTCGTTTTTTGTAACTGTATCAGTTTTTTGCTCGTAAAAACCAACCATTTTGAGAGTGTGGATTCATGGTACTACCAAAAAGGTGGCAAAAGTTATTGTACTAGAATTGCCAATATACAATTCAATGAAATTTTCATTCACTTTTATAAAAAACGAAAAAACTTTCCGAACCTAAAACATTTTTGGCATTATATCATTTTTATTAAATTAATACTAATTAAAAATTACCTTAACTTATTAAATATTTTACAACAATACTTATTTAAGAATAAACTTTTCACTAAAAAATTTAAAAACAAGATTTATAAATAGGGACTATATCAGTACTATAGTAATATGTTAATGACATTTGGACATCTCCTATTTGTGAAGCTAAAATATGAAATTAAGTAACTCACAAATATCAGAACTTAAAAGATTGCGATAAAATTTGGTGAAAATAAATTGATGGAAACTATTTTAATTTAAAAATGTTTTAAATTGCTTTATGAAAAAAATTTATTAAATTGATTATTCGTGTACTAGTAGTAATATCCTACTATCTTTCACTTTTTTCAGTAATTTATTAAAATATTTAAAAATTTGCTAAGTTAATATTTTTACTGTTAAATAGTAGCTCTTAAAAATGTAATTCATAACAATTAATATTTTATCTGAATCATCTTTTAACATTAATACTCTCTTTGAAAACTAAATAATAATAGTTTAATTATTTTAAAAAGAATATTTTTGAAAATAAACTCTATATATTTTGATTATAAAATATTTTTCGAGACGTGATTCTTTCATTGAACTTTTTCAAGATTCAAATAGATAAAAACTACTGAAGTATAAATGCGTTCCCTTAAGTAGTAATAAGAAATATACAAATGGTATTATTACAATTTTATTCTTTCCATTGCTAATAAAGCAAATTATTTCATTCCTTTTAGGCTATCTTTAAGTATCAAAATATTAATCTGCACCCATGAAATAATCTATGAATTTTTGCTATTAGTTAACAGATTACTTTTATTTTTCTATCGAAAGGAATTTAGATATTTTAGCCGGAAGCTATATAAAATTGAATATATAATTACAACTCTATTAGCACACACATACCTTTTTCATTTCTTCTTTAGCAAAAAAATCTACATGCAAAAAAATTTTACATATGTTAGTTTTTATTTGAAATATAAGTTCAAATGAATCCTTATTTTCAAAAATTAAAATTGAGTATTTTTCTAATTTATCATCTTTATTAAATTAGTTTAGAAAAAAATTAGTTTTCTTTAAATATTTTTATCCTTCATAATTCTTTGAAACAGTTCAAACATATATTGTAAAATATTTTGTAATTTCCTGCGATTTTTACAGCTTGTAGAATCCTTTTAATAAATACTAGTGCTATATTTGTGTTTGAATCTTTTATAAAATTACTATAATCATGTAATATTATGCAGAATTTTTATAGGGTTTTAATTAGAAAAGGAAATGTAAAAACGTTAAAAGTATAAATTCTTTAGCTTAGAGAGGCAAAAATATAAAATAAACACATATACTTAATTTGTAAAATGCTCATTTATTGTTAAATTTTAATGAGAGATGAAAGAAATATAGAAATTCATTTTTTTCTCAAAACTTTTATAAAACTATACTTAAAAATTACAAGTTTATTTTGTATAATAACTATTTTCTGCAGTTACGTTCAATTTAAAAATTGAATCATGCAAATAAAAATTCAAGTTTTTTGAAGCCAAATTAAAAACAGGCTGAAATTTGCTATACAGGTGGGTGGAATCACACAAATATATTACGTATTAATTTATATATTTTCAAATCCTGTCTTTTTTTTTTAGAAATGGGTAAATAGAGTTGTGAGAAATCACCATTGCGTAGTGCTATTAAAGTTATAAAAGATATATAAATAAAAATGTTTATAAAGAAAAAAAAAGATGTATAATGTTATAAAAATTTAGAGTCATGAGGAAAATGCAAATAAAAGACTTTAAGAAAGTTGATACAATTTATTTTACAGACAAATGTACTTTTACAGTTTCCTAAGCACGAATGAATTGCTTAAATGCAGGATGATCAATTGTAGATATTACAGGATCTTCCAGTATTTATCATTCCGTCATTTCATGTTTATGGAAGTTATTCCAAGTCAGGAAAATAGTTACCCGAAGACATACAAGTGATCTTAGAAGAGTTATGAGCACTTGAACATTTAGCTCGTACACAGTTCCCATCGCCAGTTACTCTCAGCCATTTGAACATGACTCAACAGAAGATTTGGGGATTACTTGACTCTGTGACAGTTAGTCATCTTATTAAAAAACTTATAGTTAAATGTTGTAAATTTTTATACAGATGAAATATGCTCATATAATCTCTAAATATTAGGTGTTATTTGTTTTGAGATTAAATAACGCCTATATGTTTATAATTCCAATAAAGTATTATCTTATAATTGATAAAAACACAATGCTCTTTTATCTGTTGTTTCAGGAATACATTTATCTGCTGCTTTTCTACTGCATTTCATATCAATCAAAGTTATCTTATTATTATTTTTTATTTAAATACCTTCTTGTTAACATTTAGAAGTGAGTATGTAAAGTGTAGAATATTTAAAATGCTCAAATAATATCTTTCCAAAATTATTTTAAATCTGCAAATTAATTATAGGAAAGTTTTTGAAAATTCGTATTTAAGAATATTTGAAATATCGTAAAGATCTAAAAGGCACCAACCTCGTATAGAATTTTTGAGAATTTCTTTAAGATATGAAATACGGAAAGAATTTGATGGTCATGTGAATAAGAATTAATTTCTATAAATTTATTCTGTATGCGATTCTTCACTAATGTAAGGTTTAGTTGACATTATTACGTGTACTTTATTGATTTTTAATTTCAGATTTTCGCATCATAGGTTAAAAATACTGAAACGAAACACAATAAAAGCGCATAAACAGAGTAGGAAAGTTATTGTATTTTCGCAAAAATTACTGTGTGATGTGACTGCATGAAATAAAATAAGAATGCGCAGTATTCTTTGAAAATAATTTTTTCATTCATTTTAAATTAGACTTTTCATGTCATAAAGATATTCTGTTTGCCTAACAGGATTTTATTTAGTCAAACTGGTCAAATTTCTGGCCATAATAATTACAGTGGGGATCGTTTCTATAAAAAAGTTGCACTAATGTCTTAGTGCCATAATTTCTGTAAAATGTTTCAAAAGATTTCCCCATACTTTATTTAGGTAATTAAAAAATTGTCACACTCGGAATGCACATTGTCAGTATTTTAACACACGTCTTTGACCAACAAACCAATCAGAAGTTTATATATGTGTGTAATATATGTGTATAAGTATGTATATATGCATACGTAATATAAAAATCTATAATAGATTGTTGAAACGAGGTTATTTTCCAATATTTTATACTTTACTTTTTATATTTAATTTCTTTATATTTACTCCAAGAATCAGTTTCACAATGGGGTTTAAAAAACCTATTTATATTCAGAGAGTATGATTTGAATTCGATAGACTTTACGATAAATGTTATAGCGCTATAGAAAAAAATTTCATTTTAATGAAATCAGTTATTAATTCATTAAAGTAAATCACTTAATAAAATTTTTAATTCCTAAAATAAGGCATTTTTCAGCCAACATTTTATGTGAAACCCACTTAAAATATTAAATACAAAAGTTAGAAAAATTCTAAAGTGCTTTATTTACGTTTTTTATTTTCAGTATTAAATGTGTAATTAGAAATTTAACTGCAGGGCATCTTGTCCTAGTTTTTTAGATCATAACTTTTCAGCGGCAATTTTTAAACTTTTTGTTCTATTTTGCATTTCTTTTACGTGATCTGCAAACGTAATGTTATTTTTAAAAAGAGATGCTCGTGAAAGCGAAAACAATGAAAAAATCTTTTAACTCATTCACTATTTTTATTTCCCAGAATTAATTATCATATTTGTTTTTTTAATATTTAATTTTCATAATTAAATACAGAAACAAGGACATTAATACTTTCTAAGTTACTTTTAAAAAATTTTATTCTGTTCGAATTTAATTTTGCGTGATACTCGGAATTTAAATGCAGACTTCCTTCTAAGATTACAATGCACATTTCCTGCGAAAGAAAAGCATGCTGTTTTCATTTCACAGAATAAAACACAGGAATAGTTTATTATTTGAGTACTTTTTGCCATCTTGGACCGTCATAAAAATTCAAGAAACCTTTCCACAGAGAATTGAAGTAAGTTATGTGGCGACAATCGTTTCTACCACTCTTTTTAAGCAATCCTTATTGCTCTTCCATCGTTTCTGAAGCGTATACCAGTGAGACATTTTAGATGGTGATAAGTCCTATTTATGAGGTTGAAAATAGTCTCTCTTCCTCTTATTTTACCATTTAATATCAAATATATACCGATAAAGTGAAACAGTCTCTTCTCGTGGCCTTATTTTAGAATAATTTTAAAATATATTTACTTCTTATTTTTCCTTTTTAAAAATATATGTGGTATGTTCATTTAAGATATAAAATTTAAGTTAAAAAAAACTATATCTAAGTAGGCATTTAGCTACAATAATGCAGGTTTTGTGGTGATAAACACAAAATTCAATTAAATTTTAACTGTTGTGATTTGTAAGCCAATTAAAATTCCCATTGAAATAAAAACCATTTTCAATGAGTTTGCATAGTTAATACTCATAATTTCCTTTTATTATTCCCTGATTCACAAATGTCAAATTCACAAATTTATTTGAAAAGAATAAATAAATTTCTGTCCAGAAAATATATATTAAATGCATATTTTTATTGTATGGCTACATTTCAAAATAGTTAAATATAACTTAGATTTTCAATTTAATTATTTAGATTACATGATAAGTTTTTTTTTAAATTTTATATGTTAAAATATTAGGATAATATATAACACCTAAATTCTGATAGAAAATTTTCTATTGTTAATGTTTATTCAAAGTAAACATTATATGATTTAAAGCAGGGAATATGAGATAAAAAATGAAATGATCTACTTAATAATTAATTTTTAAGTGAGTACTTATCAGTCTCATTTGAATGTATTAGTGCATAATATTCCCTCGTAATTGAGGTTTCTTAACACCCCTAAATATTTTATTGGGTAATAATGCAAAAGATTTTTATTATTAATATAAAAAATTAATCTGATAGTATCAATAAACACCGAAAAGGTGTTTTGCGTTAAATTCTGAATTTGTACGTTGATAAAGTACTCATTTAGGAAAATTCTTTCAACTATTAATATTCATTTTGCAAATTTTTATTGAATCAAACAGTGAACGTAACTTAAGACAGTTTATTCACTAGTTCAAACTAAACGATAAAATATTACATATTTCAAAAGAATTCATAATATTAACTTTAATAATTTCATTTATATAGACACATCTTTTATATTCTCAGTACTTGAATAAAATCCTTTTTAAAGAAATATAAGTAAAATTGCATAGAATCTTTTATTCTATGGATTGATATCTTAGCTCATTTAAACTAATATAGAGAAATAAGTTTATACGATACGTGTTTCAATATTTTTAATGAAAACATGGAATTAAATGTGGCTTTCATATGTATTTTATGTGAGGTAATGTAAAAAATAAAAATCACAATAAAATTACCAAATTTAAAAGCATTCTAACTGAAATTGTAATATGTAAGCAGTTTTTAGGAAAACGTATTTGTCATTCTCAAAGTATAAGACATGAATCATATGGATATTTTCTTCATTCCTATTATTGCAATGTTATTTTTATTCATATTTCTATTTTTTTTATTTTAACAATCGTACCGCATTTTGATAAGCCAGAATAAAAGGAATATTTGCTGAATACATTATGAAAGGAGCATTATACATAAAAGTTGCTTAAATTTATTATTTTGACCGAATTACAGAATTTATGGAAAGTTCATGCTTATATTGAAATTTTTTATCATCTCTCTACATGAGAATTTTTATTATTTCTCATCTAACAAAGCCAATATCATCGGCGCTCTTCTCTTTGAAACAAACATTTCATATTTTAAAATCTCCCTACAAGGCATGCGGAAATTTATATCAACTGAGCCAATGATAGAACAGAACTTTGAAGAAGAATTTCAAGAGAAAAAACTGGCTGAAAAAATGTAACTCCCAATCCTTGTAAAGCTTTCTTGGAATTTATGATCTCGTTCACCCAACTTTTAAATTCTCAGCATTTCAAAGTTGGTTGTTTATAGCTCTTGTTCACCGGGTTTTTGCACTATTAGCATTTTTCTTGTTAGAAATGAAAAAGGACGAATGTAAAATTGTCACGCTGCTAAATTGTTATTTTAGATTCGGCAGTCTAATGCAATGTCATAAAAGTTTCTCATGAAACATATATAAAATGAATTTTCTCCTCATAGGGCTTCATCATGTATAGTTTTCTCATTTAGAGTATTCCTTTTAGAGTTATTTTATAGGAGGAGTTTGTGTGTGTATATATATATATCCATGTTATATATATATTTATATAGAACAATTAGATAACTCTGAAACTATAGGATAAAGTTGTAAGCGTTTTTATTATAGAAATTCATGGTTTTTCCTAAAATAATTTAACAAACGTGGTTTGCCACAGCATCATTAGTTAATGATTTAGTTTAAGAACGAAAGTAATTTTTTAAACTATGTATATTTTTGCAACTAATAAGTGATATTTTGTTATTAATTTTATTAGCTTTTTCTAAATCTGTATTTTTATAATTGTTAAATTTGATTACAGTTTTCAAGATATTATACATTTTGTAAATTATGTATTTTGTATAAATAGTAATTAGTAACAAGTTTTTAGTTATTGTTCTTATTTTATTATTTTTCCTTGAAGTATATATATTGGTAAGAATTAAATTGTTCGTAAAATTTTAATAATGATAGATATAATGGTAGCGAACTGAAGGACTCAGAACTCATTGCAATAATATTGAATAAATTGAAATGATTTTTTTTATAAATTATTTATTATTTAAATTTAACTAGTGGGTGATGATTGTGTTTATTGGTTTGAATTATGCAATAAGACCAATTATAATTAATGTTTTTAATGTCAGATTATAAATGTAATTAATGATATTTTTAACAATATCATAAATGTAATGAAATAAATATTTTTTCTTCATATGATATGAATGTTTTTTAAAATTTCCAATCACAAATCTCATAAATGTACAGTATAAACACTGAACCTCAAAAACACTGAGTGAAATTAAAGAATATTAAATTAATATAAAATTAAGGAATAAGATATCAGTTATAGAAATTTTAACTTTGACTTTAATTTAAATATATACAATATTATTCGCAAACACATTAAATATTAGTTAATCATATAAGAAAATATTTACAATAATATATATATATATATTTATATATATATAATATTCAATAGTAATATTTATAGATCCATGCTAAGCTATACATATGGAAATATTTCCACAAAAACATATTTAAGATCCAAAAAGGAAACATCAAAAATATATTTTTTGCTACTGAATAGGAACATTTACAGAATTCATAGAAAACACTGACTGTGATTGAGGGCAATTTTTTGAGACATTCGCCCATTGACTTTCATCAATATTTGTTATTGATGTATCTTTACTATTCCTTCAAGAGAATAAAAGAAATTTCATTTTCAAAATTGATTACAAATAATATGTTTCAATATTATTTATTTACCTCAAATCAAGCGCATTGTCTTTATTAAAGACAAAATTAAGCCCATTTAATGTATTTTATAGTAAAACGCATTCATTTTTTCTTACCATATATTTTAAATTGTTGAAAATATTGCTATTTTACAAAAAAAAACTAATAAATAAGAAACTTAAAAAAACATATTTCTACGTTACTAAAAAATCAGAAAAAATTTCATTTTTATAAAAACTTAATTCATATTTATATTATGTAGTGTGATTTTCTTGTGCCTAATCTAATTACTAAAAATGTTTAATTTAATAGTTGTAAATAACAAATAGATTTAAAATCAATTCTCTTTTAAATTAGTCTTCGTTTTTTTCAATTTGGTATATTTATTATATTTCAGGCAAAATTTCTAATTCATGGTACATTTACATGTTTTCGAGTTTTAATAGAAATATAAGAATATTTACTATATTCTTACAATTTAGTGAGAAATATTTCTAGACAAAATAATAGAAATCTCCATATGTAAATGGCATTGGATTACGATTGGCATATTAAAATTCTGTATTCCAATATTCTAGATTGCAAAATTAATTTTATTTCACTTTGAAAGAAAAAGAGAATAAATTTATGATAGGATAAAAATAAAGTGGTTAATGAGTAATTTTATAATTATTTAATGATTTTTCAATGAAAAATAAGCCTTTTTTATAAAAACTTTGTGAAGACTTTAGTCAGCACTCGGGAATCTGGGGTTTTGGATACCAGGTCGATTTTATAAATGTGAAGCATGCAAAATTTACGAAGAGGTTCATCTTAAAATTTTTATTAAAAATTATACATCGACCATTTCATTTAATATTCTATTTACTCACGTATGCATAGCAGTAGTATAAAAAATCCATATTTATGCGAAATTTAAAGTTTTATGCTATCAAAACTAATTGTAAAATTTAATAAATATACTACATTCGCACATTATAAATAATATAATGTATATTATATTTCACATTGTTGGAGATTACAGTTTAAGAAATGCAGTGATATCTTGGTAAACAGTTAAAATTTATCTGACTTAAAAAGAAATGTGTAATGAGATATTTATTATTTTACCACCTAACTATTTTGAAATAATAAAAAATCCTAATTATAGGATTATTCTGCTCCAAGTAAAAGATCACGCATTAATCCCAAACACTAATGAAAAACAAATTTGCTTTTGTATGTACTTATGTCAGAGTAGCTATTCAAAATTCACCTGGATTCTTTCCTTGCACTTTGTGAATACAGTATACTGTTTCTGAAATGTCCGCTTCATTTTTATTGAAATGATACAAAATCCTAATTATAGGATTATTCTGTTCCAAGTAAAAGATCACGCATTAATCCCAAACAATAATGAAAAACAAATTTGCTTTTGTATGTACTTACTTATGTCAGAGTAGCTATTCAAAATTCACCTGGATTCTTTCCTTGCACTTTGTAAATACAGTATACTGTTTCTGAAATGCCCGCTTCATTTTTATTGAAATGATACAAAATCCTAATTATAGGATTATTCTGTTCCAAGTAAAAGATCCTACATCAATTCCAGAGACTACTGAACAACAAGTTTGCTTTTTGCATGCACTTATCATTGATTAGTTGCTCGAGGTTTACATGGATTCTTTGCTTACGCTTTGTGAATACAATCTACTGTCTATGAAATGTCCACTTAGATGCGTAAAACATGAAGTGGAGTTTAAAAATCCTTATGCAGCATTTGAGTAATAGGTTGTCCGTTATACAGTGTCAATTTAAATTAAGGGGAAAGCAATTCATTTTACTGTTATCAAAGAAATTTTCTAAATTTTCACTGAAAATCTTAACTTATGAACAACTAAGATGTTTTTATAACCACATCTCATAAAATATGTTATTGTACGTAATTTAAAGAATTTAAGAAATTTCGGTTGTAACCAAATTATTTTTGTGGTGAATAGTGTGGCCTTATTATTTATATTGTTAGATAATATATGTATAAATGTTTTAAATGAATAAAAGATCATATTCTCCTCAATTGAATGCCGTGAAATTCATAGGAGTGTAAAATTAAGTAACCTATTAATTTGCAGCTATTAAGAGACGTTATTGAAGTAGAAATTTTATTCCAGGAGCACATATAAAGTAGAAATATTTATGATTAATATAAAATAAGTTATAGAATGTACGTAACTTATATACATATTTTTCATATTTTGGTTATAATTTTAGAAAGATAAATAATTGAGAGAGATGCATATTAAGAACGATTAAGCTACGATAGATTGTGTAACAGATTGATTTGAAAGGATTAAGAAACGTTAATGAAGTAGTAATTTCATTTCAGGTACATATATAAAATAGCCCGAAAAAAGAAGTTCAATATAAAATAAATTATATAATGTACATAATTTATGCTTTTCATATTTAGTTTGGAAAGAAGGTAAATAATTGACAGAGATGAATAGTATAAGGTGATAATTAATTCAAAAACATATGGCTTTGAATATGTAATAATGTTTTAGACCTCCATACTATACGATTTTGTAAATGTAATCAAATTTATTCTATAAAACTGATATTTGAAATTCAAGGTTTTTTTTTATGTTAACGAATCTGTAAGAAATAAATGTTTTTCTGATCGTAGTTTTTCTTCTTCACTTTTTAGAATCCTGATAAGTTTTTACGAGAATATATGTATTCATTTTATTCAATAATTTTTTTTTTATGAAATGAACCGATTTTTACGTAGAATTATAAAATAAATGATAAGCAATGATGTTATTTTTTTTACCAATATACGTTAATAATTTCAATTTTTTATGTCTCGGAGAAGGGATTTTATAAAACTATAATTTTTCATATAAAATAAATAAAAGCGTTTACATTTTAGTGATAAGAATAACCACGCATATTTTGGTTTTTATTTGAATTTGAAAAATATTCACTTCATTTTATTTTATTGACGTGTCTATTGTTGTGAACTCGAAAATGGAAAGGTTTTAGATGACATTGAAATCACCTTAAATGACATTCATGTCTCTCGGAGCAGATAATAGTTTGGGTTACAGTTATGCTTTTCAAACGAAAAATGTGGTTTAAGTTTGAAGTTTTTTTCTTAACATTTTTGTGAGATTTCATGTAGTTAAAAATGTAATACTTTTACTGTTAAAATTTTACTGGAAATTCATATTTTTTCCGTATATATTTAGATAATTCAATATATTTTGCATTTATCAAAATATATTTTGCGTCAATAAATCACGAATTTTGTGAGATAACATGTTTTTAGACTTCAAATAGTATAAACTTAGGATAAAGTATTTGTAAGGTCAGGAAACATCCGTAAAAATATTTTTCCTATATATTCAAACATGATTGCATTAAAATAGTTGAGTATTTGAAAATATTTTAAATATTTAAATTTTTATAGATTTTTGTATAACGAAGAAAAATTTGAAATTGAAATTCTTAAATTTTTAGAATATCTTTTTTGAAATCTAGAATTAATGACAAGATGTCCCTGAGACTTAACTATGGCTTTTTTTTTTTTTTTTTTTTGCAAAATATTTTTTCGTTAGCTTTTTTCTTAGTTGATTGATTGATGATAGAACAAATAGATTTTAAAATTACATTATTATTACTAATTACAAAATAAACTTTAAGTCTTCATTAAACTAAATTAGTAATGAACTTTTAAATATATATATATTTAAGTTCATATATTTTAATAATTTCTTTCAATAACTCAAATCAGCTTATCAAAAATAAAACATTTGGTGAATATATTTATTAGATATTAAAATTGCTTGGTAATATTAATAACTTTATAGAATTATGTTTCAAATCAATTATGCAAAGTTTTCTGCAATTAAAATTAAAAACATTTTCAAATATATATCTGCGTAACAAAAAAATCACTCACCAGTTACTTACAACTCCTAAAATTATATAGGACATATTACGATTTTAAACAGTTAATTGTATGAATGTAGCATTTTCAGTTGTAAACTGTTGTTTATAAAAAAGTGACACATTTTTCTTTGTTTATATTTTGTTAACGTTTCCTTATTTTTTATTTATATAAATATTAAAACCTTAAACAATATAATAAATATTTCATATTCGAAATTTCCAGCTTATATTTATTCACAATTTATTAATTTTCTTGGATATTTTTCTGACAAAAATAAGATATTAAGCATTGGTATAATTATGTAATATTACTTAAATAATAATATTTAAGGTTATGTTAATTTTAATAATATGAAAATGTCAATATTTTAACTATATTATCAAACCGAGTGCTATTTTATATTTTTAATTTCAAAACTATAATTACAGCCTAAAAAGGAATAAAAGAAAACTGTTGATATAATAATTATTCGTGAAATTAGAAAATTTTATGTGTTCTTTCAAATTGTAATTTATGAATTTCATAAATTCTCCCATCAATCAAACTGCTGTTGTTTATTTCACAGTTCTTTACAGATATATATATAAATCTTGAATAAGCATTAATACATTGCCTGTGTTTTTTTTATAGCGTAATTAGAAAATGACGCTCAATTTAATTAACTGTGGGTAATTCATGCAAGCGTCGCATTTAAATTACACTGTAATAATTGATATCTAAATTGTGCTAAGCCAATACCTAGAATTTATCTGGGTTGATATAAAAATTCTTTTAATTATGTAACCAACATTTCGTTTTGAAGTACCGAACCATAATGTTTCTTAGCCATTGGTCTAATAACAATAATGCATCTTTGGTGTAGTGAAATATAAAAGCAGATTTTATGGCACTAAATATTTATCAGCAATAAAAATGAATAATGTATATGAACAAATAAATTAAAAGCGGATATGCATTGGGGGGGAAGGCCCTCGATTACCTACTGCAGAATACATTCGTTATCGGATGAAGTTTATGCTCTATATCCGTTGGGTATGACTCAAATATAACGAGAGGCGATATCATAGCTGTATAAATATCCTTTATTTAGACTTTCACTACGATGGTCACTTGAATAAAAATAATTCTTAACTTTGGTTTTCCCTATCAAAAATTATCTTAGTACAAATACTTATGATAATTACTTCGCTTAGAATTATTTTACGGTTAGCAATTTTTTGTTTCAGTAACCATATATCAAAATAAATTATTAAATTGTATTAGTAATTGATATTGTAAAAATAAAATAGTTCATTTAACCAAATGAAATGTCAATTTATATATATATTTTTACATACATTTTTGTTTCGAGTGCAACATCTTACACTAATGAAACCAATTGAGTAATTTTAGTATGTTTTTATTTATTATACCTTACACATTAGAAACTGTAAAATCTAACTTTATAATAGATATTTATAATTTTTGTCTGGGGAAATATATTGAATATAATATACAGAAAATGCAGAATATGAAGTTTAAAAATATTTCTAACTATTTTTCCCTCGATTTCACCAGATTTTTAATGGACATCATAATTTGATATTTTATTTGAAGGGAGAGAGAGAGAGAGAGATTTATTAACTAATATATTTTAATTTATTCATGATTCCTAATATGTGACTGAAAAATTAAAGCAGACTTCTAATAACGATTTCTTGATTTTACCAAATTAAAGTTACTAACATAAATACTTTAATTGAATTAATTCTTCCATAAATTTATATTTAATTTTATTTTCTATAGGTTCACATGTGTGATACATTAAGTATTTTATGTTTATTAAATAAATAGTATTTTTTATTATTTTATATACTTTCCTAAAATTATTTGCTTCCTTATAGTTGATTTCGAAAAAAACTTGATGGGCTTACGACACCTGTGAGAAGAATGTGTTACATGATTGTCACATCTAGAACGTTACTGTGGACTTTACTGACCATGGCGACAACACTGGCTATGGTAGCAGCCGTTATTACACCAACTTGGCTGATAGGTCCCTCACGTAGACTCAGAGGCAGAAATAAAATGGATACTGAAGACGAAATATTTACTCCTTCGTTAGGTTAGTAAAACTGAATACATTCTTTATTGTTCTGTATACCTTATTTATTGGTTTATTAGATTCTGTGATTTAATCTTTGACAGGACTTTTTTCAATTTAAATTTCTTATTTATTGTTCAGTTTTATTGTTTCTTGCTTATTGTATCTAGTGGTCATCAAAGATTCTTAGAATTTGTTTCAACAGAATTTATATTTTAATGAAGATTTTATGCAACTCAATCAAATTTTGTATATTGATCATAGTGTAAATTAGAATCCTGATTACGAATTGTTACAGCACAGAATACATTTTTATCTTTAAAAAATTAGTGCTTTTAAAAGTTTTATTAAACTTTTAAAAACACTAAGAATGTGTAAACTTGAAAAACTTTAAAAAATTGAATAATTTGCCAAAAAGGAAATTGTTTTGTTTAGAGTGAATAAATGTACGAGATTCAATTACCAGAATCCTTAGTACAACTTTAGGAAATTTTCAATATAGTATTTTAAAAGTTTAGTCAAAATCTATGTTAATCATTGAATTTAATATGTACATAGTAATATTCTTTTACAAAATAAAAGTGTTCTTAAAATAATAAGTCTGCAAAAGAGAATTTAAGCATTAATTTAACATTTAACCGTTAACACTGAAAATTTAACGCCGAGATGGCAGCCGAATGGTTAGCGCTCTTGCCTTCGGTTCAACAGTTCGTCGATTCGAACCCCACCTTGGGCATGGATGTTTGTAGTGGTTCGGAATCCACTCTAAACAGTAGGTCCCGGTTTAATTGGCCTTTGTGTGCAAAAAGTGACCGTTGAGTGACAAATAAACCAAACCTGAAAATTTGACAGTTAGTCACTATTAACATTTATGCAGTCAAAATCAATAGTATTATCAAATGAGTAAATTAAATACCAAAGACTTTTCACACAAATTAAATACATGTACATGTGTGTTTAGTTTATTTCTTATTCAATATTGAATATAAAGTTGCCAACTACTAAACCACATTGTTTAGAATAAAAGCTTTAAGATTCTTCGTCAGTTGATTATCGTGATCAGTTTAATATTTCAGATTATATTCCGCAATAAATAAAATAGTTCTAATAAAAATTTTATCCAATTATATTTTATTTCATACTAAAATGTTTTCCTTAATAAATTTCATAGTTTTGTAGAAAACCTTTAGTTATGATTATAAGAGTTCTGACAAACTTAAGTTATTTAAAAGTATAATGATATCATCAGTTATATCAAAAATAACTGGAACAAATAATCTTCATAGAACTGCTCATATGTTTATGCATATCAAAATAAAGTTCAAAATAATAGTCTCAAATCGGAGATGCTCTCATGTATATTTACTAATAATAGTACTTATTTACCATGAAATGTTTTTTTTTTTTTTTTTTTTTTTTTTTTTTTATTAACAACAATTGTTAGACTCTCCAAAATAATACTTTTTAAAAAATTTTCCTATTCTCAATGAAATTTCTATAATTTAACACTCACCATTAACATACCAGGATAAATTTACGCTTCATCAATCAATTGTCAAGGGAATAAAGAAAAAGAAAAATACCCAGGATTTGTGTGTGTTTGAAATATCCTTTTCGCTAAACTGTTTTGTTGCTTTATGTTTAGGTAAAAGTATTGTAGTTTTGTTTGCAAATTTTATTGTTCTTTAACGATTTTTTTTATTTAAGAGCAATGTATTTTCTCGTCATGCTATTAGTTTTGACATTATTCCATAAATCAATACATTATCATTATAAGGAGTTTTTTTTTAGATAAACTAAATAATAATTAGTTTTTCCTTGGTGAATTGATTAACAATATGCAGTCTAAATAGGTTTACTGGTATACAAAAATGAAATAAAAATATAAATTCTTAAAAATAAATAGTTAATGGAATTGCAAATGCAATAAAACAGAAAATATTTTATCAATGTTTTTTCACATTACTGTAGTTTGTGTATTTGTGAAATTATTTTTATCATTTCTAAGATTAATCAATAAAAGTACATTTTAAGTGCTTGTAGATTATAAAAGACTTTAATACACAACTGAATTGTTCTTTATTTTATCATATTATATATTTATCCTCAACAGTAAATATTTTATGATTTATATTTGCTTTATTTTAAAATTTTTCCTTCATATATATGTATATATTTATTGATGTATTTTTATTTAACTTATTATTTTTTGGAAACAAACTCTAGTTTAATGTTGTTTGATACTGTAAATTAAATTAATTTTTGTTCACTTAGTTATATCATATCATATTAAGGCCTTATTTTAAGCACGAAAAGAACTATATATAATATTTTTACTATCATTAATGACAATCATTAAAAATGGAATTTTTAACAATTATTTTAAAAGTTATAAAAGACAGTAACCACTTAATTTTTGTTATAATAATTTGCTGATAATATTTTAGCATCAAATAAATTTTAAATTTTTCTGTGAAGTTACTTAGTTAATATTTAAAATTATTTTTTCTTAATCTTCATTGTGATGGTCTAGTTTGATTACTTAGGCCGAACAGTAACTGAATTAAGGATAGCTGAGTTTAAACTGATGTTCCCAGTCTCTCTCTCTCTCTCTTTTGTGTGGGGTAAAAAAAAATTATGACCCATATGAGTGACAAACAAACTAAACACTGGAAGAAGTTGCGTTAGGTGCAGAATACTGTTGATGTCACATATCGAGCTGAATCATCATTTGACGATCGGTATTTCAGAGCCTACATTTATATATCCTTTAAGAAGGTTGTCAATCAGCCTGTGGCACAGACATCTCCATTTTGCATTATCGTCGAAATAGCATCATGTGGAAGGATGTTGTATTTTCATATAAACAACGCTTTTGTTTAACAAGTGAAAACCACCGTAAGACGACCTTGTGACAAGTCAAATTCAGTATCATTTGTGGAGTGCTATACTACGCAAAAACATAGTTTCATGGCTTTGGACTCCACAGTCTATGATGTGATTGTAGACTACCACTAGTTCACATTGTTTGAAAAATGGTGATTTAACGACAAGCAGTAGACGTATTGCTTCTAAAATCATTACCCTTTCTTCAGGGGATGACAAATTCCATTTATCAGTAGAATAGCACTAAACCGTACACATCACTAATCAGGCAACATGTTCTGCAAAGCATCTGAATACTTTCGTCATTTCTTAAGCCCTCCAAATCTTTCTAATTTAAGATGTGATTAAAGTTATAAAGATAAATATTTAAGATGGGATTGAAGATTGAACATCTTTTGCATAGGTTGCCAGCACCATATTCAGAAGTTTTGCTAAATGGTGAAGTAAAAATAGGAAGCCATTCTTTAGAAGTCAATCCGTTCATTTTTTTATTCTGTTTCTCGAGGTGTTACTGAATAAATTTCCATCAAGATTAACCTAAAATTTCAGCTCCAATTACAAAAGGTGGATACTTGGGTACAGCTCATTTAAATTGTGAGCGTAGCTTTTAAGAAAGTCAAAACTTAAACTCATTAGCTATTCGAAATGGGCAACGTTTATGATGTGTTCAAGATTTTATAACATTCATTATAATACGTCTTCCATGATGCTTTAACAGTTAATTAAGTTCGAAAGAGATTGCCTCAGAGCTATTATTAAAATGATCATGCAGATGTATTAGCTAACACATTGGCCACAAAGAAGTCTTAATTGTGCTGACTTGACAAGAGTAGATTAGAGAAAATACAAACAATCACAGGCGGTGTCTTGATGTAACTAAACATTAGACACATTTACATCAACAATCTTGCAATTATTAATCAGTTTTGTGTGATACATGATCAATAATATCATGTAGGCAACTTGATAACTCTGTATATTCAGATTTCGATATCTCTTAATGCAGTTGTCCTTAACTCATATATTTATACATTGTTGTGCTTGAATCAATTTGGATCTTCAAAAACCTGGATAACACCTGGCTGAAGAAATGTAAGCTTCAGGAACGAATTTTGCCAGTGCTAATTATAAAAGCAGAATCAAAGAAGTTATTCTTTCATACATTAACTTTTAAGTGGAATTTTTCAAAACATTTTATGAGATAGTCTGGGTAGCATCCATAGTACACGGTAGACAATATAGGTAGCATCTATAACATATTATGAGATAAACTGCTGAGATACTCATTTACTTTTAATTTTATTGTAATTTAATCTGATGACTCACAATTATTTTGTTGATGTATTACCATCAATGGTATTGCGAATAGTGCCAAATAGCTTAAGTCTCATTTATCAGCAAGGTCACTGCATATTAATGCACAATTTTTACAAATTATTAATAAAAGCATAATTTTTCTTGGGTGCATAGGTGGTATTGTGCTGTAAGGGACATTATCCTGAAGTGAAAATCATTGCTTGGAACACTTGAAATTTTCATACAGGAACCAACTTTTATCACTGTTAAGCATTTAATTGAATATGGATGAAGTATTTGGTAAGAAAGCAATGACATACGTGTTGCCATTCATTGTTTCTAATGGACTTCGAAAACATTTGGGGAACCCACTTGTTCAGTCTTAACATTTTTCTCAAGCTATACAGATGAAGTCTAACTATTTTATCACAAACGTGAAATTACCTTACACTTCAGATTACTACTACTTTAGATTCTTTAGACAAAAGTCCACGATATTTTAGACTACTATCCCCCTCAATGGCTATTTGCAGGGCTCTCATTCAAAGCTTGTGGTCGTCAGAGGAGAGGTTCCACACCGAGAGACAAATTTCTCGACGTGAATTTTTAAATCCAATGCTTTGCAGTACATTCATTCACAGCAATTTCTTCAAATGCTTGACTTATTCAGCCACTTAAATGCAGCTGTTTAATAGTTGTAAACAACACCGAACCAGTTCTTTGGCAATTTTCATTTGTCTTCGCTAACTATACAAGTTCTGTTTGATGAAAATGAACGATTGACCTACTTTCTTAACGACTGATATTCTTATACTCAACATACAGGTTTGTAAGCCAAGTAATACACTAATTTGCATATCTCTTCTCACTTGATTAAATTTAAAACAAATATTTCAAAAACTTTATTAGTCGCCTTGTAATAGAGTATATATTCTTCAAAAGATGCTTGCAAAATTACACACATGGTTTTATAATATTTTATTTAAATGTTTATACAGCTTTATCTTACACAAGTTTTTTCTTTAGTTGCATGAACGAATTTATACATTCATATAATACTTGTTTACTTTTGACATTAATTTAAAATATCGCTTCTTATCATGTGATCCGTGCCATTATTGGTGAAACATCCTCCAATTAATTCCTTTCATTAGTCTCTTTATAAAAGTTTAAAATTTTTACTTTTTTTGTATTCTCTTTCCTAGCTTATAACTCTCAGTTTATATTTGTATTAACTAAGTAATCAAAGCATACAATAGCTGTCTTAATTCTTAAAAAAGGGCGCTCTTATGTAAATTGCTTCATAAAAAAGCTGCTATTATCGGTAATATATATTTTGTTAAATTTTAATTAATTTATTTTTTATCTTTGGGTTATGAATTAATAAAATTATTGAAATTAATATCGGAACATAATTTAACGTCAAGTTTTTTATTTTCTAATATATTGTTTTCTAACTATCACATATTTGTGTAGATATAATATACTTACACATATGTGTGTTTGTGTATACAGTCATTTTTTCCTTTTAATTGAGAGACAAATTAGGAAACGTTAAAACATTTTTTATATACCTTTGATTGAATCCTGTGTTAAACACTACATATATACACTTAGCTTATTTCTGGACACCGCGAGACGTAAATTAATTTTTCTTGTTACAAACACTTCCTCTTTCTCTTTATTTTCTCCTAATTGTCGAAAAGTCCAAAGTTCGATCTCACTAATATTACCTAATTAAAATCTCATTACTATAAAGGACCTCCGTCGAAAGTTCCTTTTCTGCATTGAAGCTTTTGAATGAATAAAATGCTGCAAATGCCTCAGAAATTTTCATCGAATCCAAGTTAAATATAAATGTCAAAGTATGATAAAGTAATTTAAGCCATGGCACTTGCTTCTTTTCATTTATTTAAGTTCTAATTTGTTTTTGTTACTCTTACACAAAAGATAATTTACTATTATATTTTGTAATTGTGTACGTCTTAGTTTATTTTAAGGAAATAAAATACTGTATCATATATAATTATAGTTTTTTTATTTATTTTTGTTTTTCACACGCAATAAATTAAAGAGTTTTTTATAGTAATATGAAGACAACAAATATTTTTGATGTTTTAAATGGGAAATATGATTTAAGTTATGATTACAACTTGAAATTAATATGAGATTATGGCAAAATGTCTGAGAATGTTATTTGAATCCGTTTTTATTATTTGAGTTATTTTCCATTATTTGAGTTTCCATTACTTTTATTACATTTTCCATTATTTGAATTCTTTTTACTCCATTAAGCCTCTAAAGTTGTTTTCTTTTCATTTTTCTAGTAATCGCACATATCATAAACTTTAAAAATTATTTCAGTATCACGCTATATTTAGAGTTATAATTTATTAATTGTGTTTTATGTCAATAGAAATTGATTATATTATTTAAATTACTATTTAAGATATTACCTTAATATAATCTATCCATATAAATCTAGTTATATTGATAATTTAGACATCTCTGCCTCTTATATATGCAATTATTTTCGTTCACTTTTTCGAAAGAATGCTATGTAGGGAAATATTAGCTCTCAATCAATGAACAAGTTAATATTATACACAGTCAGTCACATAATGTGACCATCTGTTGAAAGTCAGAATAACCACCTTTTGCAGAGCTGACTGCTGATAGAAGTACAGGAACAGAGTACAGTTAAGTTCATGAAGATGTTCACTGGGATGTTGAACCATATCTACTTCAGTGTCGTGACTTGCTGAGCTGGATTATGTGGGGTTAGAATCCATGCGACGAACAACTCGATCGAGATGGTCTCACAGATTCTCGATTGTGTTTAAGTCAAGTGAGTTTGCTGGCTAGAAGAGAATGATAAACTCATACTGGTGCTCTTCGAAACACGCACGTTCACTTCCAACTGTTTGACAACTCACATTGTTCTACTGGTAGATGACATCATCCTGAGAAAAATCGATGCTCATATATAAGTTAACATAGTTTATAAGGACAGATTTATAATGATCTATCGTGTTTTCCATAATGATTGGTGAACCCAGAGAATACCAGGAAAACATTCTCCAGACTATTGTGCTCCTGCCTCCAGCCCGGACTTTTCCGGCAATAGTTGCAGGGCATTTACTTTCAGAGGTTTCACTTCTTATTCACCCATGTCCATTTGTTTGATGGATCATAAATCTTGATTTAACAGAAATGCAACCTGTCACCACTCAGTGGAAGTTGAGATGCGGTACTCGTATGTGAATTCCAGCCTTCGTCGCCAATGAACAGCAGTCGGCGTAGGTGCATAAACCTGGCATCTGCTTCGGAGGCTCATACGTAGAAATGTTCGAGGAAAAATAGTCTGGTAGACATTGTTAGTCCCCCTTGGTTCACATTAGCTGTCAGTTACTCAATGGTAGAACGTTTATGCACTCGAATATATCTCAGGAACTGTCGTTCCTCTGTGTCATCTATACCCTGTGGTGTTACACATTAGCCATGTCACTGATTTCGAACTCTCCCATTTTGCCATACACGGTATATTTCTACCACGGTGGAAAGAAAATAGTTCACAAATGAGCCATTTCGGAAAAGCTTCTACGCGTAGCCCGAAAGCAAATAATTATTCCTTTTTGGACATCGAATAAATTACTCCGTTTCAGAATTACGCCAATGATTGCAGTGTTCTCAGAAATCCTGATATATTCTTTATATACGCTCAGCTACACTGTGCTGTCACATGTCTTCTGTGATTGGTTTTTTAATATTTACGTTGAAAGTACGTACATGTTGGTCACGTAGCAAATTGGACTGTGTTGTTGTTATTGTTCTATATAAAATATGAACAAGTTTTCTGGTTAAAGCAAAACTGCAGCCAAAATTAAAAATACTGATTAGCTTAAGTGAGCGCGTTGTTGTTGTTCTCGTGTGCCAGCTAGTCTGCAAACTGGGGTGCGCAGCTCCACTTTTCCAACTGAACCGTATTTGGTGTGGAGTCCGACTTCCTCAGTACACACACATGCCATAGGGACCCTTATATAGGGTAGGCTACCATTCACACCTCTTTCACACAAGGAAAGGACAAAGACATGATAGATAGAGAGAGAAAGTACATCCATGCCTGAACAGGGATTTGAACCCAGTACCTCCTTATCCGTAGTCACGCATGCTGACAAGTCACCAGCATTAGACTGTGTAATTATATGATGTAACTAAAAGTGATCCACATAAAGTAATTAGCCCTTATTGTACCTTAAATGATGCCCTAACTGGCAGAATTGTAATTACAAATTGAGAAACTGGACAAGTACAGACATTACATCTAATGAATATCATAAGCACACAATGTTTCTTATTATCATTAGGAAATTGTATCAGTAGAAAGAATATTTAAGCATATTATATTAGTATATATTTTGAATATTTATTGAAAAAGTGTCTTTGTCAAATATAAATCATGCTTGAAGTCTATTAAGAAGGTTATTTCAGAAACTTTGAAATACGAGGGTTACTCTGAAATTTTTGAGATGCACGCAGACGGGAATTTACAAAATGAAATTAACGGTTTAATTTTAAAATACAAAGTATTTTAACGCAGAAGACGATTTTTTATTGACTTACTTCAACTTGTTTAGCGTAAAAAAAATTTTAAAGAGAAGAGAAAATGGAATTGACGCGAGAACATTTTCGCGCTATGATTTTCTACGATTTTAAAGTAGGATTAAATCGAGAAGAATTTGTTCAACGGTTGCAATTAGCATTTGGTGATGATTCTTAATCTCGTGCTATTGTATTCAGATAGTTTAGAGAATTTAGAAGAGGTCACAATTTTCTTCAGGATGAAGAACACGCAGGGAGGCCTCCGTTGGCAGTAATCCCGGATAATGTGTGTGCCATACGAAAAATGTTAATGGATGATAATCGCTGTACCTATCATATGATACAGAAGAAACTTAACATTGGATCCGCAGCCGTACACAAAATCATTCATGAAGAATTACATATGAAAAAAGTAGTTTGCCATTGGGTTCCCCATAATCTAACCGAGCATCAAAAAGAGGAACATGTCACAATCAGTAAAGAAACTCTTAAATTTCTAAATGATGCTACCGCATCATTTCTAAAATTGTAGCAGGTGATGAAAAGTACATACCGTTTTTTGACATTCCAACTCGTCAAGAAAGCAAAGTATGGGTCTTTGAAGATGATCCCACTCTGACAATGGTGAAAAAACAACGCCCACTGAAAAAAATTGATGTATGCCATTTTCTTCAGAAGTACAGGAATGGTCAAAGCCATCAAGTTGGAAGGACAAAAGACAGTAACAGCAAACTGGTATACAACTAAATGCCTTCCAGAAATTCTACAAGAACTGAATGTTAGGGGACTAATGCTTTACAATGACAATGCATCTTCACATACAGCCGGATTAACAGTTGAGTTTCTTTAAAAAAAAACAAATTAAAGTGATCGAACATCCGCCGTATTCCCCTCATCTAGATATTTGCGACTTTTGGTTATTCTTTAATTTAAAAAAGAACTTACGTGGACTTCGTTTTCATTCTGAAGAAGAGATTGATGTGGCTATAAATGCATTTGTTTCATCTATTCCAAGAAGTGAATGGCTTGAGGCATTTAATCTGTGGAAAATTCGTCTACAAAAGTCATTGATGCTGGAGAAGACTACTTTGAACACACCTAAAATTTTGTAAGTATAACTTTAAAAACCTAGTTGTATCTCAAAAATTTCAGAGTGACCTTCGTATAAACAAATTAACAAATAACTGATTAATGTATAGGAGACTGACTATGCTACAGATATCGGTAATTTAAATAATTGTAGGAATTGTTGATAATAGTGATGTATAGCAGCTTGGCTTCTGAGTCTTGTACTCTTTTAATTTTTATACTTTTCCTTTTATTTCTATTAAAACATCTATATTTATTCATGCATTATGTACACATAGGATATAATAGTTATGACACAAATTTTTCTGAGTGCTTATTGTCAGCAGTTTAGATTATTTAAATGGAAAATTAAAACGAACCAGCTATTATAGATATCAGAAAAAAAGATTTATTTTACAAATAACACAAATAAAAACAGTTAAACATTGATGCAAGAATTTTAAGAGAATATTGTGAGTGTCGTTTTACCAGAGATATTTACTCATTTCCTTTCATCTTAGCATGCAAGTGCCATATGCCGTTTGAACGCCGAGCTCTGGCGCAGTTGCCACGCATGATTCAGCACTTAAATTTTTACTTCTATGAGTACATAAGCACACATGAAATTTAACCTCTTTCTGATATAGTGCTAAACTAATTAAGTTAATGAAATACCCAGTATTTTATTGTGCTTGCCTTTATTTTTATATTTACCCAAATAACTTTGGTTACATTCTCTCAAATTTTAATTACGCACTTAAAATTTCATTTTTTCACATATTAACCAATGTTATTTAACATAGGTAGTACTTTCTAAGACATAAGGACATTTGATATCATGTAAGATAGTTTATTTTGCCTTTCTTGTAAAGGCATTTTCTGGTTTATTTATAGTTTAATAATTTAAAATGTTTTTCTCATTAGAAGTATGTATCAGCTCTAAATTGTTTCCAAAATGTTGCTGATTCCCAAATTCCTTGACACACTAGCAATTCGATGATAATTCCAAATAATAACCATTAACCATTACCTTTGAAAAAATCATTGTTATTTTGATTTTTTAAGACTACGCGTGAGTTTATTGACAACAAAATCACAAAAAAATACTTTTAAATTAAAATTGCACATTCAGCTTGCTTTAATACAAAAATGTACCAGTTGTGTAGGTGTTTAATTGTTTAGAAATATAAGGCAACGATTCAAAAATAAACCGTGCTTCAGACTTCTCATTCACTAATAATTATAAGGTACTATAATAGTTAATAACATATAAGTTTGCTTATTTTAGATTAAGTTTAATATGAGTAATGACACACACACACATATATACACATACCTATCTATATATTTGTATATTTGTATTATATACATACTTACATACATACATACACACACACACACACACACACACACACACACACACACACATATATATATATATATATATATATATATATATATATATATATATATATATATATATATATATATATATATATATATTATTTCTTAATAAATGTTGTTGAATGTCACTATGTTACTTACTTATATACAAAAATTCAATTTTTTCACCTAAATATTCCATTTGGTCACAGGCCTTCCAAAAATAAATGTGATAAACATTACGCGAGGGCAAAAACTGCTCCAGTATATCATTAATATCGTTAACAGGGAAAGAGTTAAACCATCCTTCAAATCCCCTCCGTTTCTTCATTAAGAAACTGATGTATAAAAAAGCCCAGATCGTGTGTGTACCATTTCATCAGTGGAGCTGAGCTTTTAACTGGAAAAATGCCAGGATTTATCCCCTAATTTATTGTCAGCAAAAGAGCAATGCATAAGTTAAAGGGCAAAAAAAGAATATTAGCTTACCTACTTTATGACTAAATTTGACGAATCGATTATTTATAATTCGCTGTTTTTTAAGTTTATTAAAATTTCGAAGATTTCAATAAATACACTTATACCCATTTAGAGCATAAGAAAAATCCAAATAAATTTGAAATGAATTGTAGAGTATAAAAAAGATTGGTGAATAAAATTCTTCTTGCAATAAAGGAAATTAACTAATTCATTTAAATTTTTACTAATGCACTTCTTGTTTTTTTTTTCCCCTATATACAATGAGTAAAAGTAAATGAAAAATTTCAAAGCTTTCAAATATAAAACTCAGATCTAACAATATTAAAAAGTAATAGGCTATATACTTAATATTTAAGATTTATATATATATATATATATATATATATATATATATATATATATATATATATATATATATATATATATATATATATATATATATATATATATATATATATATAAATATTCATAGATGTATAGCATAATTAACAGAATAGTGGATATTTCATTTACAATAGTAGACATCAGTAATTAATATACAGGAACTGAAAGAAAACTAATTAATTTTATAAGAAGCTTATTTCATTGGAGATTAAGATATATACGAGTATGAAAAAAAAATATCTCCATTAGTTTCCAAATGTGATATGAAAATCATCTTTATTTAATACCAATTCATTACATTGGTTACACATAGCTGATGTGTATGAAACTGTGAAAAGTACATCCATGCCTGAACCAGGATTCGAAACCAGGTTCCCACAATCCGTAGTCTGGCACGCTGACCACTAGACAAGTTGGCTGGCAAGCGAAGAGCGTAGGTTAAGGAATTTGGAATTTACTGACCGAAACTCATCTATCAAAGAAGCTAAATGATTGCATCTTTATAAAAAAAAATTGATTTCTCCTCATTACAGGCTTCCATTTGAACCCAAGGACTAATTCAACCAGCACCCATTGCTTAATGTACCTAAACCATCACAAGAATTCGTACCAGAGAATGGTAT
This sequence comes from Latrodectus elegans, assembly GCA_030067965.1. NCBI lineage: Eukaryota > Metazoa > Arthropoda > Arachnida > Araneae > Theridiidae > Latrodectus > Latrodectus elegans. Next base: position 36,960,761 of record CM057809.1, read on the forward strand.
CGAACCTACACATTGTTTGACTGAAGTTCAGAGTGATCTTTATGAATGAAGGAAAAGTTTCTCATTTCTAAATAACTTATCATGTAAAATACATACTTTTGCGGGATAATTTTAAAAGCTAATTATTTCGTTTGTACTTTATTTCATTCAAAATGTTATAAAATGAGTTAAATCAGCATCAGAATTGTAAGTTAGTCCTTCATATAAATGAATTATTTTTAATTAAGTTTTCAAAAATTATAAATTAATAAAGAGAAAGCACATTCATATCATTTTTTGCTAAATAGTAAATTTGAATTTATTTAAACAGAAAAAGTATCAGTATGTCCTCAAAAGTTTTTAATGAGGGAATAATATATTGATGAATTGTACAATGTCCCATATGATTATTTAATTTGCTTGGATAGAATTTTTTTGAATGAAATCTGAATTTTATAATATTATAATATTTGCAGTTTACTTTGTATAAACCGCAAAAAATAATTATATATATATATATATATATATATATATATATATATATATATATATATATATATATATATATATCTGAAAGCATGTACCATTAGTGATACATAGTAAGCTTTACAAAATATTGTGTTTTTATATGATATAGTCATATTCCACAGGAAATCAAAATTAAAAAGTTTAGAAAACTAATTAAACATCTATAAAAAATAAATGAAACATTCAATAATGATTAATAATTTGTCCTGCTTATATATTCTACAAAATGAAAACTTTTACAATGTTATAAAGTAATTCATCACACAAAATAAGCAAAAGCACATGTCTTTCTTCCAAGCAATTTATCTATTAAAACTTAATAATTGTTTTATACATCTAAAGCAGAGTTTTAGTTTAAATATTTTCTAAGCTCTATGAAAGTTACTCGAATAAATTGAAAATTACATGCTACTTAAACACATTTAACATACAGAAAAACTTTTTTTTTTGAAATTTAAAATTCAATTTTGATCAATTTCTATTGCCATAAATTATATCAAAAACTTTCAAATTACATAAGGAAGCAAACAAAATCTTTTTACTGAAAGATAGATTTTGCTGTAAATTTGTTAATCCATTGTTATATTTATGTAACACGCAGTAGTTAAAGTATGGAATTTCCTGGGATTGACAAAATACAAAATTCTCTCTCGGTATATCTATCTATCTATATAAACATATATCAAAAATACTGCGTGAGGGTGTGTTTCATGCTTATTTTTATTAATATGTGATTTTAAATTTACTTACTTTTTATTTTGTATCTTAAATAATCAGCCACCTTAAGCTTTCTATCCTGTTTAAAATTTGACACATAATAAATTGAAAAATGAGGTAAATTTTAAAATTTTGTATATTGAACTTTTTTATAAAAATTTAAATTTAAGATAAATTATTCAAATGTTTGAAAAGTGAAAAACAAGATTTGTAATGCAAGCAAATATTTTATTTAATATTTTAAATTGAAATTGGAATTAAAAAATTATGTAAAGTTTAAAAAATACAGATTAAGAGCCACAGAAACAAATTTTAATATCAGTTTTAATGTAATTGAGTTGCTTTTCATCATATAATCTCAATTTAAACATTTGTACGAAATTTATTCAACCGTACGGCTTTCTCTCTCAAATCAACGCGAAATAAATTGCTACACCAGAATATAGAAATGTTGAGAATATAATTAACTTGTCATAAATCTCTGTCAAAAGTGACAGCTTATCTCAACATGCGAAATTACATGCTATCTTTGTTGATTGAGTTTTATGAAATCGAGAACGACAATAATTTACAATATACAAATAAATTGTTAAAAATTTTGTATTTCATTTCCATATGGAAATTACTTAATTTTCCTTTCTATATTTTAATTATTATTATTATTAATACAGTATCTCTTTTTATTTTCAATTCATATTTAATAACAGTGCATTATTCTTATAGAAATTAACGTAACTAAAGATATTTATTAAAAATTTTGGAAAAGCATTTACATAATATACACGTCTCAAAATTAATCTGTGTTAAAATAAATAATTTTAAAAGCAAAATGAGAGAGAGAGAGAGAGAATAAACATTTTGAAGGATTTCGTGAAAGATACCCAATATTTGAATTGAAATCATTCTAATTTCCATGGAAACAATTCGGTAACAAAACAATTTTGATTTATATCATATTTTATTGATTTATATCGTTTTAGAAGCTTACGGAATCACGAAGTGGTATTGAATAAAATTGAGAAATTTCTGATGCGACATGGAAAATACACACTTAAGCAGCTTACATTACCCATTTGAAGTTTTCTTTGATAGATTTTTATATTCTATCAAACAAAAGATGTTATTCTGTTTTTCTCAAATCAATGGAATTAATTTATTGTCTATGCCTATTTATCAAAATTAAAAATAAATTACTTTTTCCCTCTTATTGATTAAAAATCAATTTTACCCACATTCAATTTGTAGATGGTCAAGATATTTTGTATATAAATTAAATGACCCCTATCTATCATTCACATTTTGATTGATACTTGTTATTGTGTGCCAGCTAGGCTGGCAAATTGGGGTGCGCTGCTCCACTTTTCCAACTGAACCCTATTTGGTGTGGAGTTCGACTTCTTCAGTACATACACATGCCAAAGAGACCCGTTTACAGAGTAGGCAACCATCCATACCTCATTCACACACGTGGAAAGGACAAAGACAGGATAGATAGAGAAAGTACATCCGTGCCTGAACCGGGATTCGAACCCAGGACCTCCCTATTCGTAGTTAGGCACGATGACCACTAGACAAGTTGGTCGGCGATTGATATTTAAAAGCAAAATATATATAAGTCATATTTTTTTTATTTAATCATATTATTAGAATGTAAGATTCTTAAATTTTAATTAAGTAACAGTAATTATGAATCAATTTAAATGAGAATAATGCTTTAATAATGCATCATTTTTAATTTAAAGACGTTATATATACCAAATAATACATATAAATAGATGTTGATATTGAGAGACACACACATATATCTGTATATCAAAACATGCTAGTATGTATCATGCGATAACATTATTTGGCATCGAGTTAACAATATTGAATTTATTAGCTTAAAAATTTTTATTACTTGACTTTTTAGTTGTTATAAAGTACTTAATCAAATATAAAATCTCTTAATTTCATGTATTTTTGTTTGGAGCAATTCTAGAGTTGTGTTAATTTATAAGCTTTTTTTTATTTTAATTTTAGGACTATATAATGGCTGCATTAAACTTCATGAAATTGATCAACTTTTTACTGAAAACTGCGCTCCCTTCGTTACTAGCTTCAGTATGCCCTCTGAAGACTTTCCTAATTTTTGGAAAGCTGCTCTAGTTCTTTTTGCTTGTGGCTTGGGGCTACTGTCATTCACTCTCCTCACGTCTTTGTCGTGCTGTTGCATTCGAAGTGTTTTTAGGAAATCTATGTTTACTGTTTCTGGAACGATGCAAGCAATTGCAGGTGAGTCTTCAACAGAAGCGGCATTTTTTTTTAAAAAAAGAAATGTTAACATTTTATTGTTAATCACGAGTTTTCTGAAACTCAGGGTAGAATAAAAATTTGCTTACTGCAAAATGTTTTTTGCTAAACCTATGAGAGAAAGGAACAGAATAAATTATATCATCACTTGTTAAACTTTTATCTTTTTTTACAGAACTTTATATCGTAGTCTTCTTTCATATTATTCATTATTTAGTGAAATAGTAGTAACATTAAAAATATACTATTCGTAATTTCAATTAAAAGCATTTAATCTTACGAAATATTTACTTTTAAATTTGTAGTAATATTCAAGTGAAGGAGTTAAATGGCAGCCTATGTAAAATACACAAAAAGTTTTTTTAAAGTCTATTGCTGCATTATTATAATAATTAATTAATTCTAATTTATTTTAATAGAGAAGCATTTTGCTGATGATATAATAGTTTGAAATATCATATTTCACTACAAATTTGAATAAGATCAATGTGATTGTAATTAAAAAAGAAATGTTAGAAAATGTTCTAATAATAAATCGTTTTTTTATCATAGACATTATAATGCCTTCTAAATTACAACTTTTATTTTTTTCACGTTTTTCCGTTATTAGTAAAAATGCATATTTGTGACCTTGGCAAGTTCAATGAATTTTGTTGCAATGAAATATTTCAATAAAAAAATTTTTTCATTTTCTCATTCATAGAATTATTATATGATTCTTATTCCTTGTACATTTCTGTATTTTTAATAAAAATTTATTGCAAGTGGTAATAGAGTTACTGCAAATGTTGCTCATTTTATATAAAATTAACTTGCAAATTTACATAAAATAAATAGTTAGCGATAATGTAAATATTTTTACACTTAAATTTTAAATACGAAATTTAAATTCATAAATATAATTTAAAAATTTTCACTGTTAAAACAATTTAATACCCAAAGAGTATTCATCAGTGAAAAATGCTTCATTCTTACATCTGAACTTTTCAAAAAACGAGCGAAATTAGTTTCACTACTTCAAAATTTAAAACTTAATTTTATTATATGACAGCTTCTTGAATGACATCTAAGTACAATAATTTAAAGGAAAAACTTGATATTAAAATTAATTTTGTTTTCATAATAAATCATGTGCTAAGATGAACATTTATATTTTTAGGTATTTTATTTATACTTGGATTAGTACTTTATCCAGCTGGATGGGGCAGCCGACGAATCCAAATGGTATGTGGTAACAAAACAGGACCCTATTACATTGGAGACTGCACTATAGGTAAAAATTCTAATATTTATGTATATATTTTTCCACTAACTTGCTTAACATTAACATTACTAATTGCATAGTTTTACAGTTGCATATTATTTAAATTTTCCTTGCGCAAAATTAATTTCACGAGATAATGGTTCGACTTTTTTCATTTTTATTTTAGTTTTGTCTGAAATTAACTGCAGTTAAATGTACTTTTGCATTAAATCTTAGCTTTTAAAATTGTTTTATCTTTTTTAAAAAGGTACTTTTAATAGTTTGAAATTCATATGGATCATTTTTTAATTTCAACATAAAACATTTAAAAAATGAATTAATTTTCATTTTTAAAAACTTTTCAAAATACTTTGATTTTACTGAACTTTTTTATTCATGTTAAATATTAATTTATAAAAATCTATGGTAAAATAGTGGTTTAAAGTAATAAATTAAACATTTGAATGCAAAAATAATGTACATTTATTGTTTAACATAATAGAGAAGCATGTATTTAAAATATATACTTTTTATTTCATATTTTGTTATTTAATTAAAAGTTATGTTAATTCACGTATTTTTTATTTATATTTTTACTTTATTGAACACCTAATAAAAAAAATTAAGTAGTAAAATGTTAAGGCATCAAAAGTTTTAAGTAGTAGTTATTTATTCGTAATAGATGTTATTAATTATTTCTCTTTTCCAATTATTGTTTTTTAAACAGTGTGTGCTATAAAAACATTTTTCTACTGTTTTTGTGGGAAGTGAACAATGATGATATGATCAGTTCGAATATGGTTTCTTTATTAAATAAAATATTTTAAATTTGATATAATTCTACTTTTGTTATTAATATTATTTACAGAATAAATAACAAAAATAAAAACTTGTACAAGTTCAATTCTTTAGAGATAAATCAAGTTACAATAAATGTAGTTTTACTTGTTTGATAATGTGTCATTTATATTTTAAAACTTGAAATGTCCAAATAAGTGAATGAAAATTTGTTTGTTATGCGTATTATCAAGAGAAAAGTAACTTCATCAACTTACTTATAAGTCTATGGATATTTATTTCTCCTGAGGGTGTAAGTAAAAATGTATTAAATTATTGATAAAATGATAACGTATATATATATATATATATATATATATATATATATATATATATATATATATATATATATATATATATATATATATATATATATAAGTTCATGTTCATGTTCATTTACCTTAAGAAATATTTATCGATATTTAAATATTTAAAAAGTTAAGATTTTATCTCTAATATTTAAATTATTATAAATGATAAGATTATACAAATATTTAAAAATAAGAAAGTACTATGAAAAGGAAAAATAATTATTATAAAATATAATAGGATAAATATTCAGGAAAAGCATTATAATAATTTATAAAACTATGCTATGCAATGTTAATATGCTTTTATGAACTTTATTTTTCTTCGTACTTTTGAAGAGACATTAAAAAAAGTAGTTTCTTGAGACATAAGAACTATCCTAAACCTTGAGACATAAGAACTATTCTAAACTATCCTAAAATTCTTTCAAGCAGAAGGTCCATGGTTCGAACCCAACCACTGTGGAACAACAGACATTGGGTATTGCGTTTCTACTTATGTATGGAAGTCTGTTGAGATTTCTGATAGTTTTTGAGGTTTCCACTCTTGCAAATGAAAATTCATCTGTAAGGTGACATGTTATAAATAATAAATAACATTCTTTTTCTTCAAATCTATCCACTTCAAGGAGTCTAATCATATTTATAAAAATGATTGCTAAAGAAATATTCGAATTTATGTTTACTTTAGGACAAGAAGTTTTTATTTCTTTTATTGTAAATGATATTTAACATTTTTTTATTTAATAAAGTATATAAACTCAAATATTTACAGGATGGACGTATTATCTAGCTATAATAGGAACTATCATTACTTTCATCTGCTCGCTACTTTCTGTACAAGCCGAAGTTTCAACATCTAGCACTAAAGTTCAAGAAGGTTTAATCGAAGGAAAAAACGTCATATGTTTCATATGATGTTGAAGATGATATGTTAAAAGTCTTTCTCACATTCAAATACTTATGAAACCTATCTCTGTTGAAAGAACAGTTCTCGTCTAATTGGGCTGACATGTTATATGTTTGAGAAGATAAAGATAGTTATTAAGACGACAATCTGAAATAAAAAAATAACTTTAATCAAGAAACTGATCAACTATTCTTCCCTTTTTATCTCTTCCATATTGGTGTTCCGTGAACAATTCCTCATGTGACATATTTATTTAAAATCTCATTTTCTGTTGTACTGAGAAAAGGTGGGATGTATGTTGTGGCATTTAATGTACATTAATTGATATTCCAAGGTTGTATTTCATGTAAGAATATTATCACTCAAACTGTTATTATTTATATAAATGTTTCATATTTGACATTTTTATCATATAAATGTCTTTCATCATCTCAATATCAAAACATATTGCTCTATAAAAATATGATATATATTGAATGTAGCATTTTTTAATATAAAATATGATAATTGTAATGTCACATTTAAATTAAACATATATAACAGTATTTTATTGTCTTTGAATCAAAATCATAAATGATTTATTTATGATTTGCTAAATATGTGTAAAAGTTATAAGCAGAAATATATGCGGTAAATTTTTTTAAATGTTTTCTTATAAATAAAATACATATTTCAAAATAAATAAGTCATAAAGTTAAACTATTATAACATGCTGACATTTGTTAACTAAGCATGTATGTTATTTAATTACGAAAAATGGTATTACAAAAGATCATATCCATCATATTCCATGGATCATAAGAAAAACTTTATAATTATATATATCTAAGTATACATACATACATATATATATATATATATATATATATATATATATATATATATATATATATACATAAATTATGCTCTTATGCTCTAATAATATTCATGTTTTATTGTTTCACATTACATGTGAACACTTTTGAAATGTAAATATACTATACATTGTTATGGAAAATTTTAAAGCATTGAATTATGTTTAAATTACTTGCAATTTACATTATGATATTTTATACTTAAATTCGACAAATGTTGAGAGAATATATTTAGATTATTTGATAAAGTTTTAAAAAGTATATTCAAATTGTATTAATTTAAAAAAAGCATAATAGGTGAACTCTCACATGTATATATTATGTGGCAAATAATTATGCTCTAATATCAGTATAAATGTAAATATAAGTGTCAAATAAATTTATTTAACATTTTGTTATAAATTGCATGAAATATTGTTTTATTTCAACATTCCTTCATAAAAAATAATAAAGAAATTATTTGCTTATGAAATTATTAATGGAATTTACATGAAAATGTTTGTCAGGAAACAAACTTATATTTAAATGTTTTACCTTAATATGAAAAAAATCTAATCTATAATCTCTTAATGAATGTTTTTTTTAATTTAATTTAGCTCAATATATAGGATATTTACAAACTATAATTTCATTATCGTAATAACTTCAAATACTTGAGATTATTTTAATATTTACAGTAAATGGATTAAAAGTGAAAATTTGTTTCATAATTTACTATAAAAATCTTCTCAAATTTTAACTTTGTAATCATATAAAAATTTAGTCATTCCCAACAAATTTATCTTTAATTTAAGAATTTCGTAATTAAAAATATGTTCCAACCCTTAAAACAATTTTACAAAAAATATTTTTGTAGAAAAACTACGTATAAACTTTAATGATAATTTATGTTGAGCTTAAAGATAAAAATCTTTAACCTTTCATTTAAATCATTTTTCATAAAAACAATTTTATATACAGAAACTCATTTACATCATACTTTAAAGCATAAGTTCCCAGAATGGTCTAGGTGGACCCCCAGGGGTGCATAGGAGATCACACGGGTTTTCATATAGACGTGAAGAGTAAACAGGTGTTTACAAATTGTAAGCGGGGGTCCACAAAATATTTTCTGGTTTTCATAATAACGAACGAAAATTTTGGCTTGGATTTACCCATCAACGAAGGCAGGTAGCATCATTCACTAGGCATGTACTCTAAAATATACGAGACTCATTTCAAACACAGAATTGAATAAAATAATAGATAATAGTTTAAGTATACTTGGTAAATTGAAATTAATGAAGCAAGATATTAGTCAACCCGAATTCTCCCAGTTTCCGCACTTGTCACAGATAGAATGTCTAGATGAGGATTTTCAGACTCACGCTCAACATTTAAATAACCTGCTTTATGACTTCAGAAATAGATTTGAAGATATTCTGACGATGGAAATACCACCATGGATCATATTCAAATTTGATGAAATAGAAGAGGCGAATGTGGTATTACAAGAGGAGCTACTTGAGCTCAGCACCAACGAGGAACTGAAGGTGAAATTTAAAAAAATGGCTATCAAACATTTTGGCCGCAGGCAGAAATCCCCGAAAAATATCCTGGGCTGTGGAAAATTTTAAGAAAAATTTTGATAGCGTTTCCCTCGTCAGATCTTGCCGAAAGAAGTTTTAGTGCCGTTACCAACTTGTTAACAAAAAAAAAAGAGCAGATTGAACATCACAGAGCGGGGAGATTTGTGATTGCTTCTTTCAAAATTGAAACCAAATATTGATAATTTGCTGTCAATTCATCAAGTACATCCGTCTCATTAAAAGTATGCCTATTTTTTATTATTGATTAACATTTTCAGAGTTCATTGTTGATTTTTTGTCAGTTGTTGACTGTTTGTATTAATAAATGTTTAAAATTTGTATAACCATAAGTATTATTTTAATAAATAGGACACAAGAAAATGCGCTACTTTTTTCTTCTTAACACCCCCAATTTATGGTGATATTTTCTAGGAGTTTTGGGAATACAATAGAAAAGTAGCAGCAGGGGTCTACCGAAAATAGTAAAACTTTGAAAATGGTCAACGAGAAAAAAGGTTTGGGAACCCATGCTTTAAAGCATTAATTAATCATTTATTATAACTGTAAAAGTTTTAAGGTCACTTAAAATTAATAACTTGATTTGTATATAATATATATATATAAACCGTAAAATTTACATTCATGACAGTAATATGAGCTTATAAAACAATTTTTTCGTATGAATAAAATATATATGTCTTAATCGGGAAAGTTCAATTAGAAAAAAATGCATCAACTCATACAACCTTTAAAATCCTTACAACTTCAATGACATGTAAATTAGAAGCCAGATTCTGATAAAAAAAAAATTTGTTATATTTAAAACTAAAATATATGAGCTAGTGGAGAATGTGTACGCGAAGAGATTATATGTGGCTCTGATTATATTTCTTTTACTTTTAATTTATTTTTAAAAATCTAACACTCGACGAGTGATTATTTTCACGTATATAAATTTTAATTAGATATAATTTAAAATAAGTAATTAGTTTTGTAAACTTGTTTTTTAGATTTATTCTAAGCAATATTAGTTCATTTTAGCGACTCTTTCTTATTTCATTTTACTGTATAAAACAAGCATGTAATAATCAATTATTAATGAAATTCATAACTGTCCAAGAATAATTTTACAGCAGCAACAAACACGTAGTTAACAGCAGCGAGAAAGAAATTTTATTTTTACACAATTGTTACATTTATATCCATATTTTTCAACGCGCAACACTGATTTGAAAATAAATTTATTTCGAAGTAACAAAATTATATTTGTAAGAACTATATTCTTTAGTAAATTTATATTTTGAAGGAAAGTTAACAGTAAATCAATATAATCTTCCATTTTTTACTTTTGATCTGTCTAGGTTTGAATGTAGTCAAGATCAATCGTTGATGTTCATTGAAAAATATTTCTTACTATTAAACTGAAAAATACCTAGAACTAAATTCCAGAATGTGTATTCTGGGATAATCAAATATTTTTTAAAAATGTATTAAATCAATAAACAAGGTTAATGATTCATACCTAGCTAAAAATATGGAGAAAATATTCTCCTGGCTGCAAATATTGTATAAATTTATTTCAAAAAAAAGTTGTGGAAAAGTTACAGAAATAACTTTCTTTTTTGTATTTCTTTTATTTAAGTGATACGCTAGTTTGGTACTTGAAATAGCGCTACCAATGAGTTGGATGACCTTTTATCACATATCGAAATCATCTTATAATCCATCTATTATTAATAATTGTCTCTATTTTTAAATTTTGAGTTTCTTTAAACAATTTTACATCTTTATTACAGTAAAAAAATTTTGGCAAAGGTCACACTGCTATAATGGGCAATGACATTTTTTTGCATTTGGAAGTATATGCATAGTAAATTTAAGGCTCTACATATTTTGCTATAATCTTAAAAAGATGTTCACCAAGAATCTATTTTTTAATCTGAAAAATCCAGGTTCTAATTAAAATCTTTTTTATTTCCTCTACTTCATATAATATTTCTCACAGGAAACTAGAAGTTGAAAACATTCAAGAGAGGATTGTTTTATATACTTTTGATGGGAGAGGCGGGTGAACGGCAGTGTTCATAATGACGGTGAATATTTAGTATTAAGCCTTTGAAACTAAACAATAAAATAATGTATAAAACTTCAAAGGTAACGACCTCAAAGAAACGCCTACTCCATCAGTGCAATGACGCATATTTGTCATGGAATAGTTTTTTTTCTTCTAGCAGGCCTTATGTTTTATAACTAATGAATTAAAATAATTTTTTACTCAAAACGTAAATGCGAAGAGAAAAACAATATTACAAAAGTATTTAAGCTCAACTCATTTAAAATATGGTTACATTTTCATAATGAATAAACCCCATGTTTTTTTACAAAAACTTTAAAAACCAACTTGAATTAATAATTACCATTTGCACATATCATTCAATGTAAGGAAAGCTTTTAGTTAAGTTTGTGTTTTGATGTTATTATATCAAAATCATGAACACACCTCTCATTGACAAAATATTTTATTCAGAGAATTTTTCCCTTGCTTAAATAAGGAGATTAAACAATAATTAACGTGATGTTTTTCTAATTAAATTAGTTAATTAATGGACCTAAAAATTTTATTAAAATGAATACCTCTAAATTTTTATATACATAATGCTATCAAAAATATTATAATTGTTGAATATTTTAGAATAATAAATGAATGTTAAAAAAATAAGCACATACAGACATTAAATAGGCTTTTTTAAAGTAACGAGTTTCTGTGTTTTATGTTGATTTATATTCAAATTTAACCAAAGCTTCATAATAGTGGAAAACTTTAACTTAAATATTAAATTATAAAAATAACTTATTATAAAGCATGTCTCGCATATATAAAATATTTTTATTGCACTACTCAGTGAAGATATTGTCATTTCTTCCAAAGAACCAAATAAATCCAATTATAGAACTAAAAATATATGTTCGTTAACTTAATATATAGCATAATGATACAAAAATTTTACTTGTATTTTACGCTTTGCCAGTGGTTATCTAAAGGGTCTCAAATATATGTAGGGTCAAAGGATATTTAGTCTGTGCTCAAAATGTAAAGTTGAACAGACATCGCCTGAGCATATCTTGAGCTGCTTGAATTTTGGCTGGGAAGAGGCTTTTTCAAAGCCCCTTATCTTTTTGGATTTCCTGGCTGTTTATGGACTTGTGGAGTTGGTCTAATATTGGAATGGGACTATCTGGGATTAGCAAAAACAACAACAATAACTTCTCCGAATCATTATTAAATGTTGATTATAATCTCATTTATTTTTATTATTTACATCAATTTATTAATATTTTTGATAATTATTTATAGTAATTTATTACATTATTTTGCATAAGTAAAATTTTTTAATGTTTGCAAATATTATTTGAAACTGAAAAAAATCAACAATTCACGAATGCAGATGAAAAAGAGAAAATTGTCCTTTTCATTGTCAAAATATTTTAACAAGATCTGTATCTCAACTACTTAAACAAATACAAATATGCCTTCATCCTTAAGGATGTATTTAAATGATAATTATGACTGTAGTGCACATTATATGTTAATCTCTTTATTTAGTTTTATCACACTCATCAATGTGATGATAAATCTTAGTGTATTGGATAGAGATATTTAAAATAAAACAAATAGAAAACAATCATATATCAAGGTCAATATGCTAATACATTTTTAGTTCATATTTAGCATGGCAACATGTAATAAAAGTTTTCACTCTGACCAAAAATTTCAAAATACAACATAGAGCTCAATACTATTTCTGATAGACATTTTAACCATGAAAAAAAGTAATTTAAATCTTTCACGAAGATATAGAAGCATTTTATCAGCTAATGAATTAAAATATAATCAGTTTAAAAATAAGAATTTTATATGTAAAAAAATAATTTTGGAATAATTTTTTCACAACTATCAGAAAATATATAATAGTAAATTTTTAATTAATGTTTGAAAGTTCAATATTCTATCAAAAAAAGACTACACACATCATTTTTATCTTTATGAATTTCCACTTGAAAACCAGTGAAAAAGAAATCTTAATTAAAGGTAATGATAATAATCTTTAATGTTTATGGAAGAAATCTAGATAACTTTTTTCTATAAAGACTCATTGTTAAAATATCATTGTAACTTTAATAAAATAAAATTAACTTTTTTTATCATATTTCTGAAAAACTGGGGTTCAAAAAAAGTTATAATAATAGTTTTTTTCTCTAATTTCTATTCATATGTAATGGGATAAACTTCAATTTTACAGTCAAAAAATGCGAGAGAAACGGCATTTATTCCTGAAAATGTGTGATTTTAAAATATGTATTCAATTCCTACAATAAAGATATAATCAAAATTATAACATTTCTTCTTGCTAGGGTTTTAATTTAATAAAAAAAATTATTATTTACCCATTTTATTTGTTAAATAAAATTTCTTTTTTGAATAAGATTTTGATGCATACAAAATTGATGTATTAATTAGTAAAAAATTGACGTGTTTTCTTAAGATTATCTGTATTAAAGTTATTTAATTATATACTTACTTCTGTGGAAGTATATAACTCTTAGTCTTTTTGTTCTTCTTTGTTTCTTAGTTATATATACGTTTGTTTACTATCGTATCCGTCATAGAAATTATATATATATATATATATATATATATATATATATATATTATATATATATATATATATATATATATATATATATATATATATATATATTATATGTATGTATGTATACATTCATACGTAGAATAAATTTCTTCATTGAGTAATGTAATTGTCCTCCATTTTTTTAAAAAAAAAGTTATTTCAACTGACCAAAATTTATTGGTGCTCCAATGCTCCATCATTTACTCAATTTTCTCTTATGCAGGGTCAACTTCAATTTAGAGGGAGAGGGAGCAGCTTTTCTGGATTTACAATATGTTATTTTTCTTATATTGTTTTCTTTGGTAATCCACTTCCATCATAAGTAATCAACCATTTTATGAAGGATTCGATTTTGTACCATGAAAGTAGGGATGCGCACATGATTTAATTCAATAAGTCTTCGCTTAACTCAAATGCTTTCCTTACTATTCTCACACCAATCCTAGTTTTCGGATATGGTCTAAAAATGATTTATTGAGCTCAATTAATCTTTCATACAATATCCGATATTGTAAAAAAAGAAAGATTTTTTTCTAGATTGAGCTAGAATGTATTGCCCTCTATCAAATATAATTTCTCAAAGTGTGGCTTATAAGAAAATCAGCTTTTAGAATTTTTTTAACCCACTTTATCAAAATCTTTCAATAAATTTCTGCACGTTTTCTTGTTTTTTAGAATTTTTACAAAATACTGTGGTGTAAATAAACTTTATTAGCAGTTGTATAAACGCCGCATCTAAATTAAAACCATTAGGTATAAATAATTCCCAATTCATAATAATTCATTCAAGAATTTTTAATATCATTACACATTTGAACATTTTCATAAGGAAATAAATCACGCAAATCATAAAAGGGGTTGAGTAAAATTTGGTTTTTATAAATTCGCCATTCTACACTAATTTCAAACGAGTTGAAATGAAAATCCTTAAGTAACACGAGATGATAATCATTTTTTTAAAAACTGAATAAACAGTATTCCTTTTAGTAAAAATTATTTAATTTATTGAAGCAAATTTTCATTCTAAATATTTTCAAAATTGCTTAGCGTGCATGATGATTAGTTTTTCAAATAACAAATTAGTGAAAGTTTACTGATGAAATTTAAGCATTTGGTCTACAAACATACTCCACATTTCTAAAAAATCATATCATGTTAAAAAATATGCAGGATCTTTGAAAGGTAGTTATTGTACTAAAATTAATGGACTCAATCAGCAAATATCAAATGAGAATGTTGTGAGTGGAATTTACGAGATAGCTTGAGTAGAAGTTTGTTAAAAAAAAGAAAAAAAATCCTAAGAGCATGTTGAATAGCTTCATAATTTCTTATGAAAAATCTGCTATTTTAAATGTTGAAACCTGCATTTATTTTTGATAAATATGAATTAAGAATAAATTAATCTAAAATTCTACATTGCTGTTGTTCTCGTGCTCCTGGATAGATAGATCTTTTTGAAAATCTTGATAATTGTGCTTCTGCAAGATGTGGTGCGTCGGGGCTGCAGAGAATTTTCTGAAGGCAGCATCTAATTGGGGTCAATCCAATTTTGATTATGTTGGTCATGGTTCCCAGACATTCGTACATACGGTTGGGTGTCATTTAGTGCCCGGGGCAGTAATTGCATGTGGCATATGTTCTTGAGTTGTTGGGATGGATCTTCCTATCACGAAAATGTTCAGTTCTCAACCGAGTAATAGTTGTTGTAATGCTTCTCGGGTAATCATATTCCGTAAGCAAAGGTTTCTTGAAAGTTTGGGTCAGTAACCTGTGGTGAGCAACTGCATTTTCATCTGCAAGTGTGACATTAGTACGTTTTTGGTCGAGTTCTTTGCCTTCTTTGGCCAATAAATCGGCACATTCATTTCCTTCTATGTTTACATGTGCCGGAATCCATTGAAGTATACATGATTTTCCTTGAGAGTTTAATTGTTCCAGGAGAGAAATAATATCTGATGTGATGGTAGTCTGCCTATTTTTGATGGCTTCGATAGCCACTCGAGATTAAGTAAAAATTATTAGACCTTTTGTGGAAGGTGAAGCTTGCGAGTCATTTAGGTAGAGGGTCAGAGCTTCCTTGATTACTAGGATTTTGCTAGCAAAGTTGGAAGCGATTATTCCAATATGGATCTTGATTTTATGGTTTTCCCATTTAGAAAGAGAAGGAAAACACCATCTCCTCCATTTTTGAGGTACTTGTCAGAGGAACCATCTGTAAAAGAAACTGCATGGTTATCATGGGAAAGTTTTTCAATCGTTTCAAGACCTTTTTTCCTGAGGACTTGAGCATCTTCTTTTTTGAAACATGGCTGAATAAGTTCCAAATTGAATTTGGTATTGATTGGAGGTTTTATTGGCATGAAAGGCCCTTGTAGGATGTTCAAGATAGACATGTTTTCTGATATCACTGTCATATTGAAGAGGTGACGATCGTTTCAGCCTAGTCAGTCCTTTCAAATTATCAAAAACCCTTTTTGAGATGTGGTCGTTATTGTTGCTTCGTATTTTGTTTGTAAACTTGGTAGTGCTAAAATTACGCCTGCTCTCTAAGGTGGGTAGACTGCATTCTTGTTCTTCTTTTTCATTGTTGGTCAAAGCAACAGCTCCTATAATAATTTTGGAGGCTCGGTGTTGGACGGAGTCGATTTTGCTCTTGGCAGTGATGGAGGATGTGTTCCAGATTGAATTGCATTTTCTAGAACTGGTCTTATAACTGTGATGTAGGTGCTTTTAAGAGTTTGAGGCCTTGATCCTCAAGAAGTTCCACATAGTCTTCTAAGAATATTTAACATTTTCAGAGCTCTGTTGGTAGTTAGTTCTATGTGTTTTGTAAAGCGTAGTTATGGATTCAGGGTGACACCCAGATAGGTGGTTAGGTCAGCTAGATTAATTTGGGAGCCCTTAATGTGGATGTTAGCCCTGTATTTCCCTCGATTTCGTCTATCGGTGGTGAAGATGCAATAGTTGGATTTATCTGCGTTTATAGTTAATTTCAGATCTTCTGCCCACGAGGAAATTCCTTTCAGTGTGACATTTAATACCTTTTCAGATACTTCAATGTCTTTATGTGAATTCCAGATTGCGATATCGTCAGCGTAACATGCTATTTTTGTGTCAGGGCGAATGTGAGGATGTATAGTATTCATATAAATTAGGAAAACGAGTGGACTCAAGACTAAACTCTGAGGGACTCCAGCCCACATCCTGTGAGTCTCTGAAGTTGCTTTATTATACCTGACAGAAAATTTTCTGCCACGAAGAAAGTCATTTATCCAGAAGAGGGCATTGCCATGAATTCCGATCTTATGAACAATTTGAACTAGCTTTTAGCATCAGACTCTGTTAAAAGCTGCAGAGAGGTCCATGAAGACGGCCAAGGTTTTCTTGTGAGGCGTTTCTTGGAATCCATCGATAATAGTTTGGCTCTGATAAAAAAAAAGTTGGTCAACCATGCTGTGATTGTCTCGGTATGCTATATGATAGAAGTGGATTTTGTTGTTTTAAATGAGCCAATCCATGAGCCTGTGATGAGTTATTCTTTCCATGATTTTGAGTACTGGTGTACTGGTGAGTGAAATCGGACGAAAGTTATTGCACTCCGATGGGGGTTTATTTGGCTTCAAGATCGGAATAATTGTGGATATTTTCCAAATTGATGGCACTTGCCCGATGTCCAGGAGAGGTTGAAAATATCTAACAGATCCTTTTTAGCAATGGTTCCAAGATTTTGAATCATGCGGCCTAAGATGAGGTGTGGTCCAGGGGCCTTACTGGGATCCATTTTTCTAATAGCAAGTTCCAACTCTTCAATTGAAAAAGGTGAAGTAAAGATGCCATCATTGCAAAATCTTTGTGAGTCTATCAGAGTTTTCTTGTAAGTCCTTATATAGAACCTCATTGTCTTTTGAGCTGAAGTTCAGTTTGCTTTTGTTTTCATAGTGTTTCACAAGTAGCGAGGCAGTTTCTTTGTTTGTGATCGCACTTCTTCCAGAGGATGAGATAATGTTTCAGTGAGTAGCTTCGTCATTATGTGTTGGTTGGTTATTTAGGGTCAGAATTCTACATTAAAAAATATTTTGTAGTAAATTTCTAAGTCTAATTAATAATAAGATTATATTAATATTTAAAATCGAAATTATTCTTTAAAATAAAAAGATATTTTGTATAAGATTTGAGAGCATTATAACATTTTTTTGTTCTTTTGTCATGAAGAACTGTATGCAATATATTTAAAACATATCATTATAAAGTATTTCTAATATTTTTTAAGACTAAAAAACTGTGTATTCAAATTTAATAATGTTTAATAGTTAAAAAATGGATATTTATATACTTTGGTGCCCTATATTTTAAACAGAATAATACAAAAATTATGCAAGTATAATTTTGTTTTATAACATTTCACTTAAATGTTTCAGAGTATGTGTTACTAATAGAAAAATTCTTACATTTGATTTATGTTATATTCTTCAAATGTATCAATATGATGTTTCTCCGACACTTTGTTTGTAGAAATAGTTACATACTGAAAATCAATTCGTTACAGAATATGTGATATTGTCTTGAAAAAAAATCTAAAGAAATGTTTGATATTCCTGTATTCCTGTATAGCGTTGTATGTTATATGATTTATATGTACGTCTTTATGCTAAATTATAATCTTCGAATATCAGTGTTATCTTTTCTACACTACATTTTTGATTTAAATATTATAATGCTAAATAGTACTAGTAATAATAATTGCATAAACTGTTTGAAAAAGCAAGTTTGACGAAATACTAGCTGCGCATGTTCTGTGTTTCATTTAAAATCTCTCACAATGTTCAGGTTTCTTAGTCAAAATATTTGAAAAAGTTAATTACTATCACACGACATTTACAAAAAGAGCAACTTATCATTTCGGTTAAAAAAATACATACGTACAAAAAAAAAAAAAAAACAATTAGATATATCGAAATTGGTACTTAGGTGAATTTTATACTTGAGCATGTAATTACGTGTCATTTAATTTATGTCAACTATAATTACCTATGCAAAATATTCTCCACGTTTTATAAAAAAGGAAAGCGTATAATCTTGTCTACAGAAGATGAATCGGTAAAACATTTTAAAATCTAAAAAGTAAAATAATTCAGAACTATTTCATTAGTGAGGGTATAGAAAAGATGCAAATGATTATCCAAAAAAATTTATTTAAAAATTTAGATGGAAAAAATAAAGTATAATTCTTTGATGATTTTAGTTTATTGTCTTACGGAATAAATTCTACTAAGTGAAAGCGTTATTGTTTCTCTATCTTTGCTCTTTTTTGCCACCATTAAGCTTTAAATTTGCTATAGGTTGAAAAGATAAATTTAGAGAAATTTCTCTTTCCTGGAAAAGGCATGTTTTCAATCTGTTATGCAAAAGAAAACGAAAAAAAATCGTGGACTGTTCTCGTTCCATTTCCCAATAACTTGAGCTACTCCCTTTCCCTTAAAAATAAAACTGGAAACAGTTCCCAGAAGATCTTCCTAAAGTAATAAAAGTTCTATGTCGCCAAACTTGTCAAGGCTTTTCGGAAATCACTGTTCTCCTATGACTTCTACGTTAAAGAGAGAGAGGAGAATCAAAGCACAAAGAACAGGAGTATAATCGGAACCGGAGGAGGAAAGTAGAGTAAAGGGTGGAAGCCGAGAGTAATCAAGCAATGCGGCGAGAACAAAGGGGCGAGGAATGTGAACTGATCTGGGAACAGGGGAATTGAATTGATTACTTATCCTAAGGAGGTCTCTATTTCTTGAATGATCGTAAGGCTTGTAATAAGAGGCGTTTCGTTTATTAGTTCCTGTTTAGCAGTCGGAAACCAATCAGATTCCCTGCTTCGGACAGCAGCTGTGCTTGCTCCTAAGTAACTCTCATTTACTCCGTGAGAAGATACGAGATAAAATAAAAACTTTAAGAAATCACAATTGGTTTCGCTACGAGTGGTATAAAATGGCGCTACAGTCTTCTATTCCTCAATTCTTTTGTCAATCTCTTGGTTAATATTTCTCTATTTTTATGAGAAGATTGTATAATTGAACTCCAAAAACGTTTAAAGTTTTTATGTTAAGGAGATTACTAAAATTACATATTTCATGTGACAATAGTCACATTAGACAAAAAACAGATTATTCACCAAGCTTCTTGATAGTATTTCGTGACCGTATGATTTCTGAAGAAGTATTTTAAATAAAATTTTAATGAAAATTTTTATCAAATTTATGGGTTGAAGCTAACTTTTTAGTTTTCTTTTGAGCAAATTTTCCTTATCTTTGTTTTTATACATATTAGATATTGTTTTTATACATCCCATTATGTAGATGTTTAGCAGTAAAGAGGGATCCTGTACTGTACATATCGAATATCGGGTTGGAACAATTATACAGACTAGGCATCAGCAGTATATGTCAAGCTGAATAATTTTCAGTGGCCTTCTATACTGTCTACAGTTCAATAGGATAAAATTTAAATGCTCCATCTTTTTTCACTGCAAATGCATTTTGTATTATAGATCAATATTTTTTATAGTATTTGATGAGAGGAATTCATAATTGTTATAAACATTTTATAGCTTTTCTGTTGACGCAACAGAAACGGAAGGATTTCCGAAATTAAACAAAAGGCATTATATACAGAGAGTATTATCACATTTTTAGAACGATTTCGCGGCCGTTTAATTAAAAATGTAAAGATTATTTTTTTAAATGTTCGATCTGATAGCATTTTTTCTGGACTATAAGTCTGTATCGTGATTTCCATGATAGAAGAACTTTTCGCAGTATTTCGCGAGATATTGCTTTCCATTCCTCTTCCACTACTTTCCAGAGTCCTTTTATCATGATGGGTTTGAGTTTAGAAAGAGCCTTCTTAACAGATCAGAGGCACAATAGTCCATAGGAGAAGCGCCAGGAGACTTCGTAGGGATACGTTGAAAATGTATGCATGCAATACCTGTATTAGTCATCATTTTTTTAAGAAATGCATTGGTAGTTTTCGAAGTATGACTTTTACTTTGTCTTGATGAAGTTTCTGTCTTTGAAAGTCATTGGGATAAAGAAGTGGAATTTCTTTTGTAATATTGGGCGTAAAACCTTCTCCTGATAGTACAATGAGTTGATATTAACATTTCTTTCCACTCTTCTTATTTTTAATTTCTCATTGTAGGAGAAACCTGCGACAATCATAAACCCTTAACTGAAACTTTCTTTACATTGATGGAAACGGGTTTGTACATTTTTTCTCCTCATTTTCTATAGTAAAAAGACCTTTTTTTTTATACAGTCATTTAGGTAAACCCATGCTTCATCAATGGTCACAATGTTTTTCCATTTATCTCCTGCTAAGTGGTTTTCATACAGGATTCTACAAAATGTTTTGCGTTGAGCCACATGTCTCGGCAAAAGCTGGTGAACATTGTTTTTTAGCATTTTTAGTTGTAAATACTGGTTTATTATTTTATTTATTTTTGCTACAGATGTATCTAAAAACTTTGCAATTGATAACTGTGTTGGCGGAGTTTTTCTTGTTACCTGCGATTTAATTTTAGAAACATTTGAAACTGTACGTACAATTTACGGATATTCGTTCGGAGTCTTCTTTCTATGTAGAAATAATGATTGAAAGTTTTTACCTGTCCGATTAAAAATATTGCTTATTTTGCGCTTAGAAATTTTAATACCATGCATTTCATAACGTTTTTGAATTCTGGAATAACAACGTTTATCTTCGGAAAGCGCAAAAACATATCCTTCAGTTCACAGCATGTTTATATGTGATATTTTGAAAGAAGAATAAATTTGAAGGTAACAGACGATATTTCTCATTTCAAATAATAAGCTATTGCCAAACAATTTTATTCTAAAAAATTTTTTTTTAATCCGTTATCGAAATCATTCTAAAAATGTGTTAATACTCTCTGTACACACACACACACACACACACACACACACACACACACACACACACACACATATATATATATATATATATATATATATATATACTTAATTCATTACGAAAATGCTGACTAAATAAATAAAGAAATATGTAAAGCAGATTAAAGTCCTCCTAAGATAATTTAAGCACTATATAAATAAATGATATAAAATTGCATAAAGTTTTGAATGTAAGAGACTTGTCACAGAATAGATAAAAGCTGAAATTTTTCTGCGAAGTTGCAATTGTCAGAAGTGTTTTCTATTCGGTGAAGAAGAGATTTGCTACCTCTTCTTCAAAAATGTATTCTTGATTGTGACTGATCTAATTGAAATGTAAATGTGAAAAAAAAGTTTCTAGGTAGATTACTGATGCTTTGTTCACAAAATGGGTATTTTTGTAAATTAACTAAATTACCCCTTTTTTCTGGCTGGAAATCCTTTTTTATATTTCATTCTCTCGTAAGACTGCAAACCAACTGGTTTGTGCCTAAGTGCCAAAACTGTTGTGTTGCTTAAAGTGACAAGCAAAAGATGGTTGGTTGGGTTTTGTGGTTCAAGGTCCAATAAAGACAATCTCTGTCAAGACTTAAATATTAATTAAAAAAGCCGTTCCCAAAACTCACAAGCAGCATTAAAAATTTTAAATACAAAAATTAATATATGATATTTAATTAAAATCTAAATAAACATGAATGCATAAAAGGAAATAAAATTGATGAAAATGTTATAAATTTTTATTGCCTTATATATAATTAATATTGCCATTAGAAAAAAAAGGTTTTTGTGGGGTGGCTCTCCCAACAAATCAAGCAATATAAATATGTCAATTTTAAAAAAAGTATATGATATTTGATAAAAAAGTGAAATGATATTAAAATATGATGAATAGAAAATAGTTCGTCACACGTTTCATACAATGGATGTAGTTCCTTTGAAAACAAATGTCTGTGTATTAAACATGTGTGTCCTATACGAAGGCGTGTCAAACGGACATCAGCATTTTGTAAAGGTATATCTGATAATGGAATGATAGATGGGAAGATGTCACGTAATTTGTTGGAGACCTGCATATTCTAAATACAAGAATATGAATCAGACAGAATAAACAAACTTTTTTACAACCCTTCTCACATCTAAAAGGGGGACAGATGAATGAAGTAAATGACAGACAAGAGAAATGATGCATTGGAAGTGTTGGCGGTAAAGAATTTTTTTACAAAGTTTAAAGAATTTCAATTTGTTTCTTTGAATGCAATCTCAAGAGTTCTCTTTAAATGTAAATTTTAATATAAAAAAGATACCATTTGCAAAACTCAAACATATGTTATAAGATTAAAAAATGTAACTTTATATTGTTTATATCGTTTATATTATTATAACAACGTTGTCAATTACTCTACATGGGTATACGTATGGGTAAATTAAATATTTGTTTAGGGAAAACTAAAAACGACATTTGTATTTTCTGGTTCACAAATTTAATTATATAATATAGGTATTGAAAAATCAAAAACATTCATTTTAAACACTTTTAAACAATTAAAGTTCAAAAAGATTTTGGTAGTTGTATAAAAATTTAGATGTTTTAAATTAATTATCAAACATGATTAAGTACAAATGATAACACTCAATATAATAAATAACCTAAAACTATAAAATCATTCAATTTATATTAGTAAATCATCAAAATTAAACTAGAATAAAAAATGAAGCATTAATTTGTTAATGGATTAAAAATATCAGAATGTTAGTATATGCAGAATGTGCTAAAAAGACTGCGAATAAAATGAATATTGGCGCAGTTTTTTTAAATAAAATATATAACAGGACGACTTGTAATAATAGAAGCATAGAGAAATAAAAAAGAGATGAGGAAGAAAAAAGAAAAGTCATAATGTTATTTTAATGAAAAAAACTTAAAATATCACAAATTTATTTTATATTTATAAAAATAATAGGGAAATCCTTTTTAAAATATCTAAAAAATGTATTAATAAAATATTACAATCTAATTAGTAAAGACTATTAGGAAAAAATGAATTAATATTAAAATCTCTTTCAGATATAAAGTGATAACCTCTTGGCTAAGAACTCATCTTGAAAGTTTTCTGTAAACTCTTTTGTTATATTTTCATAAACCGAAATCATTTCACATTAACTCTGTCTTAAAATTTATTTGTATTTAACATTAGACATGTTTTGATATTCAGAATTTAAAAAGATTTATCCAGCATTATCATAAAAAATTTTCTTCGAAATTTTCCAACAATTTTTATAATTTGAAATGATATGCCATTCAACTTTATCTTAATGTTTCTGGTAGTAAATATTGCTTAAATTATCTTTTCCTGTATAAATTCTGATTTAAAACATACATAATTGTTGTTAAAATTTCATCAGAAAATTATGTTTACATTATCTTTATTTATAGGAGTTTTATTTTATAGGAATGATGTATTATAAAATTTTCTGTGATGATGGTTTTCATAAGTATAAATTTCATTGCAATTAAATTTTTCTTTTTTTTTTCTGTTGAGACATACTTCGACATCTGAAACTAAAAATATTTTTTAACTTACTATAATTATATAATATAAAGGAATCAGTAAGCAATTTATATTTTTACATAACAGACTATGTAATTTTATAAGTACTTTCACAAATATAGTTTCCACTTGAAATTTGTAATTTGGAAGCAGTCTCCAGAATATATAAGCAACGTTTCTTAATATATATTGCCTCAGTGTTCCTTCCTTCATTTTTTAAAGAGAGACTGGCATAAAAAAATATAAGGATCCAACTTTCTTGATCTTTAATTTCTAATATGAAACAATTAAATAATTCTGACATTTTGAAATTAAACACATTGTACCTCTGAGCCTTCTAAATAAATATCCCTCAAACCAGATTCTTTAGAAAAGTACATCTCATTAAAGTTTGAAACTCATTTGAAGACATTTTTTAAAAAGCTAACAAATTCCAAATTTTAATTGTATGTATATAATATTTTGTACATAGTTTTCTATTTTTAGTTTTGTTTTATCGTAATCTTGCCAGGCAAAACATTAGCAGATTCAGGATTTCTTTATTGAGATCTAGAGAGTATTATTTATAAATGGATTAAAAGATTTTCTTCATTGTTATTAAACGTCAAAAAACAATTTTCCTAAAATATAATTTAGTTGTTAATTTTACATTATGGTTTCGTCTTTCAGAATTCATTATACTGAAATTTATATGATAGCAAACATTTTGAATATTTATATTACAATTATTTATATTTATTAAAGTACAGGTTTTTTTAATGTTTTCACAGATAGTACCAAAACAATTTTCTGAATCAACATAGTCTTTTTGCTTTATCCTTCACATATAAAATTTACAGCGTTTGTTATTTCTGAATGATCTTGACGTTTGTAAATATCCGTTTGTAATTGTTTGCTTTTTCTGCAAAATTATAAGGGTCATTTTTAATGTAACTATTTGCTTTCACTTTTGCTCTAATTATACCTTATTAAAGCATTTTCTCTTTTTCCTCTTTAATTTTTTTCCTCTTTCAACATTGTGCTTTTGTATCATATAATATTTACTAAAAGAATTTAAAGATTTGTTTTGTTTTCTTAGCATCAAAATACTTTCTTTTAGACTCAAGCAGTACTTGAAAAATAGCATTTATACTGAATTGCGCCTTTCACGATACAAACTTTTAGATTGTTAATTTTTCTACCCTTATCAATAAAACTACTTTATTTGTCGGAATTAAATGTACATGAAACTTTTTATCTGCTTCATATTTATTTGTGATGTGAAACATTTCAAATTATTTTTTTCAATTTGATAAGTATCTGAATGCAATACAATAAAATTTGTTAAATCTTTCGTGTGTCTTATTCAAAATGTTTATGCTGACACTCTAAATTATTCTTTAAGATAATTACTAATAACTATAAGGTCTTTATCAGAGCCTTTAAATTTTTCTTTTGACTACATAATTACTTTCATCTGTTAATTTAAATTAAACATTTGAAAGATTTCGCTGACTTTCTTTTCTTCTTTTTACTGCGTTTATGACTTTCTACGTGCTAAATTTTCTTATTGGTAGTTCATTTGTTTCCCCGTTTCGAAATATAATGATTTAAATCAAAATGAAGTAAGACAATTATATTTAATTTTACTATTTCTTATAGACAGTTAGATTTATTTTCAAGTTACTTAAGTTAATATAATTTTCAACTTGATAAATAAAAGCTATTTTTAAACGAAGCATAATTTCAGCTTGATAATATAAAATTTTGAAATTAAAGCAGTCTATGGGATACAACCAAATGTAGCATGCCTTTCTTCTCTTAAAAAGCATTATATAACTTCGAAAATATAATAATTTCAATCAAAACCAATCCAATTATATAGTTATGATATTTACATCATTTATCCATAACCAACATTTTATCATATCTAATTGATTAAACGTCGTGTTGTGATTTGATTCGTAGTTTTATTATTTCTCAATATTATGAAACAACATAGAGGCTGAATGCTAACCGGCTGAAAGTGGCTAAAGTAAGATCAAAGCTACTTAAATTTCTATGAGTGTACTTTGTTTAATTATGTTATGAAGATATTAGTTTATTTATGCTTAGAGTATTTAATAATTTTAATTGAATTTTATTGTTAATAAATTTATGTATCTAACATAAGAAGATCATAGTTAAAGTTAATCAACAAAGCTTTGAAATCAGAAATATTAATATCAGCATATGACACATTTTATGACCATTTCTTGAAATACATTTGTTTCTATAATTTATTTAACGATTTAAAGCTTTCAATCTAATCATAATAACAATAACAAGTATCTTTTAAATTTTAAAGCATATCAATGTATAGGATAAATTATTTTCAATTTAGCATCTTATTTTTTAGATAAAACAATCGTGTTTTTGTTAAAATATTTTTAATTTTTTCTTCACGAATTCTTTAGGTTCATTTAATAATTCAGAAGTGTAAGCAGCACAGTTGAGGCTGTTAATATATTTTTACTCTTTCAATAGAAACTTTACTTGTCACATTAATCTAAAGATAACATCTTTTATTTAACAGTAAGCCTATACTGCACTTCTAATTTTCTGGAAAGAATTTATTCATCTCTAGAAATTAATATGACTAAATAAGAATTATGCGACACAAGCCTTGTTCTTAATACTATGTACATAGAGTCAGCTTTAACAGTTATAAATTAGTTTATCGTGTGTTAAATAGGTTATCTCCCAAGATGACTTGAAATCATAAAGTGAGTAAATTACTTGCAACTGAAATTATGTTTGACATATGAATTCTCTATAATTGTCTTTCAATTAACTACATTACATGTAAATCTCCCATTTGTTAAGAAGTAGAATATATTATTGCTTTCAGCTTTAAAATTTTGTACAATTCCATTTCATTTTTCAAATTGGCTTTATAACTTTCTTTCAGTTTTAGTGTGGACACTTATCTTTCTTGTATAGTTGCAAATAATATAAGAACCATTTTCAGAGTATTTAACAAGATATCGTTTAAACATATTATCATCTGATGAATATTTGGTGTTGTAAAATATATCTATTTTTATTACATTACTAATATTTATTGTTTTTTGTGTTATGTTATACCATGAAGTATATTTAGAAAGAAAATGGAGTGTCATTCCTTTCAAATAGAAATATTTAGAGTATTTAATTGCAAAATCTTCAAATAACAGCATTTTTAAAATTTATAATACGATACTAGTCATATCTTTATTCACAAGAAACATTTTTTGTAAACACTAGGCCCATAAATGAAAGAGTAGAAAAAATCAATAAAACTGATTTAACCCTATTACATTCACATGTATTTTTAATTTAATATCTACATTTTACTAACGCAGATAGTTACTAAAAAGTTAACTTACCTTCTTTAATTGATGTTTTTTTAAATTCCCTATATTTTTTATCAAAAAATATTTTTATTTCAATATTGTTACATTTGTAACCTTAAAAAATAAAAAATACTTTATAAAATCATATTTGATGTATTTATAATATCATAATTTCTGAATTTCAAGCCTCTAAATTAATAATTCCAAATGCAATACATTATTGAATATTTATTTTTTCAGAAAAATTATTTAAATGTTTTTTAAATTCCTTTTTGATCTTTCATATTTTCTTAATTACTTTATTGGATTTTTTAAAGAAAAATGTATCTGCCCTCCCTTGAACCTGTTATTTTATTTAGTAGCATTTTTAGTCTCAAACTACTCTAAGTCTTAAAATTGTTAAGATCAAAATAAAAAATAGAAAAAAGCGTCTAGTTTTCTTTAATTTATTAATATTTTTACTGATCTGATTTTTTTTCAATCTGATTTATTATTCTGATTTATTAAATTTAAATTGAATTTTATCTAGTTATAACCAGTTTTTATCCTCCTTCTCTTAAAAATCTAGATTTTAATAGTAAAATTTGGTTATCACTCAAGTACACTGTTTCGAAATATGCATTCATTTAGATTAAATTTATATTTTTTTTAATATAATCACACAATCCTATATATATCATGCAAACAACAATTTAACTATATAGTTTTCTCATTTAGCGGCCCTGTAAAAATCTTATCAGTTAATTGGCACAAGAAATTTAAGGTTTCATTTATAAATCCTTCTAATAATCAAATTTTTACTAGTTCTTATTATAAACAATGTAAAGTTTAGAATTGAGAAATCCAATTTACATCTTAATTTAGTATATTGTTATTTTAAATTACTTAACCTTCCTTCTCTTTTTGTATATGCTACAGTTTATTTATAAAGCTAAAAGATCAAAATGTAAATAAATAATTTGTCATGTTTGATGATATATATATATATATATATATATATATATATATATATATATATATATATATATATATATATATATATATATATATATATATATATATATATATATATATATATATATGGTAGGAAAAGCTATTTGAATAAGCAGATATCTAGTTAGAAATTATAAATATTCATATGTTATATTAATAAAAATGACGCTCATTATAGCATCCAGGGATTTAACCAGTCTTTAAATTACTCAAACTTATTTAATCTAAAAAGATAAGAAAATTAAAATTCATAAAGTTGAATAAAAAGACAAAATTTTAAAAGAAATTTTACGTGGCAAATGAGCCTACATTTACTGAAGAAATATTTTAATTCCTAATATACGAAAAAGACAAAATCAATTTATTATGATTTAAAAAAAACTAAATAATGAAGAAATGAAGCGAGTATTTTATAAAAATTAATAAATGAAATGTGTTATTTAACAAATTGAAACGTATACGTATTAAACAAAAAACTTATAATTGAAAACATTTTGATGAAAAAATGTTTAGTTTGTTGGTTACATTATGGACTAGATTTTAATACATGCTTTCAGAAACGATCTAATTAACATTAATAAGGAATTCCTTGAGCTAAATTGTAAATTTTTATTTTTAATAAGTAGATGAAATATGTTTATCAGATGTCAACAGTGAAAAAAAAACAGAATTAACTGATAAATTAATTAAGGTTTTCTCTTAAATTGAAAAGCAATGAAAAAAGGAAACATACATTTTATCACATCTAAGAATGCATTTAATTATACTTAAATTTCTTTAATAGTGGGCTGATATTTTTCAAAAATATTTTACTATTTTATTTGATACATTTTTGCATAAATCTTATTGGTAAAAAGTGATAAAACTAGAATAACAAACATTTATAATATTAATAATGTCATGAAAGTAGCAAAAAGTGTAAAAACACTAGTTTTTCTACAAGATATTAATAAATTTTAAAAGATAGTATTATGAGTTTTAATGGTCTTGGTTATAAGGATTATCTAAAAATTTAAAAAATAGTAAGACATAAACTTGATATAAATGCAAATTTGCAACATATTCAAAAACGTTAGCACTCTATTGCTTAATTAAGATTTGAGTTGATTAATCAAGAAGTTAAACGAGAAAATTCTAAGTTTGATTTTGCTGCTTTTATTTAACTAATTAAACATGAATATTTAAACTAATTAAACGTGAAAAGTTTAAACAAGGTTCTTCTTGTTTTTAAGCCTAAAGACTGGTTGAATGTGCAAGCAGAAAGCTTTCAAATTAATAGAAAACATTTAATTTGTGAAATGTTATAAAATATTTTAAAATAAACATTTAAACAAACATTTAAAAATTAGGGTTGACTATTAAGAGTTCCATTTGTTATTTTAAAAAGTTGAAAAGCCTATTAGAAGAAATTAGCATTTCTAAATAAAATGCTAAATTAACTAATAAATATGAATTATAAGTTAGTTATCTTTTTGGTTAAATTAAAAATAATTTATCACATAAAAAGAGAGAACTATCTGGAATGCGTAAGTCAATTTTAAAAGTTAAATATATTCTCAATGATGAAAAAACTAACTCAATAGAACTAAAATCACATATAACGCTTTATACTCATTCTAATAAAAAGTTTATACAGATAAATTTTGTTATTATGTAAAATATATATTCGATAATTATACATTTTTTATAATATATAGGAAAAAAATAACTTGAAAGGCTGAAAATGGATTAAAAATTGACAACAATACATAAATTGTAATAATTAAAAATATCAATGTGATTAAAAACATATAAATTTAATTACTGATAAAACTAATACATTCTAAGATAGTTTTAATGAAGTCAAGAATAATTCAGTATTCAGTATACAATGAAGAATTTAAAGAAGCGAATTTGTGAATGATTACGTATGTAAAATAATTGAAAAATTAATTACAAAACCAAATTGTAAAGATGGAAACATTTTTATGAGAATTTATCTTAGCTATTCAAATGAACGATAAAAAAAAATTAATAAATCAATTTACTTTCGCGTGTGTATGAATATAAAAGATTCATCAATATACTTAATGCATGACTTCGTAACACCTAAATACAGAAATGGTGCCATTAAGGATACAGATGCTTTAAAAGTTTTATATTACAAAGGATAATTTTTACGAGGATATGAAATCAAAAGTATCAATTATTTTGATATACCACATTATCAAAAAACTTTGTAACTATATACCTATCTATGATTAACAAATATTAAAATAAACAATCAATAATGGAAAGGATTGGCTTCAATGGTTAAAAATGTATTAATTGAAGCCAGAAAAGAAATATATTGATTAAAACAATAAATATAAAATTGATAAAAGTTCCTTTTTGAGGGTTGAATCTAAATCATCAAAAAATCAAAATTTTTAAAAAGTATGCTGCTAAAAACAAAACATTATTTAAGTATTATGAATATTGTATCCGATAGAAATAATCAATACAGTTTAATAATATTTTATTAAAGTTATGTAACAACATTAGTTCTTGAACAAAAAATATAAATTACATTTAATTCAAATAAATAAGAAAATATTGTCTTTAGTATTTTTACTTTTAGGCACATAAATTTAATACCTGTGAATTAGGACGTAATAAAAATATATAAACATTTTACAAAAGTTAATAAGTAAATTTTCTAGAAAATAATCTAAGATCTGAGGAATTTAATGTACTCTAATTTTCATGTTATTTTTTTAATTATTAATAGGAATATTTTCCTAAGTGAGGACTTTTTTCTGAGAGAGAAAATAGTTCATTTCAGATTTACAATATGCTTTTCAGATAAACGACATTTGTATTTACTATTGACTCTGAGTTGATTAAAGAAAAACAGGATATTATTTGTAAATGTATGATATACAAGGTGATCTTTTTTAAAGTGATAGTGTTTGGAACACCCTGTAACGCGATTTAATTGCCAAAATTGCACCAAACTTGGTATTTAAACTAATCAAAACATGGAAAAAAGACTCCATATAAAAAATTTTAGTTCCAAAACTCGCCGCTAGGACATTTTGTGGCGTTTTACAATGTGTAAAATGTGAGAAAAATAAAATTACTAACACATACAATCGTATAGTAAAATTACACAGGCCTACAAAAAAAAATTTTTTTTTGGTTCTTAGGATTTTAGAGCAGATTTTAACTATATTTTTATTGCTGAATCTAAATATGAAAGCAGTTTTTCTCTATCAGCTCTAGATTTTTAGATAAATTCACTTATCTATCAATGCTTTTTTTCTATTTAGTACTTTCAAGTACAAGTGTTGTAAAATTTATACAGGGAAAGATTCTTGTATATTTGCCCTATTGTCAGTCTTCTTTTGTAACCAGTTGAATAATAATATTTAGGAACCAATAATAATATTTAGGAAAAAACTAATTATTATTTTTAAAAATTATTATTTTAATTCATTTATTATAAAAAGAAGACAAACAAAATATGAGATATATAACTGATTAGTTGACAAATTCTTAATAAATGGGATTGAATCCTTCTTATTAGTGCTATCCAGTTAGTTCCATAGAAATCCCATATATGGAGATGTCTGTCCACTATCTGAAGTGACCTTCAAAGCTTCAACCGCAGTTGAGAGTTAAGAATAGTTCGTGAATTCCGGCGGTGCAGATAGATAGAGGTTAGCGTCATATGAAATTTCTCTTTAGTAACGAGTTGTTAAAAAGTAAATCTAAGTATTTGTGTTGTTGAATAGAAATAAAATGAGTTCAAGTAGAAGAAGCTGTGTACATCATCCTGATATTTTTTGCTACATATGCGGAGAATACACGCTACTGGAAAACAGAAAATCTATTAGTGACTTTGTAAAGAGGGCTTATCTTGGATATTTTGGTGTTAAACTTGGTGATCAGGATAAAACCTGGGCACCAGATATTGTCTGTAAAACTTGTACAGAGCATTTACGACAGTGGACTACCGGGAAAAGGAAAAGCCTGAAATTCGGTGTACCAATGGTTTGGAGAGAACCAAAAAATCACTTGATGACTGTTATTTCTGCCTGGTAAATATTACTGGAATCAATAGAAAGAACCGTAATAAGTGGACTTATCCAGATTTAGTCTCTGCAAGACGCCCTATCCCTCACTCAGAAGAAGTGCCAATTCCAACTTTTCACCAGCTACCAGAACTCTGTGAGGACGCTTATTGTCTCTCTGATCAGAATTCTGATACTACTGAAGGTGACAGCGATTTTGAAACGATATCATCAATTCCTCAATATTTCAACCAAGATGAGTTAAATGACCTCACTAGAGATCTCAATCTGTCGAAAGAACCGTAATAAGCGGACTTATCCAGATTTAGTCTCTGCAAGACGCCCTATCCCTCACTCAGAAGAAGTGTCAATTCCAACTTTTCACCAGCTACCAGAACTCTGTGAGGACGCTTATTGTCTCTCTGATCAGAATTCTGATACTACTGAAGGTGACAGCGATTTTGAAACGATATCATCAATTCCTCAATGTTTCAACCAAGATGAGTTAAATGACCTCACTAGAGATCTCAATCTGTCGAAAGAAGCTTCTGAATTACTGGCTTCCAGGTTGAAGGAAAAAAATTTACTTGAACCAGGAACGAAAATTACATTCTATCGCACAAGGGAGAAAGATCTGCTACCTTTTTTCTCTGAAGAACAAAATCTTGTATTTTGTCATGCTGTTAGAGAACTCCTGGTAAAAATGGGTCTTCCTGAATATTTTCCAGATGATTGGCGCCTAGTTATTGACAGCTCAAAGCGAAGTTTGAAATATGTTCTTCTACATAATGGGAACAAATATGGCTCAATACCAATTGCTCACTCAACGAAATTGAAAGAGCAATATGACACCATAGCTTTGGTTTTGGAAAAAATAAAGTATCGTGAACACCAATGGGTGATTTGTGTAGACTTAAAAATGGTAAACTTTCTCCTTGGACAGCAAAGTGGCCACACAAAATATCCTTGTTTCTTGTGCCTCTGGGATAGAAGAGACAAAACGCAACACTGTGTTAGAAAAGAGTGGCGAGAAAACATGGATATTGGGGAAAAGAATATCATCAACGATCCTTTAGTTCCACGAGTGAAAATCATCTTTCCACCACAGCATATCATGCTGGGTCTAATGAAGCAGTTTGTAAAGGCTCTTGATAAGAATGGATCATGCTTTGCATATATAGGGGAAAAAATGCCTCAGCTGAGTATGGAAAAAACTAAAGCAGGAATATTTGATGGCCCACAAATAAGACAGCTGATTAAAGACCCTGACTTCATAAATTCAATGAATGAGATTGAACAAAAAGCCTGGAATTCATTTGTTTCATTTGTTCAAAATTTTCTGAGTAAACACAAAGCTGAAAATTATTTTGAATTAGTCAATGAAATGCTGAATAATTTCAGATGCCTTGGGTGTAACATGAGCATTAAGGTGCACTATTTACATAGCCACTTAGATCGATTTCCTGATAATTTAGGAGATATTAGTGAGGAGCAACGAGAAAGATTTCACCAAGATATAAAATGTATGAAGGATCGCTATCAAGGAAGATGGGATACTCACATGATGGCAGATTACTGCTGGACTTTAAAACGGAATTGTTCCAAAATACATTCAAGAATGTCACGCAAAAGAAGTTTCCGAAATGTTCAGTGAGTAATTTGTTTAAATCATGACTTTTTCAGTTTTCTTTTGTATTTAGTAAGCAATATCTATGTAATATAATAAAAATTCCCTGTTTAATTTGTTTGTTTAAACCATGGTTTTTCTTTTAAAATAGTATAATGCATGATTCATTAAAATGTTTATATCTTAAAAATTCAAGCTGATAGGCAAAAATTAATGGCATAATTGGATTCAGCGCATCGAATTCATATAAAATCACCTCCAAAATCTTTGGCACCAAAACCACTGTTGACCAGTAATGCTCATTTACTATACATTAACTTCCCCGCTGAGGAATTAGACCACATTCAATGTGAGCACCGTTCTCAGAAATAACACCGTGCATTATGCGCACAACATTCTCCACAGCTGTACGTATCATATCAAGAGGAATATTCCGCACTGTCTTTGTTATGTTGCCCATTAGAATAGACAAATTTGATACTCCACCAACATTAACGCAAGTTCCGGTAACGTGAGAGGTATTACCACTGGAGCTCGTTTACTTCAGCTGAGATTACTTGTGGGAGCTGTCTAATACTTGCTTTTATAGCCTCTATTACTGGCACAGTCATTACACAGTATTTTCATTTTTCATTGATACCCATGTTTTATGCTAATTCTTGTTACTATAAACTACAACAGCGCCACAAAATGCACTATCGGTGATTTTTGGAACTATTTTTTTACGGAATCATGTTTTTATGTTTTGATTAGTGTAAATACCAAGTTTTGTGTCATTTCGGCAATTAGATTGAGCTACAGAACACTCCAAACACTGTTACTTTAAAAAATATAATTTTACTGGCTACCAGTACATTAAAATTTATGTTCCTTTGAATAAAAATATAATTTTCATTGTATGTTAAGTTTACGGTATAATTGACAGATGCTATGACATTATAGCATCTGTCATCTAACTTTCTATTGCCATCTAAAGATGGCAATAGAAAGTTACATCACTTCAGTTCACTTTCAATAACTTTAACTAATATTTAGATCTTGTTTAGTTATAAAATATAGGTAAAAAGTTACATCCTTTATAGAATTTCTGAAGTTTTTTTTTATGTTTTTATTATTTTTAAAGATTTTCTTAAAGTGTTTGCTTAGTTTGAATAGGTTTTTTGGTAATTCTGATATCAATTTCCTCAATCATATTCAAGTTTATTAATTCTGTTAGTCAAAATATTTGAATGAAGTTTCTCAAGTTTTATTAATAATTAATATTTTTTTATTTCACTGCTTGTTTTTTGGAATAAATCTAAAAGTACAGACAAAGCATAAGTTCTGTTTTGTCAAGAAAATGTAATGAATACATTAAAGCTATTCTAATATTTCTTATTTTGTATTAAAAAATTTCATTCAAACAGAAAATGTCTTTAAAATATATAAACCATGTCATTAAACTATATTTTATTGCAAAATTTTGAGTAAATCCTCAGTTATTTCAATAAAACATGATAGTTGGTGAGTATTGTTTACAAGCATCTTTTCTTTCAATGTAAATAACATAAATGAAAGTGTATTCAGATAATGATGTACTTGTCAAATTAAATAATTTGAATATAAGTAATTGTTAATGTCGATCTTCAGATTTAATAATATATGGACTTTTCTAACTTTGTAAAAATTATAATTAATTCTTCTACTGAGCGAATACTCAGAAAGCATTTCCTTTAAATGTAATATCTTTAACAAACTTATATATATGAAATTTAAGAATTACACTGAAATTTCAGATAAGATTTACAATATAAAGAAATGATTTGTTGTAACCACAAATTCCCATATTAAAACTATAAAAATTATCTATCAATCTTATTATAAATTCTCGCTCTCTCTTCTCCACCTTTGGACAGATAAATTTATGTCTTTTAATATGAAACTTTAATTTAGCATAGACATAGCATTTAATCAGTTAACTTAAGAAGATAAAATTGCTCACATAATTGACATATTTATATTTTAAGAAGGCTGTAAAATATTCTAATATGACATTCTTTGTTTTCATAATGACCACTGGAGTAGTTTAATATTCATTCTACGAACATTAAACTGATCCAATTTTCTTATTAATTCAGCAATAAATATTAAATCCAATTTGGGACTGACTCTTAAATCTTGTGAAAAACCCATTTCCGTATTGATCTACTTGATTGATTTTTCCTGAGTTATAGCTTTCTTCTCTTTGCATATCCCTAATGATTAACATAAGTTCTTAATTAACTCTCAATATATTCAATACTTCTTCGGTTCTTGGTTCCTCTTTTGATTCTTAATGCCACATGCATCCCCATTCATAAAATATGTGCATAAAATTCTCAGGGTTGCCTTTTAATAATGCAAAATTCTGTGCATAAAAAAATAAATTTTTATCAACATTACTGGAAATTAAACAGCATTTAGAATTTTTTTATTTTACTTATATATAAGTAACTCAGTTGTTTTTTAAAATATATTATAAGTTTTTTTTGCCTTCGAATCACATTTAAAATAGTTCGTGCTATATTATTTCATTAGAAAAAGCCATAAAATTTTCATATCTAATCAGCTTTGTTGTTATTTCTGTTTGAAATATAATTAATCTATGAATAACTTTTATTAAAAGTTAATTTTTTATTGCAGAACATTTCATTATAAAATTCAAATAGTTTATGTAACAATAAAGGGATATTTTTATTATTTACTATTATATCATTTTTAGAGCAATATTTTATATCAGTATTGTAAAGTCATTATTGAACAGCTAATTGTTTCTACACTTGCACCACTAAAATTAGTTCTTGTAGCTAAAACGAAGTCCTACAAATGAAGTTAACTTTCTAATATTATAAATTTATTAAGATTTTGTCACCTTTTTTATTTTAATCTTTTTTGTACACGAAGTAAGACACAAGAACAATTTTGTGAATTAAATTTTTAACTTTGCTGCACTTAGGGACTTCATAATTTAACCAATTCAGATATTGTTTCTGAGAACCTTCGCCCAAGAATTTATGATCTGATGTTTTAGGTTGGCCTTGTTAGCGATAAGATATTTGGAAGTATCTTCCTGACAATCGAGAAAGGAGGAACGATCACGCACAACCAAAATCTGTCAACTCTTCCTGACAGGTTGGCGGGGTTGAAATAGCAGTAAGTTCCACCTGCACACGGCATCCTGACACTTACGCCTGTTCTCTCCTTATTTTCACTTAATGAATTCAGCGGGTTGTCCAGATTTCGGGTCTCAGGAACTTCGACACGTGTCGAGGAAATTAGTTTTCTCAAAGTTTAAAATAAGGTCTTAAGGTACATGGCTTATGCTTTCCCCATCGGCAGTTGCAAGATGTGGAGAGAAGAATAGGAAACTTGGCAGCATCGCTTTCGAAAGCATTTTCGGAAAGCTCTTATTTTGGCCCTTATCCAAGGTATTCGTTTCGGTTGACTGATCTTAGTTTCGGCTCCTTCGATTGCGGGCATTCTTAGGCTAACAAGCGGTAAATTCTAATCCTAAATGCAAAAGAGTATCGGCCAAAAGATGCTGGTATTGAGAAAAAGGAATTGAGTACGATTTCTCATTAGAATACGAATAGTTTAAAACAAATTCCAAAAATATTTATTATAATGATTTGTAAGTAAGTAAGGCAATTTTATATTTTATTTGTATAAGTAATTACGAATTCTTGAATAATTTTCCCAAAATGTTTTATTAGAAATTCGTTTGGTTTTACAAATTGATTATTGAATAAATAAATATACATTTGATTTATAAATACAGTAAGCAATTATGTCCTAAGAGAATTTTAACATGTACATTTTTAAGCAAAATTTTCTTTGTAAGTATAGTGTAGTTATTTTTTAATATGTTCACACACACACATATGATATAATCAGCCTCAGAAAAACTACCATACGATTTTGCAGTAAAATGCCTTATATTACATCATCAGCATTGAAAATTTGTTGATCTCATATAATGTAATTACTGAAGAGTTGCTGACTGTAAAAACTCGTATGCTTCAGTTAATGATACTTTATTATTTATTAAAGTTTTTGTAATGATGATAGTTCTTAAGCATTAACATCTACAAAAGCAATTAAAAAAATCTGAATAGTTTTTATCTGAAGCAGTACCTCCTAGCTTATGGGTCTTGAACTCTTGAAAGTTATTTAGACATAAAAGTTTGAGAAAAAATAATGAAGATACATCTTTAAAAACTGTAAAACAATTTTAGCAAAGAGTTATTTTAACATAATGGTGCTTTATTTTAACTTATATCTACATACATAGTCGACTTATTACTGATAAAAGATTATCATAAAATATTTTTTTATATAGAAAAACTTTTTTGCTCAAGTCTTACTTCAGAAATGTATTAATTCAGAATACTTATATGACAAAATGTAGGGTCCTTATTAAAGGAACATTATTAAATATTAACACATTATTTAGCAATATTTTAGGACAGAGTTGGTCAACTTAATATAAAACACTCATTTAATATAATTGAAAGTATCAAAGACAGTACATGGAATATCATTTAAGAGTAATTCCACATTTCATATAAGAATCTGACAAAGAAATATAAAAGTTTGTTTATCCTACTTACATGAAATTAAATGCATTTAAATTTAGACATCTAAATTTTTAGTGGCATAAATAATATTTGGACATATCAAAAAATATTCATATTAGACAAGTAATAATAGCCCAGGAACTAAGATTTGATGCAAAGTATTAGAACAGTAAAGTATTAAATAACTGAGTTATTTGTTGTATAGAATATTTAAGATGCATTTAACCATATTCATGCATCCTAAGAAAGCAAAGCCTGTAAAATTTGAAGCACTCACTTCGACATGTGTTTGTAGAAAGCAAAATATTTATCCCTCTTTGATGAACAATAGAAACCAATCTTTCATTGTTGAATTAATTTCTTTGGAATAGAGCTTTGACTCTGGCAAGGGAGATTTAAGAAGCCTCTGGCAAGAAAGATATATATGTTAACAGTACGGGATATGGAGCTATGTTACAATTTTAAATAATTTTTTAGAGGAAAGAAAAGCTGCTGTTATATATAATATAATAATTGACAAATAAAAATCTATTAATTTTGCATCATTCAACATTAAGTAATTTTTTATAAGATTGTTTCATATGAAAAATATGAAATACAAATTCTTAAGAATATATTAATGCTGTCAACTAAATTAAAGAAATGATTAAATACATTCATCAATTTCACTCATATTTTTAACAATAAAATTTAATTATAAAAATAATATAAATTTACAAACATATATGAATTTTACACTATTTTTATGAGGTAAACCTTAATTATATATATATTTTTTATTAGTTCAGAATATATATATATATATATATATATATATATATATATATACATATTGGGCTTTAGTTTTTAAATTTTAATTACATAATTGTGTGTAATGCTTAAGAATAAGTTACCCTACTTTACTATTCTTAACCTTTCTTTTTTTTTATAATAATGTATCTATTATTTAAAATATACGTAATATATCAATTTCTGCAAAATATATTTAAATTGATTTAAAATATTAAATATAAAAGCATGCGTAAACAAAGCTATCTATTTAAATCATTAGCTTGAAATTAATCAAGAATAACTCTAACGAGTTTAATTATATAAGCTACCCACACAATGCACCTTTAAAAATGTTATTTATTTATTCTCGTGGAACTACAATTTAATGGGTTTTTTACTCAACTAAATTTGAAACATTATTCGTTTAAGGATTAATACTTTAGTTTTAAGATTTCTTGTAATATTTATAAACAGTGTTTTAAAAAAATGACTTTAATACATTTTTAATCAAACATACAAAATGAAAAAAAAATCGCTATTCTACATAATTAACATTTTAAGCTAGAGAAAAAATTCTTATTATAGTAACTCAACTGTGAAATAGAATCTACTCATTTTTAAACATTTTTCAGGAAATAAAATAATTTAATTCAGAGTAATTTTAAAAAAAGTATTTTTTCATTAATTGTAATTCAAAGAAAGTTTTACTTTCTCCCATCGTTATTAGGAAGCGTTTATTTTCAAAAATGTTGAATTTATTCTTGTTATATTTCACATACCCTTGAATTAATTTTATAATTAATGAAAATAAGGATCCAGTTTTAGTCATAATGATGTAGATAATAAATTAAACCTCAGCTGAGGTTGTGTCTGACTTTTGACTTAGGACAAGAAAATGTCATCACTATAGAATTCTAAATTAAGGAAGATGTAACACTTTCTCAATTTCATAGGCAGACGCTCACGTAATTTAATTGCTTCCTTTACTTAAAATGAAACAGACGCCATAAAAGATTCTCATTGTGAATGCAATTATTTGATTTCTACTAAGTATACCATTTTCGAAAGTCTCTACTCAAACTCTAGACAAAAGAATATTAAATAAAACATTAGAGAATCTTTGTACAATTTTAAATAACCTCAACAGGGCTGGAATTTAGTTTTAATTTGAATTATTTATTTTAGCCCAACAGTTTAAATATTTCAAGAAGGATTATAATATTCACTCATATAAAAATAACATCAAATCTAAAAGTTTTATTTAAATTAAATGGAATACACAATATTTTACATAAATGTTAATTTTCATTGAATTAAAATGTGCTTTAAATGGAAGAATTTTTGTCAAGGGAACAAGAAATTAATAAAGTTTTATTGTTGATTATAAACTATGTACATTTTGTTTTATATTAATTTAAAAAGCTATACCTTTAGCAGTTTATTTACAACGAAATATATTTTTAACCATAAAGGATCATTATTCTTTTATAACAACAACATATTACATAAACAAATATATGAAACTATGACAAAAATATATGTTTATATCCATGTTCACATGAGCATATTAACATTTTTTTAAGAAAAATTATCTTTTTAATAATTTTGTCTCTATTGTTAAGAAACATTATCTACATATTTCTGAAACAATTTGAAGTTGAAACAGCAAATGCATAAAACAAAATCACGAATTGTAATTATTATGTATCACTTTCACTAAACATTAAATTATTTAAAGGTAAAAACCGAATATTGTATTTATTATCAGATCAAATCAAATCTAATATTTCTTTTAAACATACAAAATTCAATTTGGGATTCAGTACTTTCCATTCTATTTGCTAACTTCTTCATGGAAGACAAATGGATAAT
This sequence comes from Latrodectus elegans, assembly GCA_030067965.1. Lineage (NCBI taxonomy): Eukaryota > Metazoa > Arthropoda > Arachnida > Araneae > Theridiidae > Latrodectus > Latrodectus elegans. The sequence goes on from CM057809.1 coordinate 37,002,440, forward strand.
TTATCGTAAAGATTTTATCATCTACTGTTCTTATCTTTTTTTTTCTTATGCAAGCTCCTCCTTTACTAGACATTCAGAACTGACAGAAAAATTACTTATATACTCTTCCCTCCCTTCATATATATATATATATATATATATGCATGTATGCATGTATATATATATGTGTGTGTGTGTGTGTTTGTACATATATATTTAAATAGGAGGTACTAAATATGGGAATTATAATAACAATTATGTACAATAACTTCAGCAATGCATGCAGTGTTGATGGAAATATCAAAAAAAAAAAAAAAATGTGGAGACAGTCCTGTATTTTAATAAACAGAATGTATATAATGACAAATTGCTTGTGCCGAATTTCCAACATAGTTGATGAAAAGAACTGAAATGTTTCGCGTTTATTGAAAAGACAATGTGGTCAATAATTTTTACAATGAAACGCTGATTAATCATTTTAGAAAAGGAATTAGAAGTCACAGATTGTCGAAGCAATCAGATAACAAATGTAAGAACGGTGGTTTACTTTAAATATACATTTATTCAAAACAAATGAAACTATGACAAAAGTATGATTTTATATTCATGTTTTATGTAAGCAACATTTTTTTTTGATAATTTTACCAATTATGTGTTCAATGTTTTGCGAATTTTTTAAACTAGTTAAATATTATAATATTTTTTGTTTTACTACTTTTGGTACTTTTTAGGATACCTATGGAATTACATTTACTTTAAAAGTCTTCATAAAAAAATTAACAAATATAAAAATATGACAAAGTATCTTTCATGTCAAAAAGAATTTACTTTGTTATCACAATGCAAAAAAAACTAAGATTTTTTTTTTTAATATTTTTTCTGCCATACCACGCCATGTTGCGGATTAATGAGAAGGAAAGCCAAGCAAAATTTTGTTTCTTGCCGAAAAGCTCAGGAGTGAAAAAAAAAAGCATAGAGCAGATTGTTTGTCAAAAACAAAGAATCTGCTCATGTGACAAAAGCGAGCAATGAAAATATCGATTTATCACAACTGTCAGAAGAACCGCCACAAATAACAGAAGAGTGGCAAAGACCTACCGTTGGGACAGAGCTCTGTTATTGATATCAGAGTTGAAAAGAGTCGGGATTGCTAGAGAATTCGCTCTTATGCTGATCGTAGAGATAATGTATGGTAGGGAAGTTCATTTTTGAAGTTTGATAAAAGTCGAAAGATTGCTTCCATTTTATAAGATAATGGAATGCTTCTCTTTGGAGGAGTTTATTGTTAGAAAAAATAAAACTGTCTTTGTACAATTCATTCGGCATAACTTCTTATTCAAAGTACACGTAAAAACGCGGTATATTAAAACTGAAGACTAAACCGGAAGGATAACTGATTCCTTTAATGTATTGTAGAAATATTCATAAAATCTTAAAATGATATTTTGCAAACAATGAAAATTATGTTACTCATATTTATCTATTTTATATGCCTGTTTGTCAACTTAAATTCAAAAACTAGTCGCAATACCATATGTTTTTATAAACATTATTTTAAAAAACTCGCAAAAGTTATTTTTGATAGGACACAGTACTTAAATATACACAACATTTAAAAATTATCATTTCTTTTTATAACTGTTTTTATCTTTCGAAATTAATTAATTCAGTAAAGTTAAAGAAGCTTTACTATAATAAATATAACACAGTTTAATTTTAAGAAAATTGAAATTTTAATAAATAAAATTACAATAGAATATATAAAAAGGATTAGAAAATATTATAATTGTAAAAACATTAATTGAAACATGATTTTATCCTATGTCCTAAAATTTAGATAAATGCTTATATTGTGTTTAAATTATGAATTAACACTTGTTTTATAAATGTACCATTACTATACTTAAAAGTTTTGAAGCAATATAAAAAGTAACACACATCACTAATACAAAATATTTGAGAAATTGTGTTAGTTTGATATAGTTACTGGCACTCTGGTATTAAGTTTTTGAAATACAAAGCAGGTGTAGTACTTGTCGTTGTTGTCTTATTCCTCATGATACAGCTGTAGGATAGACCAAGTCCATGAACCCATGAATCTTCAAAAAATCATCATCAAGAAGAGAACAGATGTAATACTAAATCATACTAAGCAATGTAAAGTTAAAAAAAAAGGTTTTCATAAATAATGATGCCGAAAATAAAGAGAAAAGTTTCATATAAAAAGATGATAGCGATCATTTAAGTGAACTTTTTTCAATGACACGAATATAGAGTATTATATATAGTAGGTGTAGTTTGACAGATAAATTCAAAACTTACAGAATAGGAACAGTTGCTTCAGCATTTTGTTAATAAAGATGCTTCAGGGAATAACTGATACCAGGAGTTAATATTCATGTTGAAAAATGCTTACAAATAGTAAAAACATTCCTTCCATGAAGCGTATATATTGAATTACATACCAACTGTTCAGAAATTTCCCATCGTTAGAAGATTTAAAGATCAAAGATTTTACTGTTCAATTTACTTAAGAGTGATTCAAAACTCTTTTATCTACTTCTTAGTCTTTTTTGTTAGCAATATATGTGTACACTACGGATATGGACTGGTCTTGTTCTAAGCAGTTTACAACACAGTCCATCTTAGGAAGAATATCTTATTAATTTCAGTTAAAATGATATTTTTGACAGTTGAAAGCTGCAATTCTATTTTGACTGCATAACGTAAGAATTCTATCTTCATATGCAATTTCAGAAGTTTTACTAATTGGGAACCGTCTGGTGTAGACTCGAATACCTGGCAACCAGTTCACTATGACATTCGGTCATGCCTAATCACCTTGATGTAACAGATAAGTACAGTACCTAACTCCCACGATGCTTTTGTTCTTTTTACCTTGTTAACTTTCTCCCTTTTATTCCATAAAATAATTATTATTGGTGAATTAACAATTTGTAGTTTCTAGTTGTCTTAAATGGTTGTAATTTAATATTTTATTAAAAGTTATTGTTTTACTTGATGTTTATGATATCTATTTAGAAGAATTATCTTGATAAATCTCTTCCTTTTCATAAAATAATTTATTATGATCATAATTTGTATATTTATGTTTATGAAAAATAATGCAGTATTTAAATTGCATATTAATTTGACATTTGATAACCATAAAAATTTATATCTTTTTTTTCATGTCATTCCATTAGCAAATACTCACGCTTATATATTTGCATTTCTAATATTAAGTGCTTAAAAATTTATGTACAAAGTAATATATTGCTATATTATTAAATAATTCATTAACTTATTCTATAAATTAAAATATACACTTAAAAGCTATATAATCAATTCCAAAGTTTTACATCTAAAAACATTAAAATGAATATTATTGTAAAGGACAGTTAATTGCTTAAAAATAGATATAATATCATTGACTGCATAATAATAAAATACTTTATTTATAAATATTTCATTAATTTAGGAATTAGGGATTTTTTTTAGAAAATATATTCTTATATATTTAATTTTTATAATATAGTAAAATTTTAAATTTATTGAAATATATAAAAAATCTGATTTAATAGGAGATTTTATAGTCTCATTAATATGGATTTTGAATGAAATATTTTATTTTACTTGACAACAAATATTCATTCGTACATAAATTTCTAAATAATAAATTAATATTTGACTATCTATTTTTTCTACAATATTAAATTAATATTTGACTGATGAATTCAGTTTCTTCCCTTAAATAATTGATAAATATTTTGATAACTTAGAAATATTCATTATCTAACAATTTATATATAAAATACAAATATAATCTTCAAAGGATGAAGCAGACCATTTTATTCATACAAGTAATTTTAACTGATAAAATTTCAAAAATATAAAGATTTTCTTTAAAATATAATGTATGAAAGTTAAATATAAAATACATTTTCGATTCCCATTTTAGAGTATTCAATTAGCAAATCTTTCCATATATTTATCTACAATTTTTAATATTAAGTTCAGAATCATTTACAACATGTATAATCTTAAGAATTCTTATTTAAAAAATTAAAAATACTTATTTAGAGTCAGATAGAAATTTTACAGAGGGGATTTTTAAAAAGTTAATGATTTTAAAGACACTAAAAATTGGTTGAATGTGGTTTCGAAGAAATTCATTAATTCAAATTGCCTGTCAATTTCGATTTATTATTAATGATTGCAATGAGTTTGTTTTCCAGCTCTCATCATTTTAACATGAAAGGATAAAAACATTTGTTAATGTTATGAAAAGAGCTTACGCTATATATTAAGATTAAAGAACATAAATATCACAGTTCCATTCCTGCTCATGACCATAAAAATAACTCCACAAAGCAGAAAGTGAGGTTTTATCAGACTGAATAGCTGAATTATGTTCTATTAATGTACTCTATTTCAGAATTGGCTTTGTTTTACGTGATTAAAATTTATTCATGGAAACATATTTCCTTCCAATTAGGCTAATGCACATATTGTATTATTTATGCTTGTCGTTATGCTTAGTTCTTTACTTCAGGGAATCCCAATCGTCCTTTCAATTCATAAATATGGTTTTCCCCTGCAATAAAATACATCTGAGAAAATAATACTATTCGTCAGAAGTATCAATACTCCATTATTTCACACAACATTAATTAAACTGAAAAGCAATTTCTTTTGATTTTTGCAGACATTTGTACCATCAATGAAGTTTTTTCAATGATATATCGAATTAAATTACTACCTGAATGACACGAATACCTTAAATTTATAGTTGAAATTAGCCTAAATAAAAGAGAAAGGGGGTAGTACGTCATATTAATGTTAAGATTATATAAATTGTTAATATTTATTAAAGGAATTACTCACCTCATTATGCAGAGTAATTAGTTTTAGGGAAAGAGGACAAAGAACTAGTAGTAATAAAGTAATTTTTCTTTCTTTAAAAGAATTAGCTGATGTTAGAGAAAATAAATGTTTAGTAAAAAAATTATTTATTTTTCATGCACTTAAGTCTTTTTTAATTTATAATTTTATTTTATATTTATAAATAAAGCTGACCCAAAGAAGTTTTTAGGTATTCTAACTCCAAAATCAAACTCAGAAACAGAAAAACCAACATAAAATTATACAACAAAACAAGTTCAAATACATTACATTTCTCATATTAATTGCAAGAAATTAATTGTTGGCTTCTTGGTATTAAATTATTCTATTAAATTTCAATTGTATTATAAAATTCCTTGCTTTCAATTTAAAAAAAAAGGTTACGATAACAGTACCTAGATATAAAGCTTAAATTTTTCTTTAACTAAAATATTGCTCTTTTTAAAGAAAACAAAAAAATTAATGTACTGAAATGAGAACTACATCACACATTTTTTTCTTTTATCATTTAATACCATCAAAACAATACTAAGCATAACTATATTGCATAAAGACATAGATCAGAATCACAGAAAAAATACAATTATTTTCACAAATTTAAACTACATACTTTTTTTAATTAAAATCTACAAATTTGTTTTGATAGTTTCAGGCGGATGTCAAGCAGGATGTTCAAGAAGCAAATACTGGAAACCGCGTTTTTCTTGTAGAAATATGCACGATACATTACTCATGAAATCTATTCAAAATAAGCCTTGTAATTTTCAAGTTAGAGACGGTGACTTTATGATGGTATTTTCCTGCTGAGACAGAGTAGTCATTAGGTCGTTGTACTGCCAACGAAGAAGACATCAAACCGGTATGGTTCGTTGCATTTCTTACTAAGAAACGAATTCAATACTCCTTCATTAACTTGCAAAGATGGTTTGCTGCCATACAATTTCTAGTTATATTGCAAATTAATTTGAGTCTTTTTTTTTATACCTTTTTTATTCATTCCAATTTTACTGCTTTTCTCTTAAGAGGTACATGTTATTTTATAGTAGACTAAATTAATTAAAAGCTATAAAATTAAATTTTGTTTTAAAAATTATGAAGAAATTATGTGATGTATTTAAGAGAACCAGCTATTAAAGTCACCGATTAATTTTTATTTTTATCGTTACGAAAAAATCACAATTTCAATTTTTTCCAAAGTAATAAGCCAAGTTGCATCTGATGGAATTTTGACCTTATATATGAGAATATGAATAATACTGAATTTATGAGCTGGAAGCTGATTTTATGCATAAAAAACTGAATCATTTTGTTATTTTGCTATTTCTAAAATCAATAGTAAACACATAGAATTTTTCAAAATAAAAATATTCTTTGTATAAGTTAATTGAGGGGAGCTTATTCTTTTATGATGCTTATAATAATCATCAGAAACGCTTGCTACTTCTTTGATTTTATTTAAAAACTCAAATTTTTTTCCTAAAAATAAAATTATGCTACAAATTAATCAAGGATTAATTAAATATCGTAACATTGAAAGAATTTTTTAAATAAGAATTTTTATGAAATATCAGCAAAAATATTTTTGAAAACAAGAAAAAAAAATATCTCAAAAACAATTATATGCAGAATGTGATAAAAAAGAAATCTTTCTCATCAGTAAACCTGTTTAAATGGAATTATTTACTGTGATTTGATTCATTTTCTATGTGGTTATCAGTTTATTACATCCAATATCTACTATACTATATAATACTATATAATAGTTGCAAAAACATTTTTCTTTAATCTTATGTTGTGTTTTTCAAATCTTAAACATATTAATTTATTAAATACAATAAAACATTAAATAATAATAAAACCTATTAAAAACAATACAAATTGTAATAGGTTTAAATGATTTGCATGTGCGACAAAAAAATAATTAAAATCAATAATTCTTCGGGGAACGTTATCTGATCGAAATAATTTATATAAGCAAATTTATTTTCTAATATACTAAATTAACCATTTAATTTAAGTTAGAAATTGCTTATAAAAACTTTATATAGGAAGAATACTCTGAAGCACTTCTGATTTAGTAATATTATTTATTTTCTAGCTTAATCCATAACTTGTCATCAAAATAACTCTTACAAAGCAAATTAAAATGTTTCGGTAACAACCTTTCAAAATATAATGTATCGCATTTTAGAAATCTTCATTAATTATATCAATATATATTGGTATATAATAAATTTATATTTTCATACATTATATTTATGTATGTAATTTTAAAACCAAATACTTTGATTTAGTAAATATATTTATTTTGAACTTAAAATTTTTCCGCTGTAAGTTAAGGAGAACATTATCGCTTGATTCTAATGTAGCTAAATGTTGTTGATAAATATACTTTTCATTTCAAGAAAACAATGATAATTTAAAAGTATTGTATTAAAGGAATTCATTCTGTTTTCTATTAATTTTTCTTATTAAAATTACTTAGATATAAATAGAAAATTTCCATTCTTGGAAATGTGTTTTCAATTTATTTTCCATTAATATGCACTTTATAGAATTAGTCTTCCGCAAGAATAATAAGAGAATACAGACAAAATCAATTATCTCAACATAATACATAATCGAAAAATTCTTTGCTTTGATAACCTTTATAAACATCGTTGGATGAATTATACTAATTCGTTAATTCCATAGCAAAGTCATTTACTTATACAGAGAAAATGTAAATATTTCCATTTTTAGAATATTCTTTTTATAAATGCATTTATGCAAATTTATGTAATAAATATTTATTGTATTCCATGTAATAAAAAGTTAAGTTGCATTAACGTTATAAAATTAACATTTTCGTTATATTGCAAGAGATAAAACAACATATTTTTCTGATAAACATAAAATTTAATGTCAAATTGTTTTCAAGTGAAATACAATTTTCAAACGACTATTTACTATTTCATCGCTTTAAAGATTAACATTTACATTTCTAAAAAATATTTAGATTACTAATTAATGTAAAATGTGCTGCTTATTTTATTTTGCTTAACATTTTCTAATACTGTTAATTTTTTCATAATTAGACGATGTTACTACATTTTTATTGTGCTCAAATACGTGTCATGTAAGATATATATACCTCACAAGATGTTTTCATAAAAAAGACTGATGATTAATATATTAATAACATTACAACAGTATCAAAATTTCGGGCTTCAAAAATTAATTTTACAAAGTGTCGTTTTTCAATAATTTAATAAATATAACTATGCTCAGAATAATAGCTGATAAAAAAAAGTAATTTATCTCAGATCTTTTTTAAGCCTTTAATAAAATTATTATTATTTGGTTTTAAGACTTAAAAAGAATTTTGTCACCACACTTAAGTTTAACAAGGAGCTTAATAGCCGGAAAAAAGAAATCGCTCTTATTAATCGCCTTTTCTTGCATCTTTTCATTGATTATGAATAAAACGGGGATGTGCATTTCACAATTTTTTATCATTTTGGAATTATTTCTTTTAAGAGAATGCCTTTTCATTAAACCTCTAAGCCAACGTTTTTATAATTAAAATTAATTGAAGAATCATCTATCTAATCATTTGACTTTTTATACATCTGTTATCTATCAAATGAATTACATATTTAAATGGTAACTTTATTATTTTCTTTTACTATGGTATTTACGGTTGTACGATATTTCTTGATTTGGTTAATCTGATTATGTTATTTTTTACAGAAGTTTTTTTAACTGTATTTGTAATTGTAGACCATTGAAGAATAGTTTATTTATTTTATCTTACCAAGTCTTGTGTGTTTTTATGAATTTGTTCATTTTCATATTCTTTTTCTTGAATTTGTTCATTTTCATATACTTTTGTTTATTTCTTTCAATGGTTTTAGATAATTAGTTTAGTTTTTGGTTTTATTTATTTTCTTTTTAGTGTTTTTGTTATTTGAATTACAGAATTTATTTGATATTGTTTCAATGAGAGTTTTTACTCTTTATTAGAAGCAATAACTTTTTAAAATAAGCAGTAGAGGAAACAAGAATGTGTGACAAAAGGTAGATAGGAAGAATGTAAAATCTTATGGTTAAATTTTCAGAATAATTGATGATTTATTTCAAAATTTATCTATTGCAAAAAAAGAAGTTGATAAAAATGTTGGTCCAGCTCTAACTTCTTTGCAAACAACAAATCTTAGGGTGTATTTTGCGAAAATTCTCGCCAAACTGTCAAGCTGAATCGCTCGAAATTTCCTAGTAGTAAACAGCGTCTCATTAACCCAGTATCTTATTTCCTCATCCCTATATGAGTTAAAAACGAGGAAACAAGGCTTATTAGACAATTTATAGCAATGCATGCCATATGCAGTTAGGCATTATATTGTTGAAAACTAAGCCTAAAGTAATTCAAAAGGGACAATGACGCAACCAGCCAGAGAATACTTTGCACCACTGTTATGTCTGTTGCCAGAAATTCTAGACGAAAAGTGTCCAACTATCAAAAGCGCTGGCATTCAAAGGCGTAATACTTGTTGCAAGTACATGTGAAAGACATTACGGGCAAGATCTTCACATTTTTCTCGACTCCTTAAAACATGTATGGGCATATCCTTAGGTTATACCATTTTAAGGCAAGACATGTTGCTAAGGCTTATTCATTCTCAGTCAGTACAATTTCATGTTAATTAAGTGAGGGAATACTGATAGTAGGACTTAATGGTACAAAAACAAACGAGGAAATGGTACGGGATATTTTAAATTCTATTTCTACAGCCATCTTCAGATAATGTTATTGAAAACATGAGTGTGGACAAAACGTAGGATAGTTGATAACGACGAATTTAACTCTGCAACAATTGTTTCGAAATACCACCCAATTTTTATTATTTGTTGCAGCAGTTGATCTATTGCTGTATTCTTGTTGTTGTTGTTTATCTTTTCTTATTTACTCTCGAGAAAATATCATCTAATCAATCCAAGTCAGCTAACAATGCATAGAATAATTGTTAGACTCTTCAAATCAACTTTTTTCAGTACAAAATTATAACTTCTTTCAAGCTATGGCACTTTTCTCTGATGAGGAAAAAATAGCCTTAGTGTAGCCAACTAGAAATATATTCAGAAAGACTATAACAAAAATTTGGACCATCAGATTGAGAATCCCTCTCTTTAAATATCTGCTGAATGTCCCCTTATAAGCTCTAAAGATTGTCTAAAATAAAATTTGTGTTCTCTTGTTTTGAAAACAAATTTTATTTCTTTGAATTTGTAGTTTTGGATGGTAGAAATATTCCGTAACTTTTGATGATTATTTTGATGAATATTAAGACATATTTTTAAGTTTCGTAAAGACATAGCAAAATGGATTAGATTTAGAGATAATCTAACTATACACACAAATATGTATTTATATATATATATACATATACTCATTGATATAGAAGCTACTACTACACTGAATAACTTTACATTTACAGTTATTATTCTATGATTAATTGACTCATATTTTCATGACTAAGAGTAAACTATTTTGTAAAAATCTCCATCAATTGTTGTAAAAACTTCCTTAATTATGTCCTTAAAAAAGGCATTAGGGTATAGAAACTTAAGCAGAACACAGGATGATTTCCATGATGTGTCTGTGATAAAGAGCAACAGCAATATACAGCTATCATGATTTTTAATCGAACTGCAAAATTAATTAAATTTAAAAATAAATAAGTTTATTGTAGAAACCATATCCTAATATAGAACCAGATAATTGGATTTAATGAATCATTTTGAGAATAATAGAATATTTTTCATGTCATTCTGAATTTATTTGATTAATTTCTTCTGAAACCGTAATGAAAAAATTAAATTACGAAAATCAATACGCATTTTCTAATTATCCATAGAAAAAATTAATGACATTGATTGCATTTGATTTACTATTACTATTGTTAAAATTCCTTATTGAGAATTGAGTATCGTAATAATATTCAAATAATACAAATAGCGTATTTATAATGATGCAAAATAACGATAAATTGATAGGAGTAGTGTTGGAAATCAAATGGAAAATTGTGCTGAATATTAAATTAAATCAGTGAGACCCCCTTTGAAAAAAACTAAAAAAAGGGTTACATTAAAAGTTACAAAATAAAGCTAATTTTAGTGGAGCAAATTATATAGCATGATTACAACGTACTGTGTACATAATAAAATAAAGTGGAAAAGATAAAATGAATAAATTAATGAAAATAAAGTAAACTATTTACTTTACTATGCAATTGCAATAAAGTGAGTGCTTTACAATTCAAAGCCACAGATTAAGATTTAATTATTATTTGACTTTTATACAATGCAGTATTAGAGTGCGTTTTAACCAAGCTATTTTTTTGTAGAATATTTTTAGATGTCTTCAAGCAAGTTCCTTGAAACGTAGTACGGTTTATAGGCAATAATTTCTTTATGATCATATGATGGTTGGTTGAGCTGTCTCACATTGATATGTTACATTACGAAACTACAATATATAGGAAATTCTTTTATGTCATTATCTTTTAATTCAAGAAATTTTTTCACAATCATAACACATGATTCCAAATATAATAATAAATAGGAATAAAAAAGATTTCTCGGGAACATATGTTTATCTAAATAATTAAAGTTCCACTTCACAATATATAACAATGACAGCACATTACATACAATTTCACAAAACAGCTACACAAAAGAACAACGTACGAACTACCTCATAATCATAAGAGAGTGTGTATTATCTGGGAAATTCACTAGTTGCACCTAGCGCCATCTGCACAACTTAAATAGGAAAGGTAGCTGTAATTATAATCGCTACACCGTTAATATTAACAATAAGCAAAAATCAAAAAAACAATGGCAAGACTCAGTTCTTATTTTGATTTGCAGTACTTTAAGTTTTCCATAGTTATTTTGACTCAACTTTTAAAGTGAATCGTAAGTATACATTAAAGTAAAACAGGAAAACCTAGGACACATATTCATGAGCAGTTTTTGAATATTTATTTTAATATGATTGAATGAGATAAAAGAAAAATCACAGAGAATGCTCATAAAGGCCTTTTTTTTATCTCACAATGTGAGAAAATTTAGGATTTTTAATTATGTTTGCCTTAATGAATGCACATGCATATAAGATTATATTGAATGCATACTAAACCAATTCGAATTTTTAAAATTCACATAATGTAAATCTATGCTTGAATTTAATATGCGAGTAATTTTTTACGGTGAATGTGCGTTTTAAATAGATAATCGTATAAACAAATTCCTTTAATTGAATACCTCATTTTTAAAAATCATTTACAGAGATTAACTCAGTTTACTTACATAGAGAATAATTCAATACTAATTTTCTAATTTTTTATTGAAAAAATCTTCAATTTATGTAATTTACGATGTAAACATATTATTACAATTATGTTTTCCATAAGAATTTTAATTTATAAAAATTAAAATTAAAGAAATGGGGAAAGAAAATTGAAATTTTAATAATTGTCATATTGTCATTTTAGTAATTGTCATCATTTCTTTCTTGGATAAAAAAGAACAATGAAATAGCAATGGAGCATTTTCTTGATAGAGGAAGCCCCATCTGTCTCCAAATTTATATCAGTCTCAAAATTGCTAAATGTAGATAAAAAAAATTTCTTCGTTTTAAATGCAATAATTTCATCTTCATTCTCAAGTGGAAACTGTGGAGGTAGTTTGTGGCAAATTTATTATTGGACCTTCATTTTTCAAAAATTTTTAAACTTTTAAACAAGAAGATTTTTTTCGTTCACTTTCTACTAACATATTTTTAATATACATATACTTTCACACCTCCATATTTCTGCAGTTCCCATTATTTGGTTTTAACCAAATGAGTCAAACATCAGATAAAGCTGTCGACATTTTCCGATTTCGATTTTGTTTTTATAAAAATAACTGATTTCTAACTATGAATATCTCACAGCGTTTTCTTCTCAAATACAATTTTTAGGCAAAAAATAAATAAAAAATAAAACATTGTTTGACATAAATATAAATATTTAAAACACTACCAATTTTGAAATTTTCTGAAAAACAGGTTTTCGAAATAGATAAATTGGAAGAAAGATTAAATTAACATAAGTTTACATCACACTTACCAAGAGCATTGAAATATTACTTAAAGTATTTTGAAAAGTGGGAGAACTTAATAGTTTTTATTCATTTTTCTTCTTCGTTGGAAGAATCTGAGATGAAATGTGTAAATCTTCTTATCTGCACGGTAACCTCAAAGGAGGGCTTTTTCTTTGTCGTGTAAATGAATCCGCAGGATAGAGGCTGTGAGAATATAAGAAATGAATATATTAAATTACGAACGTGGTTTTGTTACGAAGATTTTGACAAACACTCGAGGGCTGATAAATGTTGGAAATAAATAAAATATTATTCTGCTTCCTATTGTCTGTATTGTCGATCATAAAGTACCAAAAGAAAAGACTTCATGTAATTTATTTTTAAAGAATGTTTCCCCCACATTCAGCGTGCTTCTTTTATTTATATTCTAATCCGGTTCAATGATACATGTGTAATGAAAGGTAAACTATAAGTTTTATTAAATTTGCAAATTCCTTTTAAAGCATCTCTCAAAATGTTTAGCATAATGAAGAGGAATTCAATACCATTAAGAAATGGCGCTATTTTGGCTCTGAAAAGAATCTAATGAAATTTTGGCTATTTATTTTGCATATAAGTATCTATTTTTATAAGCTTGTTATCAAGAAACATATTTAAATATTTATAATTTCTAAATTATTGTTTTTTATGCCCACCAATGCTTTTTTAAAGCGAGGCGTTTCTGTATTACTAAAATGAAATGAATTGATAAAATAAATTCACTTAAAACACTTTTCAAAAGCAATAAACATAAATTTTTTGAGTGTCATTAATTTCAGAATTCTTTCATTAACTATGTTTCTATCAAAATATTATAATCTCCCTTTTTATTATGCATGATGTAGTATTTTTATTAATTGAGTTTCATTAATTTGTAAATAATATTTATTTTAATTAAAATATCAGTTCAGAGAGAAAATTTTAAAATTAACATAACGATTCATCAAACACTTTATAAACCAATTTCATCTTTTCATTATTTACTACACTTTCCAAAAATTAATAACATTTAAAAAGTGGTTAAGAAAACTGCATATCTTAAATAAAAGTTAGTTTTTAAGTTTACGTGATAAATAAATCACTTCCAGACCTCACATTTAACCATATTCTTTCAGAACTTTGATACCTTGATTACAAATGTTGGTTTTCCATTACTCTAATAAATTCTCTTTATATAGCTTAATTCTAAGTAAATAATATAATTACAAGAATCAATTAACCAATATTTAAATTACAATAATTTAATTAAAATATTTAAATAAAATTTTATTCTCGGAAAAAAAATCGATTTGAAAATAGACTTCCTGACTTAAATTTATACTCAAATATAATTAATTGATTTTTGTATTTCCTTAGATTATGACGCTTGTGTCACTTTGCACACACTTGATAGCTTAATTTACATAAAGGCATATACAGGATGATCTATTCTAAACTGACAGTGTTCGGAATGCCCTGTAACGCGATCTAATAGCCGAAATGGCATGAAACTTAGTATTTACACTATAGTGTGCTCATTAATCCTTTTATGAATAAATAAGAATGCACACCATATATTAAAACTTAACTAAATTTTATTTATCGAATTTTAAGAAAATGCCTAAAAACATTATGAGTACAAAATCTCTAAGGGAAAAAACGTGAATTCTCCTTTCCTGTTCCTCGTGCGCTATTCTATCGAGGTTGGTGTTGCCAATGTTCAGGTAGAAAAGTTTTCTAGCTGCTGATGCCAACTTCCGAGCAGAAGTGTTTCACCACATTACTCCCCCCCCCCAAGTGCCTAAGGCACGAGGAGTTAGAGATATCGCGGGTTGAAACGGACTCTTCTGCCGGATCGCGTAGTTTGCACAGGGAGATCTTCGTTTACAGCAGAGTCTTGAATCACTTGACCAGGCATAGCTTTCGGAGAGTTCGGTGAAGCTTGGGTAGCAATGGGAACAGGAACTAAGGAATCAGAGGTTTCAGACATTAAAAATGCTGGTTTTAGTCGGTCGACATTGATGACAGATTCTTTTCCTTTAATGAGGAGAGTGTAAGTTTTATTAAGCCGTTTAAGCACTTGATAAGGACCATCATACGGACGAGTCATTGGAGGTTTTACTGCATCCTGCCTCACAAACACATGAGTGCACGAATCCAAAGCTGGGTGCACGAAACATTTGGGGTTGATATGAGCTGAAGTGGGCACTGGTGCAACATTTCTCATGGACTCGCACAACTTTTGTAAGAAGGAAGCCGGATCCAGGGAAGTAGAGACACTTGTGGCCTGAAAGAAATCTGCAGCCCGTATTGTTGTACCGTAAAGCATCTCGGCATATGTACCACCAAGGTCTTCCTTGTAGGCTGATCGAAGTCCTAGCAATGTAATGGGCAGGCTTGATGTCCACTGGACGTCATTGTGACACATTAATGATTGTTTTAATGATCGGTGAAACCTCTCAATTAATCCGTTCCCGGCAGGGTTGTCTGGAGTTGTGCGAATTCGATGAATGCCAAGGATTTTGTTGAGATTCGTGAATAAGTTCGATTGGAACTGACGACCTTGATCAGTTGTTATGGTGGTAGGTATTCCGAATCTTGCTATCCAATTGGTAACAAAAGTTCGGGCGATGGTTTCTGCGGAAATGTCACGTATCGGAATTGCTTCCGGCCAGCGAGAGAATCTGTCCATCATTGTTAAAAGATAAGAATATCCTTCCGATGGGGGTAAAGGTCCGACAATGTCCAGGTGCACATGTTGAAAGCGTTGTGAGGGGACAGAAAAGGCTTGCAAAGGGCTATGATTGTGTCTGGAAACTTTTGATTTCTGGCAATCAATGCATGCGCGAGTCCATGCAACACAGTCTTTTGAAATTGAAGGCCAGACGAAACGAGAGAGAATCAGTCTTTTAGTTGCTCGTACTCCTGGGTGAGAAAGTCCATGGAGGGAGTCAAACAGAGTTTTTCGAAGTGGGGAAGGAACAAAAGGGCGGATTCGATCGTTGGTTATATCGCAAAATAATTTAAGTCCTGGGGACAGTTCCATCTTCTTTAGCTTTAAGGAACTACCCGAAGTCGATAGTAATTGAGTTAGTTCTGCATCATTTTCCTGGATTTCAGCCAAACGTGCGAAATCGATGGCGTCATTACTATTAATGGCGAAAATCCTTGATAAGGCGTCGGCAACTGGGTTGTTGGATCCAGAGACGTGTTGAATGTCAGTGCTGAATTGAGCAATAAAATTCATATGTCGAATTTGTCTAGGAGATGCAGAATTAGAATTTTTCTTAAACAAAAATGTAAGTGGACGATGATCAGTAAATATAGAAAAGGTTTGACCTTCAAGGTTGTGCTGAAAATGTTTTACAGCAGAATAGATAGCCAATAATTCTCTATCATATGTGCTGTATTTGGTTTCAGCTGGCGTCAGTTTCTTGGAGTAAAAGCTAAAGGCTGTAAGCCATTGGCACTTTGGGGAGTGTAATACTGCTCGTATGGCGATATCGGAAGCATCTACCATTAATGATAGCTTCTGATCAGGGAATGGAAACCAAGGGTGACTGAATTCTTTAAATCGCTTTTGCATTTTTCAAACGCGGCAGTTGTTTCCTCTGTCAAAGAACAGGTCGTTTGTCAGTCTTTAGAGTTTTTAGAAGTGAATGAAGTGGGGCTTGAGTAGCTGCGGCCTTAGGCAAGAAACGACGATAAACATTTAACATAGCTAAAAATCTTTTAAGGTCAGACAGTGTTTCAGGCTTAGGGAAGTTAGAAATTACTGCGGTCTTTTCGGGAAGAGGGCTTACGCCAGTGGGTGTTGATAAGCAACCAAGAAATGTTACTGAAGTTTTCCAAGCACACATTTAGAGGTTCAATTTTAATCCGTATTCGCGGAGTTTATCAAAAATGGTGCGAAGGTGTTTAACATGTTCATCTTCGGTTGCCGATGCTATGAAAAGATCATCGAAATAGGGGACGCAAAAATCCAATCCGTAAAGCACTTGATGTATAAATCTTTGGAAAGTTTGACCGGCGTTACGAAGTCCAAATGGCATTTTAAGGTATTCGAACAAACCGAATGGGGTGGTTACAGCAGTTTTCGGTACGTCCTCAGGATTAACGGGAATCTGGTGATACGCTCTTGCCAGATCGAGGGTAGAAAAAATATTTTTGCCAAAGAAAACCTGTGTACAATCCTGAATATGGGGTACAGGATACCTGTCAGGAGTTGTCACAGCGTTCAAGCGACGATAGTCGCCACAAGAGCGCCAATCACCGTTAGATTTGCGGACCATGTGGAGGGGACTGGCCCAAGGGCTTTTGGAAGGTCGAATAATTCCTTGAGACATTAGGTATTCGAACTCTAAACGTGCTGCTTTGAGTAAGTCTGGGGCCAAACGGCGAGGTCTGGAAAATACAGGGGGTCCCTTAGTTTCAATGTGATGGAAAATTTCAAAACTTTTAAGTTCATTTGTTACTAAAGAGGGGTTTGTAAGCTCAGGATACTCACCGAGTAATTTTTCAAATTTGGAATCGCCGATAAGTACGGATATGTTGGAATCTAGGGAAAATTTTTTAAAAGATATGCCGTTTGACGAGAGAGACGTCAGAGAGTCGATCAGGCGGTTATTTTTGACATCGACAAGTAACTCAAAATGTTTAAGAAAATCAACACCTATAATTGGTCGGCAATTACGAATAACCACGAAAATTTTCGGTGGAGATTTAGATCAATAATGAGGCGTTTGTTGCCAAAAGTAGAAATTTTAGTGCCATTTGCTGCATATAAAGCTAAATTTTCAGAGGGTGCGGTTTTTGGACATATTTTTTAGGCAAAACAGATATGTCGGCTCCTGTATCAATTAGAAATTTTAATTTTGAAAACGGGTCGGCCAGCAGGATACGATTCACTTGGCGGTCGCTAGATTGGCCAGTGAGCGATCGCCCGTTTAGTTTCCCGATTGATGAAAAGAACATGGAGCTTGGCACTTTCGCGCTTGATCACCGAAATTGACATGATAAAAACAGAGTTCATTCGTACGTTCCTTGTAGTGATTGAAGTTAGTGCGAGAGCGGGAACTATTGCGAGATCTGCTGCGTTGAAATGATCGGCGGAAATTACGCCTAGGGCTACGGGAACTGCGTTCCAGAGCGGTGCTTAATTCGCTAACTTGTTGAGTTAACTGCGCTACCTGGAGTTCCAAGCGAGCCGTGACAGAATCATGAGAGTTAGGGGTGATAGAATGTACATACGAAGGGATAACTAAATCGCTTATTTTGTCAGCAACTGCAGCTATTTTATTCAAATCATCCTCACTGAAAGCGGCTAAAATAGTCTGCGTGTTATATGGCAGTCTTGTGAGCCATAATGAGCGTAAAGTGCTTCACCTACCTACGGTATCTCCAGCTAACGAACGCATGCGATGTAGTAATTGTGAGGGTCTTTGGTCACCAGAGTTCTACTCCTGCAATAACGTTCGAATTCTGGATGCTTCACTTTCGGAATGAACAGAAATGAGACGTTTTTAAGGCATCGTATTGTTCGGTAGTAGGTGGTTTTTCTAAAATGTCGTGTACCGAATTTAGTATATCGGGATCTAAGCAGGAGACAACATGATTGAATTTTGTTAGATCGGAAGTTATATTCGCTAGGAAAAACTGTGATTCCAACCTAATAAACCACAGGGAAGGGTTAGTTTTCCAGAAAGGTGGTATTTTACCGAAACGTGTGCAACCTGCGAAAATGTGTCTTCGGAGGGAGAATTTTGAGCAACGGAAGAATCATCAGATAAAGGCATGGTCAAAATTTAGCAGAAAAATAATTACAAAGTATACAAATCAATAATAGGGAAATGAGTATAGTTTCGGATATCAAGATATATAAATGAAAAAATGCAATAAACACAAAAATATTGGTTATGAAATATAAAAGAAGTAATGAATATTTATATAATACAATATAGTAAATCAAATAATAAAACTCAGCATGATGCGAAAGGATTGATAAAATTGTGGAGTAGTTAACAGAATGTAGCTCATGGGAGAAAAATATGTACAAATTATTTAAGTGAAAAAACTTTGCGTTAAAATATACACAATTTTTCCAAGAAACTGACACCAGTAAATAAGCAAAAAACGCATAACGTTACGTTTAAGAAAATTATAAAAAGATCCTACCTGCATCCTAGAAGTTATGGATGAGTACAAATCAGCACTGACATTACTTATTCTCATAGAACTGTAGATGTTGATCCAAAGGAATTCGCGTCGAAGTATGCGTATTCAAATTATGGTCACCAGATATAGTGTGCTCATTAATCCTTTTATGAATAAATAAGAATGCACACCATATATTAAAACTTCACTAAATTTTATTTATCGAATTTTAAGAAAATGCCTAAAAACATTATGAGTACAAAATCTCTAAGGGAAAAAACGTGAATTCTCCTTTCCTGTTCCTCGTGCGCTATTCTATCGAGGTTGGTGTTGCCAATGCTCAGGTAGAAAAGTTTTCTAGCTGCTGATGCCAACTTCCGAGCAGAAGTGTTTCACCACAACACTAATCAAGACACGGGGGAAAAAAGATCCCGTGAAAAAATTTTAGTTCCAAAAAACGTCGCTAGGGCATTTTGTGGCATTTTACAATAAAATGTAAGAAAAGAAAAATACTAACACATACAATCGTACAGTTAAATTATTAATGTTTATTTACTACATTAACTTCCCTGATGAGGAATTAGACAACATTCAATGTGAGCACCGTTCTTAGAAATAGCACCGTGCACAACGTTCTCCACAGTCGTATATAACATATCACGAGGAGTATTCCACAGTCTTTATTATGCGATGCTGTCCTTTAGAATAGACAAATAAGATACACTACCAACATAAACGACGTTTCGATAACGTGAAAGGCATGGCCACTGAAGCTCGTTTATTTCAGCTAATATTATTTACCGGAGCTGTTTACTACTTGCTTTTATAGCCCCTATTACTGTCACTGTCATTGCACAACATTTGCATTTTTCTTCTCATTCCGTGCTTTATGCTAATTCTCATTATTGTACGGCAGCGCCAGAAAATGCTCTAGTGGTGGCTTTATGAACTAAATTTGATTTTTACGAATCTTTTTCCCCATATCTTGATTAGTCTAAATACCAAGTTTGGTGTCATTTCATCTATTAGATTGTGCTATTGGACACTCCAAACACTGTCACTCTAAGAAAAATCACCCTGTATATTACATAACAAAATATAAGGCTAAAAGTGAAATCAAAAATACTATGTACTATGCTGGCTATTAAAATTACTACACCAAAAAAGCGACAAGCACGAAAAAAGGGATGCTGCAATATACAAATGATTAGTATTCATATAAAATAGACAGTGATGTATGACACCAACTAATGTTTAAATAAAAAAAATTGTGTACTATTTTTTTCATACAAAATTACATTTCAACATTGTTGCCTGGTGAAAGATGTTCAAGTCTATAGGAGCAATGCTTATCAGTACGTCTCTGACATTTAAAGAATTGAAGACTATTAAGAGAGAGAGATTGGTTTTCATAACATCATAGTATTGCTACTTGCTTCAAACAAGATCCCATGGGTCTTAGCAAAATATGTAATCGTCATTTTCACGGACTTGTGCCATTGGAAGCGCAAAGCACTAGCACTAAACCACTGGGTTTTGTAACTTTTAATCTTGTTAAAATCACATCAGATATAAAAATTGTATTAATTTAAAGAATATTGCATGAAGGAATCAAAGTTTTAAATTTTTTCAGTCGAAAATTATCCTAAAGAGACATCTTATAAGGGAATAGATTATGTAACTTTTTATAAAATAAGCAATTTCCTAGAACTGGTGTAGTTAGCAAACTTTTAGTCAGGTGGAGATTTTAAATTTGCCATTATCAAAACAAGACGCAAACTAAAAACGAAATTTTAACAAATTTTTGCAAAATTTTAAAAAATAGAATAAGACATATATCGGATATTATTACCATTTAATTGAATTAAAAAAATTTTTTTTGAATATATAATAGGACTTTTTTTTTCTTGTAAAAGTTATAGTTTCATGCTTATCATATATTTATGTTTTCTTGAAAAATATTTTTTTTAAGCTAAGACTCAATGTTTTCAGCATTTTTGAACATTATAATACCATCTATCTTCAAATAAATAAAGGGACTTAAAAAATCCCATGAGATACCTTCACATCTGAGATATGAAGGTAATGTCGATTTTCTAGAAAGGAGAACTGGTGATTTTAGAATATCATTCTTAAAGAAATGCATTAAGTTCTACAGAGTCTCTATATTGCTTATATACACACAGCATCTCGTAAAACAAGCCATCTAACCTACAGAATTCCTCAACAGAATGATAATCTAAGCAATATGCCTTCGATGCCTTGAATGTTTGGGGGGCAATTTTAGGAGTACCACACTTTCGGTGATTGGGCACTGAATTCATTGGAGACAGTGATATGAAATTCTTAAGCAATTGTTATAAATGTCAACCTCTATGATGCGGGAAGTCGTAAATCTCTGAGAAATTGCCTTATCTCTCTATATCGCATTCTTTCGCAGGGCTTCATTATTACTGGAATGGAAAATGAGCAGAAACTCCTGTTTAGTATTTTTTCCCATAATATCTGGGACGAATACAAGCACTTATAAGGATTAGATTATTCCTGAAATGCTTTCCATCATAATTTTAACATTTTTTTAATCTTCTAGTCAGTTATTAGTGTTTGGTTTTCTGCTTATTAAATAGGAAATTTGCAATATGTATTTGCTATGGGTTACTTTTTATATTAATTTACTATGAGCCAGTAAAATTTTTGCGTTTGTATAATTATGTCAAATTTTAAAAAAAGTTATTTTCTTTAATATATATAATTATGTTAATGATATTTTGTCAATAAACTTATAGCTATAAGAGGTTTGCAGTGCTTAAAAAAGTAATAAACAATAAAGGCTTGAGCAATTTATAAACTTTTTCAGCAACAGAATCCTTTTTTTTTAGCTTTGCTGTTGTAGCAAATATGTTTTTAACCCAGATTAAAGTCTTATTGCCTTAATTATTATATAACTAACGTTACTTTAATTCAGTTATATTTTATTTCAAATTTAAAAAAAATAACTTCACTAAAACTCTGGAAATTATATTTTGAATTAATTCATAGTTTTATAGATCAAAAAACAATACTTTTAATCTTAACCAAGGCTCATAAATCGAAATATCTTTCTAAAAACATGAAATATTTCCGAGAACTTAGAAATATTCAGCAGTTATTTACAATCATTTTGTTTCGCTTAAATAAGATATGCATAAAATTGAGTTCGAAGTTAAAGCGGAAACCGCGTTCTTGAAGACAAAACTGCCAGTCGAGATGAAAAGTAAATATATGCGCATAATTACGTAGCTTGAAAAGAGTTGTTGAACCATAATGATTGGCTTCATATATTTTCCTTCTTTACAAAAAAAGTTTGCTTCTAGCTCCTTAAATATTATTTTTCAATTAGTTCTACGTTACATATATTCCTTAAAAAAATGAATTTCTATATATATTTATGAACTCAATATTGGTTGAAAGACTTTTCTCCAATAATTGTTAAATGAAAACAGTAGGAATAAAATAACTTAAAAATTTGCACCTGAGTAAAGTTAAATTCACATTTTAGATATATGAAAAGCATCAATTAAAAAAAAATTTGAAAAAAGTAAAGAGATGATGATTTGCAGATTATGATATAATGGAAGATAAATATTGAAAATGTCTTCGAGTAATAATATTGTCTCTGCATGAATGTTTTTGATGCTTTTATAATAATCGTGAAATATGGAACTTCAATATTTGCCTAATGCCACTGTAAGTTTTTTTTTCTTTTTTTAAAGTTAATGAAATAAACACTTTGATTTGAACGCATTTATAAACTGTTATTATATATAAAGATTCAAGAGAAAGAACTATTTTCATACTGATATATATATATATATATATATATATATATATGATATATATATATATGTATATATATATATGTATATATATATATTATTTTTATTTTTTTTAATCACCTAAAGTATTTAATGAATTAATGTCAATTGTACCAGCAGATAGTTGACAATTTATTTCCAATAAAATTTTGGAAAAAATGCGGTCTAGATTTAAAGCAATTTGTTTAATGAATAAAATTTCATAATTATGTATTATTAGTTTAAAATAATTGTAATCAATTAAATGATAAATGATACGCAGTGACATAAATGAAAACTCGTTGTGTCTAAACTGGAAGATAGATATATGATTAATAAAATGTAATAAAATTTTAATTAAAAGTAAAATAAGTATCAACATCACTTAATCAATCAAAATCAATTTTAATTTATTTTAATAAGTCAATATGACTTTAAAAATAATTTTTTTCATGTTTTACTTTTTCGTTTTCGTAGTGAAGTGCTGAGAATAAAATCAATCCAAATTTTCGATTTTAAGAATTCACTGATTTATCAATTACTTATATTATATATATATTTATATCTTTAGGTTATATCTATCAGTTTATTTTTATGTATTTGTACGTATATCTTATTTATTTATATTTTTTTAAATTATTTTCCTAATTAATTATTTTCAATGATAAATGTTTTTATATTTGTAACAAGATAATAAAAACTGATAAAATGTTGCAAAGCGTATTATATAAATAAAATGGAGCAGGTTTCAATAACTGAAGAAATTTATCAATGTGCAATATAACCTTTAATAAATCTAAAGCCTTTCATTATTATCTTCATAATCTGAATATCTTTCCTTAAGCAAGGTGTTTTAACTTAAATTGATGATGTAATTTGCTTAATTACATTTTCTTAAATCATTTATTCACAGATTTCTAAATAAATCCAAATTTTACTATTAATTTCATGTATTCCCTGATTAGTGAGATTGCTTATTTCAACTGAGCTTAGTAAATACTATCATCAAATTATTTCAGTGTAAAGTTTATTAAAATAAAAAAATTATTCAATTCTTTTTACATCATATTAATTCATTAATGTAAATTAAAAGCTAAATTTTTTTAATGAGAAGAATGTTTATTTATAGTTTCCGAGGATTTGAATATGGATTTGGTGATAATTTTGAAAACTTATTGAATTAGTTTAACAATGTAGATTCAATTATTCAATTTTATCATAGGTAAATTTTTTACTCTTATATTTCAAAGAGTAAATTATAAATTCATTCATTCTTTCTGCTATACAATTTGAAATGTTTATGAAAAGATAACTAGCATAGAATTATAAGACACCGGGAGAAAAATGAACTGAAAAAATAGATTATCAAATAGAATTACTTTTACACATTTTCTAAATATTGCTAAAATTGGTGGTTTACTCTTAATAAAGGATAATGTGCTGACGTAAAATGGATGTAATTTAATTTTCCTGTGGTTGGCAAAGAGACTTATTTGTGAGGGGGAGCCGGGTATGTTCAAGCGGAGAGTGCATGGCGAAAAAAAGTAAGGAGATGGCCAGGAACTGGTTTTGGTGCCAACAAGGAAGGAAGAGCAGACGAGTTTTATTGAGAGACAGACCGGGGCCGAGCGCGTGCAGCTGCCTGAGAGAAGATCCGAGACTGGATCGGTGTTATACCAGTGCCGGACACATGGAGCTGCCAGGGAAAAGGAAGCCGGGACTGGAGCAGTGCGAGGCGAGTTCCTCGAAAAATACGAGAGAATTGGTTGCAGTGGTGAACCAAGTTATATAATACTTCTACGGCTGCTGTGACACTTTTGAAAAAATCCCTCAAGACGAAGAAGGAGGCAGCAGAGTAACGCCAAAGTTCCTGACCACCCGGTGCGATATTAAGCCTTGCCCACGTGGGATACCCGGCAGCCTTCAAGTTACTTCGTAAGTTCCTTTTGTGTAAACTATTAGTAAGTTATCTCAAATAACTCTGCGAGTTATTATTTATGTTACTTCAAATTAATCTGTAAATTTGTATTTTGTTAGTTCAAGTTAATCTGAAAGTACTATATTATTTGTGCTATTCTAAATTAATCTGTAAGTTACATTAGTTGTGTTATTTCAAATTAATCAGCTGTGTAATAAACTTAATTAACTAAATATAAACCTGGAATCTTGTTAAGCGTCTGTTGATAATAACATTTAATAAATAATTCACTGCATAAAAAAATATATATTATAAGACACTTAGCACATAAATGGTACCGAGACCAGTCCAATCCAATTTAATTCAATCTTCCAAAGAATTGGAAGATTGAATTAAATTGGATTGTGGTATTAATTATAGTTATATTAAAAAGTGTAAATTGCAATATTTTATTTATAATGTTATGTTAGTATAGTTATTTTTTCTAAATGTGTATATGGTAGCTCTTGAGTTGTAATAGACATTGTTAAATTTAATTATTTCATTTTAGATGAAAATTTTTCATATTGTATTGTTCATTGTATAAAATATTGTGTAATATGCCCAATACTCAGAGTAGCGGTGTATCAGGAAGTGCAATTGAGGGAACATTTTATCCCCAAAGAATGTCAATTGTCCACCTGTCCACATTACCTATTTATCGCGGTCGAGGGTCAGGGCTATCGTTAAGTGAATTTCTCGATAGCTTAGATGACTCGGCGTGTCAGTGGTCGTGGAGCTCGCAGGGAAAATTCTAGGCCATTAAGGACCGACTCTACGACGAGGCTAGGGATTGTTTTGCTGAATTTAAAGAAGAAATTAAAAATTATGAGGATTTAAAAGAGCTCTTAATAAAAAATTTCGGCAATAGAATTTCTTTAAATGAAGTGTTAGTTGACTTTATGTCATTCCGACAGCCGGAAGTCATGCCGTTTGAACGTTACATTGCTAGGGCTACTCAGAAAAGTAGGTTGCTGGAATTTGGTGTATCAAATCCTGAAGTCACTGAAGCCCAAAGGAAAAATATGTTACTTAATATGTTGAGGACAAATCTTCACCCAGAAATTTTACGAGGAGTGATAGCGAAAAAACCCCATACTGTAGAAGAGCTTAGGGAAATGGCAAAATGTGAAAAAATGGCGTGGAAAGCTTGTAGGTAGGCGTCGAACACGCGTTCTCATGAGCAACATGATTCCGAGCAAGTTTTTCATGTAAAAACTAGTAACTCGAATGGAGCTGATATGCAGCTTATGGAAATGTGTTCGAAATTAACGGAACAAGTACAAATTCTTGCAGGCAAAATACCGAGTTCGAGGAGAAGGAGAAGTCCCAAAGAGATTTTAGTCGAAAAAAACAAATCAAATGCTACAGATGTGAAAAGGTAAGGCATTTTAAAAGAGATTGCCGAGTCAATTTGAGAAAGAAAAAGTAGGGTCAAAATTTAAACTAAATAAGGATTAAACTGGACAGCACGATCACAAGAGACAGAACTCTAAGTGCAGTTAAATGAAATTTTTGTACATGAAACAGGAAGTACTCTGCCCATAAGAGAAACAAAATGCTACGAGAAGAAAATTTTTGCGTTATGTGATTCAGGAGCATCTTTAAATTTAATAGACGAGTCTAGCGTCCCAGACAATAAAGAGACACAGGTATACTCGATTCGCATTAAAACAATTTCCCATCAGATAGTAGAGGTAACCAAAAGAATAAGCTTAGATTTAGAACGAGTAGAGAGAATAATAAAAACACAGTTTTTTGTAACACCGATAGCAATATCTAACAATTTTCAGATAATTTTGGGTCATGAATTTCTTGAAGCTCAAAAATGCATCATGAATTATGTTGCAAAGAAAGTCACGTTTGACAATAATTCTGTTGGTTGGTTAAATAGGAGTAAAAACAAAGAAAGATTATTTTCGATTCAAACTGTAGAAGAAAGAATAATCTGTGTAAGAGCAGTTTTTCTCTATTAAGGTATATGGTTACCTTAATAGAAAAACTGCTCTTAACTCATTTTCGCAATCGATGGTAAAATTTAACGTGAGAAGCAAAATTGACTCAAACTTTTTGCGACTAAATCATGTAACAATGGAAAAGATTATTTTATTGCCCACGTGGTGCACAATAATAACGATAGTAATGTAATACCTGTGTCCTTGTGTTAAATCTCACTAGTGAATTTATTCATTTGAATAAATTCACAAAATTGGTATCATGTGAAGCAGTTATATCAAGTTCAGAAATTGGGGAGGAAGTTAATTTTATCCGTCCGAGGACGAGGGAAAATGGGGGATACTGTGAGGCGGACTTAAAACGGGATAAATCGTTTGAATTTGATCATCTAAATCCCCATCTTAACTTCCCCAAGTTAAGGAAAAATTATGGAACTTTTTAGCGAAAAATAAAGATGTTTTTGCAAGTTCAGTTAAAGACTTTCATAGATGTCATACAATCCTCCATTAAGTACTTTTGACGGTTAATAATCCAGTAAAGAAAAGGTGGGATAGAGTGCCCTATAATTTACGTAAGGAAATGGATACGTAGATAGATATTTTATTGGAGTCTGGCATATTAGAACCATCGGTTTCTGCTTGCTCTGAACCTATTTTATTTGTTAAAAAGAGATTGGGTGATAATAGACTTGTGACTGATTTTAGGGCATTAAATGCTAAAGTAATACTGGATTCGTACACACTGCTAAACATTAATGGAGCAATTGATAGATTAGCTGTAGGAAAAATCGTTTCAACACTTGATTTAAAAAGGGCATTTTTTCAGCAGGTAGTTGCCCCAGAGGATAGACATAAATTGACAATAACATCTCATAAGAGCTTATTCCAAATTAGTCGTACGCCTTTTGGATTGAGAACCAGTGCGAATTCGTTTCAGGTTTGATGAATGATGTTTTATAAGGCTTAGAACCACTTAATATAGGTATTTATATTGATGATATAATTATTGCTAGTAGAACCGTTGAGGAACATTGTCCTAAATTACAAGCAGTTTTTGATCGATTACGTGAAAATAAATTAAAATTAAAGCTGAAAAAATGTAAATACTTAACTGATACAATTAAATATTTAGATTTTGTTGTTAGTAAAGGAAAAGTTTTTCTAAACAAGAAAAACGTTGAAATTATTGAATCTTTCCAAATACCTCAAAACAGGAAACAGGTTAGGAGTTTTTTAGGATGCATAAATTATTATAAAAAATTTATTCCAAATATAAGTCAGCGGTCGATAAATTTAACAAATTTAACTGAAGAAAAATTAAAATTAAAATAGAATAAAGAGGCGGAAAAGGAGTTTTTTGAACTGAAATCAGCATTCGTACAAGAGCAATGCTGGGAGCTCTTAGATATGGGGAAAGATTTTCATATTTACACTGACGCTAGTAATGTGGCAATTGGCTGTGTGTTGGCCCAGTTAGACAATTCATGTTTCCCCAAGCGAGTATCCTTTGGTAGTAGAAACTTAAATCAAGCAGAAATGAAATATTCAGTAACGGAAAGAGAAGCTTTGGCTATAGTACATTTTATCAATTATTTTAGGCAGTACTTGTTACGGCGTAAATTTTACTTATGTACTGATCATGTCCCTTTAGCTAGTTCTATGAAAGTGAAAAATTCATTCACCCGCATTTCTCGATGGACTTTGCCAATGTTACAATTTCAGTTCGAAATAAAATATGTCCGAGGTAAGATAAACAGATTTTATGTCTCGAAATATTTCCCATGTGGAGACAGTTGAGAGGCAGCTATGTTTCTATGACAACCCGCTTGAGATGTGTGTAGGTATATCTAACATCACTCTTGATCAACTAAGAAACGAGCAAGAAACAGTTACCACTGAATGAATACGAGAAGCACAGTTGAAGAAAAAACCGTTTGTTCCTCTTAAGCTAAATTTTTTTGAAAAAAAAATGGAATATTAATGTGCGCAGAAGGAAATCAACCCAAACCAGAAAAACAGAAGTATGTTATACCTCAAACGTTAATAAAAAATGTATTTCAAATTTACCACGACCCCCCCCTTAGCATGTCACACAGGGATTAAGAAAACTCTAATGAAAATAAAAGAACAGTTTTATTGACCGAATCTCTCTTGACACACACAATCAATTGGGTTAAATCATATATCAGCTGTCTAGAGTGAAGAGCCCATAAACCGAAAATTGCAGCACCCTTACAGCGCATACCCATTCCTTCCGGCCCTTTCGAAAAAGTTGCAATTGATATTATTTGTCCTCTGTCGATTACAGAAAAAGGAAACAGATTTTTAATCACATTCACAGATTATTTTACAAGATGAGTTGATGCATTTCCAGTATTAGATAGTAGTAGTAAAATTGTAGGTTCAATCCAACAATTAAACCGGGCCGTTGTCGGAAATTCTATAAGCATAATGAAGGGCCCTTCAAAGTTATAACATTACACTCACTGGTGGTTGTACGGATCCAGCATACAAGAAATGTGAAATATGTACGAGTATAACTCATATTGAAAATTTATCACCAATGACCATTAGGCAAAATTGTTTAATAGAAAATGCAGCCCGACACGAGGCTGGAGAACGTGAAACAGTAGAGACACAAAATGAGAAACCAAATTTCAAACCTTACTCTTCTGAGTGTGAATCTTCGAGACCGGTATCCAATATGGAAAGTATCGAAGGTTATTTACGACCAAATAATACTCAAATGTATTACCTCAGGCGACGTGTTAATAGTGTAGTACCGTGCCGCTAAATGAGTGTTGGTAGTATGTTGCTTGTGTCTTAGTGTATATTAAATGTGAGGAAAATTTAAAAATAGCATTTGCAGGAACTATATGTACAAAGGCACAATATTTGATCAGATTTCTGTGATAAACATGTATAAACGATTCTTTTTTTGTATATATCTTTGTATCAGTCTTGTGTGAATGTGAACTCCTCTCCTCTGTATAGTTTGTCATAAAAGTTAAATTTAAAAAAAAATGTTTTTCAATTTTTTTTTCCTGAGAGGACAGGAGTATTTGTGCTGACCCCAAATGGATGTAATTTGATTTTCCTGTGGTTGGCAAAGAGACTTGTTTGTGAGGGGGCGCCGGGTATGTTCATGTGGTGAGTGCATGGCGAAGTGAAGTAAGGAGATGGCCAGAGAATTGGTTGCAGTGGTGAACCAAGTTATATAATACTCCTGCGGCTGCTGTGACACTTAAAAAAATCCCTCAAGACGAAGAAGGAGGCAGCAGAGTAACACCAAAGTTCCTGACCATCCGGTGCGATATTAAGCCTTGCCCACGTCGGATACCCGGCCGCCTTCAAGTTACTTCGTAAGTTCCTTTTGTGTAAACTATTAGTAAGTTATCTCAAATAACTCTGAGAATTATTATTTATGTTATTTCAAATTAATCTGTAAATTTGTATTTTGTTAGTCCAAGTGGTAAAACTGAGTATTACGGTCGCACCTTGGCGAACTTTGCGAAAAAATTTTTCGCCAAGGGCCTGAGACTGGTATTTTGGAAATTGATTGGCAACCCAAAAAGAGTGCCAATCGATATGTAATTGGCGCAGGAAAACGGCGGAAGTTTCACGCGACTATAAATTCCCCCTTCCCTCCCCTAAAACTAAATGTCGGTTCCCCCCCCCCCATATTTCGAATCGCTAAGCTTAACCGCATGCAAGAAAGCAGTGATCGTAATAAGAATTGATAATCTATTTAAATATATTTCAGGATTAAAATTAAGTAAATAAAGTAGCAAAAATAATTACATTTAACAATATTTAGTTAAAAACAAATTAAAAAATAGAATTTCAGCTACTAAACACAGAATGTTACATATCATTACTACATAAAAGTAAACAAATCTAGAATAATTTTAGAGCATAGATTTTATAGTTTCGTTTATTATTGGAAATTTAAATACATACACTTTTAGGAATTCTGCATGCCTGACGAAAATAAAATAAAATTCTTACCTACATTTTTCATCCGGCGCTCTACACGCACAGCAAAATCAAAATTGAATATAAGATACGGGATTGAAAATCCGTCGCTATATCCACAGCAAAAAACAAAACGAATATAAAAGACAGGATAGAAATTCCTTCGCTATATTCTCAGCGAAATACAAAACGAATATAAAAGACATTATTGAAATTTCGCCACTATATCCACACAGCGAAATAAAACAAATAGATAGGATTGAAATTTCGGCACTATATCCGATCCGAAATAAAAAAATGTGTATATAAAAGATAATATTTAAATTACTCGCTACATCCGAAGAGAAATAAAATATAAATATGAAAAAACAGGATTTAAATTACTGCGCTTTATAGCCGATAAAAAAATCCAAAATAAAAATGGCTAGCGTTTCCGGGATATTCGGACGATATGCATAGTGACACATTTGGCGACTAATCGCTTTTGGTGATTTTATGGCGAAAAAACTTGGCGATGAAAAATAATTGCCAAATTTTACTGATTTGGCGACTTTTCGCTCAGACCGTGGCGATCTTCTGAGATTTACGAGGTGAGACCGTAATACTCAGTTTAGCCGTCCAGGTAAACCTGAAAGTACTATTATTTGTGTTATTCTAAATTAATCTGTAAGTTATATTAGTTGTGTTATTTCAAATTAATCGGCAATAAACTTAATTAATTAAATATGAAAATGGAATCTTGTTAAATGTGTGTTGATAATATTATTTAACAAATAATTCACAGCATAAAAATATATATACTATAATAAGACACTTAGCACAATAATAAATTGATCTGCACTCATTCAAATTATGCAAACAATGTCTATAGTTAAGTTTTATGTTTTAGATAAAACATGAATGAATCTTAAAGACTATAAATACTGATGTAAAAATTGCTTATTTAAAATCCTTTCAATATTATTAATAACAAATAATTTTCCGTTTCCAAATTCCTTTTAATAGCCAATCATTCAAAGCTACCCGCACTTATTCAGTTAAATTATCAATTAAGTATAGTTTTTAAATAATCTTTTCACACAAAAACTTTTCCAAAAATCAAAATGAAGAAGTAAAACATATATTAACTGCAAGTTTAATTAATTGTTATAGATTATCACAGAAAATTAAACTTCTTATTGTTACAGACCTAAACTTAACGATTACACACACAATATGATTACTAAAGATCCATAAAAGGAAGTAACTAGCAATACAAGAATAAACAGTAAAGAAACAAGCACACTGAAACAAGTTTTGTCAGAAAAATTAAGCTTTTCTTCTATTCCACCCGATAATTTGATGCTTGCATTTAGTTAAGAAAACAGAACGAATGAATAACTCCATGCCTTTTGAAAAATCTTTCCTTAATTAAATTCCAAACATTCCATTCGAACTCTCATTTAAATGGATATTGAAATTTGATTGGAATTTAGTTATATTTGATTTCAATAAATTATAAACATTTTTAGAATGGTGGAAAATTCTGCTTTTTTAAAGAGATAATTTGCTGAAGTTACAAGTATTTTATATTAATAAAAACAAATGAGAATGTATTTATTAATATAAAATAATAAATATTTCTTAATTTGTTTTCCAACAAATTTTGTGTACGAATATATTTAAAATATAAAAAAGAGACATTATAGAGGAATGCAAAAAATGAAATATATTATTATTTAATCTTTTGTAAAAACGACATACATGACTCTCAGAAATAAAATATTTCCCTTTGGAAATATTTTAAATAACTTTTTTAACACAACGTATACATAACATAGCAATTTATATAATATGACAATTTTATATATCGTATACATGCAAATATAAAACTAGTTAATAACATAATTATCAGATCAATATTTCGTGACTTTGTTTTCAATTAAATCAATTATAAAGAGGAAATAAAATTTGCAAATAATTACATTTGTGCATGGCTAATTTATTGACAATGATAACCTCATAATTTAACAATAGTTTGGCATCAAATTTTCTATCATTGCGTGAATATTCTAACAATCATTGTGTCATTTCAAATATTATTGTCAAAAAACTGTAAATATAAAAAAGTATTCAATATCAATGCTTTAAAATATTTTTCACTTGTATGATGAAGAATTAGGAATAGAAAATAATAGGTCTTTTGCTTTCACAATGATAGTATTTACGGTGACAATGATTTATTCTGATTTAATTAACTCAAACTATTAACTAATAAAGAATAATATGATAAGGAATATAATAACTATAATATTTTATGATTTTTAAAATATAATAAAGATAATATTCTATGATTCATTAAAAATCTGCATATCGGTTATCATATTTTAATGTAAAAATTTGTGAAAAAAAAATTTTTTTTATGCTTGTAAGGAAAATGAGTAATTCATTATTTAAAAAAAAACATTTTTACTTAAAACAATCGAATAATAAATATAAATAAAATAACAAAATGGGAATTTTTTATAAATTATATATCTCTATAATATCAATAATGGCTAAATTAAAATATTCCTCGTGAACATTTGAATAAAATGCAAAAATTAGCCATTGTTTATGAATTCATAGGAAGCTTTTTATTACATCATGTATTTTACTTATAAAAGTTAAATAATAATGAAGATTCTTAAGCTAATTTCTAAGCTATGTATATACGTATATCTGATTCCAATACTAATTTTAAAATAAAATTTTAACTATTTTAATTATAAAATAAAAATAATTTAGATATTTTCTAGTTCATATAACAGCGTAATTATGCTCAGTTAGAGATTTATTAATTTTTATTTTAAGAAAATTTAAATACAAAAATTCTGATAACAATTATATGTAAAAAAATATTTCTATTTTATTTCTATATTTTATTTCTATTTTATTTCTATATTTTATTTCTATATGTATAAAAATATTTCTATTTGTACATAATATGAATATTATGTACAAATAGAAATATTTTTAATATATATTCATGTAGAGCATTATATAAATCAAAAAAGTACATATTTTAAAATTTATTAGAAAATCTCATAAATCATTTTTATTTGATTTTCCCTTTTTCATTCACTAGGAATATTAACTAAGCATAGATTTTATTGAAATATAATCAAATAACACTTTCATTCTAAAGAATAAAAAAAATTATTTGTTCCTTAAGCAATACGAATAAAGTAAAAGAAATAAATAAAAACAATATAAAATTTTAATATCTTTATTTTACAATTCTGTGAAGGATACTAAACTATACTTATAAACGGTACTATTCTTTTAAACAGTTAGCCATAACATTTTTGCATTTGTTCATAATTTAGTAAAATTGGTGTTAATAATTTAAATTGATACCTATTTTTTAAAATTAAAAAAAATGATTAGTTCCTATAAATTTAAACTATAAAAAGGCATAAAAAGGGGTGACATATAAAGATTTGGCAAATATTGCAGAGTTTTTAATTATGTAAAAACTGTACTCTATTATATGACGACACATGTACAAGCAGTTTGAAAATAAAGAAAAAAAATGTTCTCCCCATCGAACATTTTTTTATATCAGTAAACAGTAAACAAATTTTATTTTTTGAATCACTTCACTTTCGTTTTTCCCTCATCATATCTCAACTGTACATAAATTATTTATTTAATTATTTTTGCTTAAAATTTTAATACAGTTGTGCATCTTTGAAAATTTTGCGTCATTTTTTCTTAAAAAAAATATTCGAAGTTAAGAAAATGTGTGACGGTAATACTAGCTTTTGCCTTCATTGCAATTAGGAACTTGGCTGTTAAACGGGGAATTTATTCATCAAGAGAGATAAGCAGCAGAAGGAAAATCAACATGGAATAGCTTTTACAGCTTTTTTTTTGTCTCTCGATGCAAAACTGTAACAATGTAGATAGTAACATGAAAAGGCAAGGGAAGTTAATGGTTTTTTTTAAAAATATTTTAGAGATATTTTAAGAGACAAAAATTTGAATTCAAATGTAAGTCACTGATGGTGGATTTTTATTGTAAAGATTCAAGACCTGGTAAAAAGTTAGGAGGCCAATAATCATCGAATTATTCAGCTATTAAAATTCTTTCATTTTTCACAAATTTTTATGAATAATGATATTGAGAAAAAAAGGAGCCAAAGTATTAATAAAACAAAGTTTTAGAGAGAGCTACTTTAATCTCAAGAAAGAAGAATGATTTGAAAAGAGAACAATATCTCTTTACTCTTCTTTGCAGTATTTTAATCTTTCAAAAATCATGATTCACATTCAAAGTTTTCCCATGTTAATATTTTTCATAAGTTAAATGAATTCACTCAGTTACTTCAGACATTGTACAGTAGCCTAATAATAAATTTAAAAGTGATGGAAACGGGAATATTATACATGTAACTACTATCATACATTCACATCTGCACAAAAAAAAATCAAATCTCTCTTGATTTCTGTAAAGAACTGAAAAAATTCCAAATAATTATTTTTGATATAATTAAATTCATAAGGTACTTCTGCTTTGCAAGAGAATATCAGATGTAACAATTTCTTAGAATCTTTAGAACAAGTCTATAATATAAATATCGACGAATTCAGAAAATTATTCAAATTAAAAATTAAGCTCATATTTTTAACATCAAATAAACAAAATACTCTTGGCTAAATATAATAAAATGACTGCGTTTATCCTCTGAAGATATGAATTAATATTTTTATAAGTATATACATGAAGTAAAATCTAAGTTACAAACGCAATGCTGAAAACACAACTCAGATAAATGCCACAGCATTTTGTGGTACTGGTAAATACAGTAGACTTCACGACAGATTCAACTCAATATGCCCATACTGCGACTTCTAGAATAAGAATTTCTACAATCATATATATATATATATATATATATATATATATATATATATATATATATATATATATATATATATATATATATATATATATATATATATATATATTCAAAATATTTTCTATGCTTCAAAGTAGGCTCTTCCCAATACTAATGAGTAGAATTAGTACAATTTTATATTTAAGTTTAGGCTCATTCCACAGTCATGTATGTGACAATCATAGGATATATACATATACAATTATGGTATTTCTAGACATAAATGTAGTAAATAAGGTGAAAATATATTTAACTGAAGTAAAATATGAAGTGACAATACATAATAATAAATAATAGATATTCTGTGTTTTCTTTTAAGTTTAAAAAACAAACAAATATGTATGATCATGTATGTGACAAAATATGGAAGTTGGATCACACTTGCAATGCTTCTTATTTAAAATTCTGTGAATCATATGGGTCAAATTTAGTGAGATTTGTAAAAATAATTATTGAAGTAGTACCAAAGAAATATACATAAGCACAATTCATTTAAAATTGTATTTTGATGGATAAATTTAAGAAAACTCTGTGTATCATGTATGTGACAGGTAGTCATGTATGTGACATAGTATGAACTAACATGTCTTTATTGCTTCTTTTACATTATTGGGTAAGGAAATACAACAACTCCACGATTATTAATTGTTGGTACAGGCAGTTTTTAAGGATATCATATTTCTGGATATATGCTACATCATTTTCTTGATATATAAAAATTAGTTTCAGTTTGTTTTCAAGAAAACAACACTAAGATCAAAGTTTTCAATTGCTGATACTTGAGCAACATATGGTTTCCATGATTTTTGCCCCATACTTTTACAAGCAAAAATGTGCCTGTTATTATATTGGCATTCTGTTCATAAACAGATGTTGATTGAAGTGATGGTGTGCTTTCACAATCATGGGAAATGTCTCCATAACAAACTTGCTGTATTGGGGTATCTATTGACTGGGCATAATCAAATAAATATATGTGATTAATTTGGTAATTTATTACATTTGCCTTTTTATTCCCGACACCTCTTTGCAAGATCCACATAATCTGAAACTGATCAATTTCATGTTGCATTACAGAAATGACTTTTACATTTGGCATTACTTTTGCTGCCACTGCTGCAAAACTATCAGCATTTTGCACAACAGCTCGTCTACCCATGACCTCTGCATACACACGAGACTTTGCACTACCACCCACACCATCTACTACACCTTTTCCATGAGAAGTTGCTGAATACTTCCATTCAATTGATGAAAATCTTTCCTCGGTGCTTGATAAAATATGAATGAAGTAACATATGAACTTATTTTAAATTCATTTGATGGACCATCACTCCATACTATCAACTTAGGTTTTATAGATTCGAACACAATGTTCTCAAGGAGTTTGGTTATAAAAGCAGAAACAGTCTGTTTCGACTTATCTTTGGTATCGGATACAATTAGATAACACTTAGTTTTCATTTTTTCAAAACTGCAGCTGTAAATAAAGTCACACTTTGTCTGCTCCAAAGTGCTGACTGTATTTCCTGCCATTCACATGAATAATTCATGGCAAAATCAACTTGTAACACAACTGTATCTTTTGCTGAATATCAGACTGGAATGCTGCAGCTTGAATTCTTTTTACATGGACATGTTGCTGAAAATTCTTGAAGTTTGATTGTATCAATTCTGTTAGTTCTCCTTTGCATCCTTCATGAGTTTTTATATAACCGTGAGCTTTCTGACATTACCCATTCATGCCACTGAACAGTTGTAGAATCCTTTATTTCCCTTTCTTCCAGAAATTCATTAAGCAGTTGTCCACTACTACACTTAACACAGTTCATTTTCCAACAGTCAGAATTTAAAACTGAATTGCACAAGACTTTCTCCCAAAAGTCATTGCTATATATTATCCTTAGTCCCTTTAGTAAGAACATGAAATTTTCATGAATTTTACACTTGCATTGGTCACAAGGAGTATCTTTCATAAGCAGAACATTCTGTGGTCTAATACTACAAAATGTTGAATATCCAATGTATAAACCTGGATTTTCTTCTTTGAACAAAGCATATGCCTCCTTCAAATGCATTGTAAGAAAATATTTACGAACCCTTTTTCAGATACCATTCTCCCATATAGTCATTTCATCATTCATACCTGGAGACAGTATATACAATGTCAGGCCGAAATAAAAATGCTACTACCAATGCTTTATCTTGATTACTGTTAATGTCCAGTGAGTTTGTTTTCCATGGTTTTGTGTAATTTTAAACCCACTCTATCTACCAGATCACTGACAACTGCCAATTGTTTACTAGGTGATTTTGGTAATGCTTTTAAGCTTTTCTTTACAGCTTTGCCAAGACTTTGTGGTGTTCTGTAAGGTGAAGTTTGGGAGATAGAGGCAGAAGTCATTTTAGATAAACCAAATACTTTGATCCTTTTTGAGAGCTCTACATTTCCTTTGTCTTTCTCTGGCTTCCTCAGTTTGTCTCTTTTTCTCTTTCTTGGTCATACTTATAGCCTTTCTTTTCCTTATCATTTTCTGTCTTTCCTTTTCTTTCTCTTTAAAACTGGTATCATTCCTTTTTTTCACATAATATCTTCTCTGATTTTCAGCTTTTCTTGCTCTCTGATCAGTGTTCATCTTCTGATATTGTTTCAATGCAGACTAAATTTGATGTTTGCAGATTGTAATGTGAATTTCAGTACATAAACAACATGTGCTTTGAACAAGACTAGTATTGCCACCTGGTTAGAATATTTGAAAGTACTGATCAGTATAGAAAACAGCCATCTAGTGAGAAAAATTACAAACACTAACATACTAACACTGTCACAAACCTGATCACTTGATTTTGTCACAAACCTGACCATTGGTTTTGTCACAAACCTGACCATTGTCTATTCTACTATTAAGTGGAATTAAATTAAGTTTTTAGGGCTTTAGATAGATTAAAGTGATTTACTTTTGAAAATAAAATATGGATTTTGTAAAGTAAAAAATGCAGTCTGTAAAAAAACTTTTTCATGTCTTGGTCATGTATGTGACTACTCAATATGATCTGGATATTTTATGTCTAAAAAAATAATTAAAACACAATTTCTGATTTGATGAGGTGCATTTTGATTAAAAATAAATTAATAATCAGTAATAAATACAAAATAGATTTTTTAAACCAAATATTGATGAGTTAATTAGAACAAACTTTTGTCATACCTTAAAGGTAAGATTTCAAAATATTTGCAGGGTATTTAAAATGCACTGTATTATTAAAACCAAGCATCTGACTTAAAAATAAAGTTAAGTATGAGAAAGATCACACTTTTTTCAGTATAAAAGAAGTATTTGCTACCTTAATCTTTAAAAAAAATTTTTTCTCCCCTGGTTTCAAATTCTGTGGAATGACCCTTTAAAGATATTTTGTACTTTTAAAAATATTTTTGCATAATTAATGCGAAAATATTATTTCTCTCAAGATTCAAAAGGAAAGCGCGAAAAGAGAATAGCCAAGTTTAAAACCATAATAATTTTAAATTAATAACAAAATATTTTATGACTTTAAAACTGTTTATAAATTATATCTGAAAGAAATATAAATATACCATCATCAAGACAATTTCCTCTAAGTCTAATAGTTAACCATGGAGATTTAAAATTGAAAAACTAAATAATTTAATAGAGTTTATATAGCATGTAAAAATGCAACAGTTAACTGTTTTTAATCTAGAGCACAAAAATTTCAGTGATTTTTCATTCAATATGTCATAAAAATCTGTTTATAAATTACTTTAGAAAAAATGCATTCCTTTTTTACATCTAGATTACTTTCATCTAGGTAAAACACAAGTATATTATGTGTTGATAGATGGGGTAAATAACCTAATAAAAGTTCTATTATAGTGATCTTAAAAATTATGTATAAAATTCTTAGGTGCAATGCAGGATCATGTTAAAAATCCATTTAATTTATATTATTTGATGTTGTATAAGATTTGATAAGTTATTTAAATTTCTTTTTACTTGTACCAGAATAATTAACTGAAAAAGATACTTGCATGTAATTATTTTTTGAGCTTTCATAATCATTTTCTTTTATGAGTTTAATTTTATTAAGATGCAGTCGAATATATCAATTTCATGTTTCTGAAATAGCCTTAGTTTGATATTCATGAGACAATGCATTTTAGGTAGTTAACATAATGACATAAATCCTTTTAATGAGATAATTTTCCCTTTCTGTCTTCCCTGTTGTTACGCATATATTTAAAGACAGATATCAAGTCCCATTAATTATTCCTCACCAAATTCTTTTCTTCTTAAACACTGAGGGAAACAATTTGCATTACCGGACACCCAAAGTCATACATCTAAGTAATTTTGGCTTAATTACTCTAACAACTTCAAAATCTTCGGAGCTTGAAAGTACTAATTACCCGCACACTAGCACGCCTAGGACAATTAAGCTTAATTCGCCAACTAGAACAATTGTAGGTGCACAAGTCCGCAAATGGAATCGTAAACGGCAAAATCGAATTCATCCTGTTCCTCTTCAGTCACTGAGTGCTGCCCCTCTTCAAGCATGCTCGGAAATTAATCCCTTTACCATTAGTATTCACTGCTGCAGAAAGATCCATCCACTGCGATGGGACTCATTCACGGGTTTCTGGAAATTATCGGTGTCTCTCTCTCTCTTCATGTAAATGTCTGTTCACCAAACTACGTCTAGTTATGTTCAGCCTTATTGCCAATCAACGTGCGTGGCTTTCAAGTGAATAATAGTCTTTAAAATTACTCGCTAACATTTATAATGAAATAAATGGTTTTTGTAACAACTCTTCCACAAAAATAATAAATATAATCAGAATAAAACTGAAAACTATTAAATACAGATACAAATTATCTTATATAAATCTGAGAGATAAAGTATTTTTTTGATTTCACATCAAAATTTATTTTGAAATAGTCCTAAAAACTTAATTTTTATTTCCGTCATTTCTAATACAGATTAGTATTTTATTAGATGTTTTATAATTGTTATAATTTATATTTATCTAGTCGAAAAATGTTTTGTTTTACTTTTATAGTTTGTTTTAGTCCAGATTAATACAGGGAAATTTGTGATTTGTACTCTTATATATATATATATATATATATATATATATATATATATATATATATATATATATATATATATATATATATATATATATATATATATATATATATATATATATATATATATATATATATATATATATATATATATATAAATATATATATATAGAAATATATATATATATATATGTGTGTGTGTGTGTGTGTGAAAGTATTCTTTCTTAAGACTTTTAAAAACCAGCTTTTATAATATTTTACAATAGAATATGCTTTTCAGTTATTATAAAAATATGCTTTATATCAAAGTTTTACTTTTTTTTAATAAAAATAAATTTATTAGTAATTTTTTATAACTAAAGGAAATTTTATGGGAATAGACAGCTTTATCAGGAACGTTTTTAAAGTAAATTCATAAATGAGTGTTGAAAAAGTAACTTTTAAAATATATCTTATATATATATATATATATATATATATATATATATATATATATATATATATATATATATATATATATATATATATATAATATATATATATATATATATATATATATATATATATTATATATATATATATATATATATATATATATATATATATATATATATATATATATATATATATATATATATATATATATATATATATATATATATATATATATATATATATATATATATATATATATATATATATATGTATATATATATAAAAGGATTTTACCCTGTTATTTCTCTTACTAAGAGGTTCTGAATGGAATCTATAAACCGTACTAAATTTTGTGGATACCAGTGTGTTAAAAAAAAAGAAATAAATAACAAATCTATACTATAGTTCTAATTTGAAAATTTTTTCATATAAAATCCATTTTGTTATGCTAATTTTTAAAACCATAATTTTGTATTTAATAGTTTTTTGTATTTAATAGTTTTCAGTTTTATTCTGATTATATTTATTACTTTTGTGGAAGAGTTGTTACAATTTTTACTTTGAAATCTGATTGTGTTGAGTTAAACTAACTTATAACAACACGTAACTTTTTTGTACTATTTTATAACTATAACTATAAAGTAAAAATCTAAAATGACTTTACAATGTATTTATATTTTCACTAAAAATCAGCAATTTTTAGCATTTGTGTGCATTTGTTTGTCATTAAACTTCAAAAGTGTCTAAGACACCCAGGACAACAGCTCTACATGCGCATTATTGAATTTCAAATACAAGAAACAATTTGTACTAAACTGAAATGATTTTATTAAAAAATTTGTAGATGTTGATTAAAAAAACTTATGATTTTCGCAAATTGTGTCAAATAAATGAAAACCTAAAACACTAACCATTTGAATGGAATATTTATACTTAAGTGTATGAGAACTGTAAAAGTATCTATTTTATATTCCTAATTAAAAGTTTTATAAATCCAATTTACCTATTTTATATTCATAATCTATTTTATATTCCTAATTTAAGAGTTTAATGATAAAGATGTCTTATCTTTACAAATTAATGGTTCAACGATTAGTATTCATTTATAAAAAATATTTAACTCTCCGCTGTCATACAGAACTCTATGTGACTGAGCAACATTTTGATATTTAATTCTACATTTGATATCTTCAACTCTTACCTTGGTCAAAGTTGTTTTAAAGATTCGGAAGCTATTTAAATTGTTCTTTACGGTCAAATTAACTATTGATAACAAAAAGTAATTAAAGAACTGTAAATCAAATATTCATTACCAAAATCATCACTGTTATCACAAAAAACCAAAATTTCAAATCTTCATCATGGGAAAATAGTACAATATAAATAAAAATAAATAAATAACAATTAATTTTTTGCCGAGGAAGTATCAGAATTTAAATATAAACTCCTCTCAGTTATTATGTATCAAGACTATAACAACATTAAAGTTTAAATTAAAAAAAAACTACCCTGATTTTATATTTCAGTTTATTCTGTGTTATTTTAAGCTTTAAAAATTTCTACAACTGCAATTTTATACAGAAAATCAAACTTACTTATGACTTACTATTTTCTGTAATTCGCAACAAGGTTTTCTCTTTCTTCAAACTTGAAAATCTGAATGTTCTGTATATCATTCAAATGGCTTGTAGAGAGAATTTATTGTAAACTTACTTCATACACATTAATATCTTTATATCAACATTATGAATTTGCTTTCTGAATTTTTTAATGAATTCCATTGACACTCACTGAGTTTGCAATTGAATGATTAGCATTCTAGCTTTCAGTTTAAAAGCTTATGGATTCAATTATTATTTTGAATGTAGATGCTTATGGTGATTCGATATGAATTTTAAACTACAGTTCCTTGAATAATAAATTAACCACTGAAATCAAAAAATGACCAAAGGAAGCAAACAAATTAAAAGCCTTTCGTTTGTAGAATTTAAAGAATTTAAACACTTTTTAAAAGTTTCTGACTCCAAGCTCAGAATGAAATAAAAAAAAAAATCTGTTATATTCTAGAAAATATCCTTACTCTATTATACCACTAGAGATGGGTAAGCCTCAAAGCTAAATCTGCCATTGATATTTTTTACATTTTTGCATAAGAGTGGGGTAATATTTTCCATGTGAAAGCCTTTTTTATACTAAATTACATATTTAAGGAAAATCTGTAAGAACAAAAGCCTGAGCAGACAGTTGATGTGGTCATAATTTTCATTTTTAATTTAGTAATTTTCAGATTAAACGTTAGATATTTAGGCATTGGGGATTTATGATGATTAAAATTTACTTTAAAACACAAAAATCGTTTTAAACGATGGCCCTGTTCCAATGTAGATTAATGGCATGGAAGCAATCTTTAAGCAACTGGCCAAAATTATGCTGTATTTTAATTTCAAAAATAGTATTCAGGAGTAACTTGAATTTTTTTTGGATGGAATGAATCTTACCAAATA
This sequence comes from Latrodectus elegans, assembly GCA_030067965.1. NCBI lineage: Eukaryota > Metazoa > Arthropoda > Arachnida > Araneae > Theridiidae > Latrodectus > Latrodectus elegans. The sequence goes on from CM057809.1 coordinate 37,046,311, forward strand.
AAATTAAATTATTATAAAGGCTCATTATGCCATAAAAATAAAAATCCAAAAAGGAGGGGGATTTTTTTCTCATTAAAACATTTCATGACATAGGATAATGTTTTATAAAAATGACTATTAATACAAAAAAAAAAAAAAATCCAAAATTTGACAAGAAAATTGAGACTAGATTGTCTTATCATGTTATAGCACATAAAACTATGGTATTTAGAAACAAAAATTATAGTTAAAAAATTAATCAGTCTGTTCTTAGTAATTTTGATGGGAACTAAAATGTATGGAAACGAGAAAAAATACTTCTAATGATCTGGTGAAACAAAAACCCAAGATACCTGAAAACCATCAAATATTCATTGATAAATGAGGTGAAATCATCGGAATTTTTGAAAAGCATATTTAAAAAATGTATATGATATTCTTACATCAGAAAAGAAAGTTTGATTTCATTGTGAAAAACTCTTCTATCCACAATCATTCAGAAAATTAAATAGCAATCGAAATGATATTTCTTCCTCCTAATGTTATTGACTGTAATGTCTGTAAATTCTTCAACCTGTGGACCAAGGTTATTCAAGAGTTTAAGCATTGCTATAAAATTTATTGGTACAAGATTCAATAAAATCATCAGATAAATAATTTGTGGGGTTCTATTTTCAGAGAGAGCAATGATGTATACCCTTAAAAGCAAAAATTCTGCTTCTGAAAAATAATTAAAAATATTTTTATACACAAAAGATTTATATCCGAGAAAACTGAGGAGCTGATGAAATAAAAAACCGTATATCAGATTCTAATAATTTGCAAATTTATTCCAAATTGCAAAGAAAGTCGGATGTTCAGTTCTCACCACAAATGAATGCCTAAAAATTTATAATAAATCAACAATGTGTGCACTGAAGGTATTATAAAAGAATATTAAGGATTTTTGCAAGAAAATTATCAAGAAAATTCTTAGGACTTAAGTGATTTTGAAAAACTTTTACCACCTCCCAAAATCACAAGCTGTTAATACTTTAAGCACAAAACCAAAGATTTCCTTAAATAAGGCGAAAGTACTCAGAGTATGAATTCAACGCATAACAGGTTTTTTGAAGGAAAAACTAATGAAGGACTTAAATATCAAACAAAATTTGATAAATATTTTATGTATCAAAAATGTAATGTGTGGGGCTTAAGAAATTTTCAAATCAAAATTTAAGTAGGTGCTTGTTTAAATTTTTTAAAGGATTTACAAAATATGATTGTTAAGTCCCTCATTCATTATTATAGAAATATTTATAATACTATCATAAGTAATGTAATGTTGCGATAGATGAAAAACTAAAAATTATTTTTAATTTGTTTTAAGATATTGAAATATTTTTCAGATGAGTTATTCTTAATTTATAAAAATACGTAATTATAAATTTAAAATTTAAGTGATTAATTTACTTAAAAATGTTTATCTTTTGCCTCTCGCTTCTGTTGCTGAAGAGTGTTAGTTGATAGCAAATTTAATTGATTAATTTTAAGTTATTAATTCTTTATTAAGTTTATTTTGATTTTTTGAGCTTTAATACGTAATTAAAACTGATGTATAAAATTGATACTTTTTACTTCATAAATCTCAATCATGTCCTATTAAGTATAATTTATCAAAACTTTAGCTTGCATGAAAAATTAATTGTCCTTCACCAAGTTTTCTAAATTAAAATCTTGTAATATTTTAACGGTAATATAACCTAAAGTGACAGCAACAGGTAATGAATTGACATATACAGCACACTAAATTCTTCTGCAGCGAAAACAACAATAACAAATAACTTGGTAGGTTAATAATCTGTTAGATAGAATTACTCTTATTTTGTACCCACATGTGGGATGCGGGCCCAAGAAAATTTGAAGTAACCTTCTCGTGTCTGAAACAATTCTTATACAGTAGTGATAATTTCCCACTCTTTGCGTTTATCTTCATGATTTCTTTTGTGAAGTATTCAATATCTACTTCAAATGCAACAGATTTCATTGGTGTATTGCGAAAAATCTATTAATTTTCTCCTGAGATGGAATACCTGTGTAGTTATTATAAACTTGTCCGAAAGCTACTAAAATTTATACTCTAAAATAAATTTATCCCATTGTGGTAAAATCTACTATTGCAATATTGTTGATTATAAATTTCGATGACGATTTGATTTTGATATTAACTTGTTTCGCTATAAAGGCAAATATTCGTATGGAAACGTGATAACCATACAGGATTTTTCTCTTTTTCAAAAATATACTTATTTATTTTGCGTACAGATTTCTTTTAAACTTTAAAAATCTGAAAGATTTCAAAATTAAGAAAGAGATAAGATACATTTTCCTTCTATCCAATCTGACTAAGAAACGATCAAATACGAAACAAGATTGCTACTATAATATTTTCTAATCTAAGTGGCCTCCTCTATGTCTTCCTTTTGTTTGACAAATGAGATGCATTTCAGTATGTATGCATATGTGTGTGAAAATACTTTTTTTAAGATACATTTATAGTGTTCATCAGAAGAACTCATCAAGAGAGTTTCACAACATAAATATTAAAGTCTTTCTTAATGAACTCTTCTACAGAAAAGATTAAATATTACTTCAAGGAAATATTCCTTTTAGTTTCTTTATGGTAGGGGAATCTTTGCAGATCATCTATCAAAAAAACTTTCCGTAATATGTGAAACCACACATTTCTACAGACTTATATTAATACATTTATATATAGAGTGAGTTTAAAATATGAATAAGTAAGCTCAGACAATTATGTATTTAGCTCATCTATTGTATTATTGAATATATGATTATAATAGCTATTTATGTCACCTATAGCTATTGTCACAATCGTAGATTTAGCTTAGACTATCATTCATAATATTAATAAAATTTCATGACATCAGTAGGAAGATTCTTAAATTTTAATTATTTATTAGTTAATGAGATTTATATTTTTTAAATTTCTTCTTTGGAATTAAATACTAAAATACTATTAAAAAATGTTTCTAAATTTAGAAAATGCATCAACCGTATTAACTGTCAAAGATAAACTCAGAAGAAAAGTAACGGATCTATTTAAAAATGGAAAAAAAATTCATTTTCTTAGAAATCAGAAACTTGTGAATAAATTGTAACGCAATTTAGAGTCGTAAAATCGAAGACGAAAACGAAACCAAAGGTTATGCGATATTAATAATACATGTGGCTTAAAACTGATTCCTGTTAAATGAATCTATTTTTAAAGTGAAAGAGATTTAAGACACAAAAACTATTTGATCAAAATTCTTTCCAGAAAGAATGAATTAGTTAATAAAATTTTATTGCAATGATAATCCCCTTTTCTACAAATAATGCGATGTGAAAATTAACACTTTGTGTTGATACTTCTTAAAGTCTATTGAGTTTTGAAGACAAAAGCAATTTCAGCATATAAAAAGTTGGATATTTTCTCCTGAATCATATCCATAAAAATTCCCATAAAATTAGAAGTTACACATAATTAAATATGAAGTGAAATAAATATATGAACGCAAGATTTCATATACGAATGGAAAAAATAGATTGTTTTATACTGAAAAATTATGGTTTCTTTTTGCTTAAAGGAAACAAGGGAAATGGTTTGCTTTTATAGAATATAATTATTGTTTTTTGCTTAGTTATTGTGAAAATATCACATTTGAGATTAAATAACATTCTTTATTCTTTTCAATTTGGCTATTCAGTTAAAGTAATTATAGTATTAAAAAAATTAGCAGAAGGTTTCAAATCCACAAAATGTTATAAAAATACATATTATGAATAGTGAAACAAGAGAATATAAAATATGAGAAAAATTTTAATTTCTTATAAGAATTAAAAATAACTTGAAGAAAGTTGCGAAAAAGAAATATGATAAATGAGTCTCTTAATGAGAAACCTAATTTATTTTTTGTACAACAATAAATACAAATATTTATGTTTTATTAAAACAGTTTTCTGCTTCATTTTTTGTCATATGCATTTTCTTTACAATTCTTTATCTTATAACTAACTATGTTTAAGCGTAAAAATAATTTTGAGTATTTTCGCCTATGCGACCAACTCCCAAAACGACTAAGTTTCTGTGAAATTAATGGTGATCACTTTTATATCTTTCCATTCTATTTTGTACGCATCAGTGACGATAAAGAAGAAAGAATCTAAAAAACTATTTTTGGTATTATTTTACTTCAACCGAAAACAAGTTTTTAGAAAGAAAGAAATAACATCATAAATAAAATATTCAATCTGTACCTGAATTAACTGCCTTGTAATTAGTACAAAATGATTTTACAATTATTTTTAAAAAATTTTTTAAATAATATGAGGAATGATTCTTGCTTTATTTTTGTTTCTAGTAATTTTTCTTTGTAATTTACATAAAACGCTTAACATCTGTAAAAATTTAAGATTTGTTAAAGTAGCTTACATGTATAGATTAAAAGCATCCGTCTCAGTCACAGCAATAATTAATGCTAAATATATTAAAATATTAATTGCATAAAATATATTAGTTTATATATAGTCATTGCAATAATTAGTTGTACACACACATAATGTCACAGGCGTGTCCTGGAGGCCTCTTTCACACTAGACGAATTTTATCGTACGATAAGTCGTCCAATATTTTATTATGAGAAAATATTAAAAAACTACACAATAGACTGCGCTCTTTCATACTGAACGGGAAACGGTATTGTGTGACCAGTCTATTGTATGGTTTTTTAATAACTTCTCACATAAAATTTTCTGACGATTTTTTCTCGTATGATAAAAGTCGTCTAGTGTGAAAGATGTCGGACTGTTTCTTAAGATTAACGGGTTTGGAATACTAATCTATTACCAAAGTCTTCTTACTTTTGAATCATGGTCAGATGACAAGATCACGCCTCAGCTGGCACCTTCCTCTCCACATCCACGCCACACCAACGGAAGGAATTCGGACGTTATACACTACTGGCCATTAAAATTGCTACACCAAGAAGACGACATGCTACAGACGTGAAATTTATACTAAAGGAAGAAGGTGCTGTGATATGCAAATGATTAGCTTTTCAGCGCATTCAGACAAAGCAGGCGCCAGTAGCGACACCTAAATTGTGTTTAAATGAGGAAATTGTTCAGCCGGTTCCTCATACAAAAATTACATTTGAACGTTGTTGCCTGGAGAAAAGTTGTTGTGATGCCTCGTGTAAGAAGGAGAAATGCGTACCAGCACATTTCTGACTTTGATAAAGGTCGCATTGTAGCGTACCGGAATTGCGGTTTATCTTATCGCAGTATTGCTGCTCGCGTCAGTCGAGATCCAATGACTGTTAGCAGAATATGGAATCGATGGGTTCAGGACGATAATACGGAACGCCATGCGGGATCTCAACGGCCACCTATAACTAGCAGCTGAGAAGACAGGCATATTATCCGCATGGCCGTAATGGATCATGCAACCACGTCACGAGCCGTGAGTCAAAAAAACAGGGTTGTTTGGAAGACAACAAGTGCCTGCACGAACAGTTCGACGACGTTTGCAGCAGCATGCACTCTTAGCTCGGAGACCATGGCTGCGGCTTCCCTTGAGGCTGCATCATAGACAAGAGCGCCTTCAATGGTTTGATCAACAACGAACATGGGCGCACGAATGGCGAGACTTCATCTTTTCAGATGAATCCAGGTTCTGTGTACAGCATCATGATGGTCGCATCCGTGTTTGGCGGCATCGTGGTGAACGCACACTGGCAGCGTGCATTCGTCATCGTCATACTGGCCCATCCCCTGGCGTGATGGAATTGGGTGCCATTGGATACACGTCTCGGTCACCTCTTGTTCGCATTGACGGTGCTTTGAACAGTGCACGTTACATTTCTGGTGTGTTACGACCCGTGGCTCTACCCTTTATTCGACCCTGCGAAACCCTACCTTTCAGCAGGATAACCCCCGACCGCATGTTGCCGGTATTGTACGGACCTTCCTTGATACGGAACATGTTTGGCTGTAGCCCTGGCCAGCACGTTCTCCAGATCTTTCACAAAATAGAAAAGGCTTGGTCAATGGTTGCCGAGCGACTGGCTCGTCACTAAACGCCAGTCACTACGGTTGATGAACTGTGGCATCGTGTTGAAACTGCATGGGCATCTGTACCTGTACATGCAATCTAATCTCTGTTTGACTCAATGCTCAGGCGTATAACTGCTGTTATTACTGCCAGAGGTGGTTGTTCTGGGTACTGATTTTTCAGGATCTATCCAGTCAAATTTTTTTAAAATTTAATTACTTGTTATTTCTAGTCTAATATATTTGTCCAATAAATATCATTTTGTTATCTGCATTTTTTCCTAGTGTAGCAATTTTAATGGCCAGTAGTGTATATTAGGAGATTATAATGAGGGGGAGGAGTACCCTTAAAATCACAGCCTGAGGCAAATGATGCTTCACTTTTCAATGACTCCTGATCTCACGGGTAGCAAGGTGAAGCAACTGAGGCGCTGAGCTTCTAGCTGAAGTATATTAAATTATAGTTCTTTATAAATATATAAATTGTTAAATTCTTAAGACACAATTAAAATTTTTGGGATATTCTCTTTGAACTTAACTCCTGCAAGATATTTCCAAAATATTAAGGTGTATTTATTAATTACAAACAATGTACATTTAAGAATCACTCAAGCATACGATTCATAAGTAATATACAGGATTATATGTATATTTCTCTGTTAGGGGAGAGAGAGAGTAATTTTATCCCTGTGCTCACTTAAAATTTTAATTGTGTATATAGTTAAAGAAAACTCAAGAAAATTTTCAATCTATTTTAAGAAAATTTGTATAAGATTTTTATGTTTAGTATTCTGCAGACAAAAGTGAAGGCAAATGAGTAAACCTTTCATAATTCCTCACACTTTTTCTATAATAACCTTTTTAAAAAATGCATTTTCCCTTATATTTATAATTAATGCATGAATATGTGTTTGTTTGTTTGCTTTTTTTTCAAAAAGAGTTTAAAGTATAGTGCCATGAATCTTTTACTCCCCTCATATGAAATAATGCTTTAAAGGGAATTATTATCATAAAATTTTCAAATATTCTTAAGTTTCACTCTTTATATATATAAGTTTATGATATTGTTTGATGATAAATAAAATTTAAAATGAGATAATTTTATTTTTAATAAATGTGTGTGTGTGTGTGTGTGCACTCTTCGATTATACAAAATTTCTTAGTTGAAAATTAAAGATTTAAGCATTAATTTTCAGTTAGTAATTTTTGTGAACATAACTAACTGCACTATGGTATAATAAATTTAATAAAAAATGTATTATACTAGTGTAAATAAGTCTTAAATAAACTTAACAATCCTCCCAATCTAATATAATAAATTTAATAAAAATATTATTAGAAGAGTGCGAGGATCATTAAGTTTATTTCAGAAAAATAATTTAAAAATTGTTTTCGAATAAAAGATTTCCCAACATAAAGTATTGATTTCTATTGCTTATAAATATTTTTATAAAAAAATTTCATTTCGAATAATCTTATCAACAAGAAGAAATATCCTTTAATATTAGAATATAAAAAAAGACTTAGTATTCTCTAAAATATTTAATAATTCTTACTGAATTGTTAGTTATAGCGCAGAATATTATTTTGTATAATTTTAAAATTTATGAACTTAGAAAAAGCTATTCTCTATACAATGAAATTTCTTAAGTTAAAATAAATCTATTATTATCATAAATTTATTAATATATATGTACTAATTGAGTATCTAAGATAATCTTTGTAAATTTAAACTAATTCATACATATACTGAAAATTTAATTTCTTTTCAAAGATTTTATTAGAAACATAAAGCAAAATGGAATTTTTCGTTCTTTACAATTACTTTCATCTGTCTCACTGAATGCATAACTCAATTTCTTAAGTAAAATATTAAAGAAGGTTATTCAATTTTGGCTTTAAATAAATTGTGGGTTCATATATATATATTATTTCATCTCTTATTGTAACTCTGGGGACACACGCTTGTCTTATAAAAGAGAGTATTAAACTAACTCAAAGATGGGAATAAAACATCTGTAAATAGCCCAGTTTATAACTCAATTAACACTCACTCAAGGACTGTATAAAACACACACTTTATTTCTCCGACTCTCAGTGGCTACAGCCGGTTTATTTTTTATGACTCAAGGAGGGTGCTGCGCTCGCAGGCGCCAGCATTCCACCCGGCGTTGACATGGTACATTCAACAATTCGAATTCTCAAGAAAAATATTAACACACTATATAATATATGAGTATAATTATACACACTATTAATAATAAACTACACTAAATACATAATGATAGAGATATATTTGATAGAGTTATCACTCCTTAATTTGGCAATGGCAAAAGGCAAATTTTATTAATGTTCCTTTTAAAAACTCCATTATTCGTTTTAACTAAAACTACTCTCACTTTCTTATCCTTTCCTAGGAATGTTTGCATTCTTTTGTCCAATGGCCAATTACAAACCTGTACATTATCTAATTTTAAAATCACCATAGTGCCAACTTGCACATTTTCTTTGGTGAACCTCCACTTTGATCTTTCTTGTATTGCACTTAAATAATTGTTAGACCAATTCTTCCGAAATGCCTGCACTATCTTAGTTAATTTTTGCCATTGTTTTAATTTATTTTCATGTAAATTTAGGATGTTGGTTTCTGCAATTGCTGCGATAGGTCTGCCTATCAAAAAATGGCCAGGTGTCAAGACATAATCATTTAAGTCAGATGATAGGGTATGCAATGGGCGGGAATTAAGAATTGCCTCAATCTGATCAATTACAGTTAAGAATTCCTCAAAGGTTAGTTTGAAATTGCCTACTATACGTTTAAGAGGGTATTTTGCGGATTTGACACCTGCCTCCCAAAGTCCACCATGATTCGGGGATCTAGGGGGAATAAAAGTCCACTCAATATTTTCTTTGGACAAATAGTTAATCATCTTCATGTTAATTATTTGTCCAAAGAAATAGTTTTCATCTGGACTGCTAAATAATTTACTCAATTTCTTTAATTCGGAGTTACTGCCAACAAAATTAGTAGCGTTATCAGAAAATATGTGGTCACTTTTCCCTCTTCTGCTTAAAAATCTCTTAAGTGTAGCTACAAAGGCATCACTAGAGAGGTCCGTTACCATCCCTAAATGACAAGCTTTAGTCACAAAACAAATGAAAATACATACATAAAATTTTATCATACATTTCTTTTCTTTGATTGGGATATTTTATATAAAAAGGACCAAAAAAATCTAGCCCTACACAATTGAATGGAAAGTTAGGGGTTACTCTCTCTTCAGGTAAATGTCCCATGAGCTGTTGACAAGGTACTGGTTTTACTTTAAAGGAAACAACACTATCGTGCACTAGTTTTCTACAAAGGATACGTCTGCTTAAAGGCCAAAACCTTCGTCTAAAAAGAAACAATAACCCTTGTGGACCAATATGTAAATAGCTCTTATGAAACATTTCAGCAATCATCACAGTCAATTTAAGATTGGTAGGTAAAATTTTTGGAAACCTTTTATCAAAATTAAACTTACTGTTGGCTAGTTTTCCACCAACTCTTTCAACCCCCTTTCATCAAAAATGAAAGATTTTTTAACTTACTATCTACAGGCACATTACCATCCTTTTGAAGGTCTGTAATTTCCTTTTTAAAACACTCTTGTTGAACTATATTTTCTAAAACAAATTCAGCATCTTTAATTTCCTTAAATTGCAGGGGGGCAGTTACCTTTTGCTGTGATTTGCAATTATTAAGGAACCTATAAAGAAAAGCTAAAACACGTACAAGTTTAGTATAAGTCGTTAGTAATACTCAATTGTATTTATAATTACCTTTTATAATACATTGTCGTTAGTAATACTCTATTGTTAGTAATACCCTATCTAGTTTAGTATAATTGTTAGTAATACAAATAGTATAATTGTTAGGAAAACTCCTAGTTAAAGAATTAAAAGTCACTAGGAAAACAGGTCTCTTGAACCTTCGTTCACTCTTAACCAGTTCTGTATTAAAATGTTCTAAGTCATCGTTAATTAGCTTTTCACAGTTGTTAAGCGTCTCTACTTCCTCGATGATAAGTAGTGGTCCATGTCATCACAAACAATTATTTCTCAGTTGAATTGCAGCCACGAGAAATGAAGTCTGCAGGATATCGCTCCAATGATATATGCCTCCATTGTGAGACATCTGTCAGAACTTGTATTTTAGCCACTCTGGTAGCGACAAAGGTTTTCAATTCTGCAGGAGACTTCTGAAGCCAGGACAAAACAATTTTGCTGTCCGAAAAATACCAGTTTTGATCTATCTTAAGTTCTAGGGAAGTGTTTATCTTCTTCATCAATTTAGATAGCAATACACCTGCACACTGTTCAAGTCGTGGAATCGAAAATGTTTTGATTGGCGCAACTCTTCCCTTGCTGCACACTAGATGTGAAGTTATTTCACCACTCGCTGATTCGCATCTTAGATAGACTGCTGCTTCGTAATAGCCCTCTGATGCATCTGAGACTCCAAAGAGTTCAATTTTTACAACATTTTCTGGTAGCATACATCGATTTATTTTAACACAGTTAATGTTGCACAACCCATCAAAAAACTGTAACCATTCTTGTACGGCATCTGATGTCAGTCTTTCATCCCAGTCAAATGATAACCTCCACAGAAGTTGCACAAAAACCTTAGCCTTTGAAAGCACAGGTCCTATCAAACCAAGTGGGTCAAAAATGTGGGCAATTATGAACAAAATTTCTCTTTTTGTAACCATAGAAGCATCTTTAATTGGCATATTGTAGGAAATCTCATCACTCTTGACCTTCCATAGCAACCCTAATGTTTTTGTTTGATCAAAGCTATAGTCATTTGAATCTTCAGAAAATACTCTTAACTCTGGACAGTTACTTTGCCATTTATGTAGTTCCATACCACAAGTTTTAAATATTTGGGTTAATTCTTGCTTTGGACTCTTTACACTTTCTAAATTTGACCCTCCACTCAATATGTCATCCATGTACATATCCTTCTGTACTACTTGACAAGCCAATGGAAATTTCAGTTGTTCATTAATACCTAACTGTTGAAGACATCTCTGAGCCAAATATGGAGCACTAATGGTTCAATACGTCACTGTGCATAATTGATACGTTTTAATATTCGCTTCCTTACTATCTTTCCATACAATTCTTTGCAAGTCTCTTTGTGCAGGATCAATCCAAATCATTCTATACATTTTTTGAGTGTCGGTAGTAAAAGCAAAAAGATGTTTTCTAAACCTCAATATTATAGAAAATAAATCATCTTGAATTACACCACCATTTAGCTGTATGGAATTTAATGACTCACCAGTTGAAGTAATTTGTGAAGCGTTGAACACAACTCTACATTTCGTACTTGTTTTCTTTGGTCTATAAACTGTATGATGAGGTAAATAGTAGACTACCTCAGGTTCTTGCGTTATAGAAACTTCTTACATATGATTGAAGCACTCATATTCACTCATAAATTGACGATATAAGGCCAGAAGTTCTTGATTCTTTTCTAACTTATTCCACAACGAATTTAATTTTTTGAATGCAATCTCTCTAGACTCTCCCAGTATTTTCAGATCTTTTTTAAATGGCATCTGTACCACAAATTTTCCTGATTTATCCCTTTTATGAGTTTTTATAAAATGATTATTAGCCTCAATTCTTTCAGCAGTTTCAAATTTCTGTGCTTCTTCAATTTGTTCTATTTCCCAAAAATTCCGCTCAATTTTGCTTAATTCGGCACCCTCGTTTATAAGCCCACAGTGTACATTAGTTACTATTGGTACACTACCACTCACTACAATTCCGAATATTGTGTTTTGTAAAATTAATTTATTTTTAGTAGGGTAAATTCTGTCAGGTTTTAATAGTCCATAAAAATTTTCTGCTCCAAGATTTAAATCGATTGGACCTGGAACATTAAAACCCGAATCCACTAACTTAATGTGTTTTAATTCCGGAACACAAATATCACACAATTTGCCTTAAAGGGGTCAAATTTGTAACACTGGGAACAACCAAAAATTTTAAATCTAATTTGAAATTTCTTATGTCATTATCAATCGTAGCATTAACTTTAGATTTAATTATCAGAGACTTTCCATTTAAACCTGAAACTTCAATATTTATTTTTTTCCTTTCTTAAATAAACTTGTCAACTCAACTCTTACTCAAAAAGTTAGCACTGGTTCCAACGTCTAATAAACCACGAACGCGTAAAGCATTTCCCAAGTCATCGTTTAAATAACAAAAAAAGTGCTAAGTATTACAGACTTCGAATTTCTTGGCGAAGTATAACTAGTCGTCGCCAAGCAATTTTGATCCTGACCTCGTGGCTCTTGTTTATTGCCAGTAGGACCGAATTCTAAAGCTGTGTGGGAGGGGAAGGAACTCACTTTCACATTGAGAGTATTTACATTCTCATTAGGCGCCAATAAACGTTTTTGTTTTCGCTCTGACTGAAAGTGAAGTGTGGCATGATGACGCCGCTTACAGATATTGCACGAATGTTTTGATTTACAAGTTACCCTATGATTATTCCTCAAGCAATTAAAACAAAAGTGATTTGATTTTACAAACTGAATACGCCCATTTACTGACATATTTTTATAATTAGGTCATTTATATATAGGGTGATTCTCATTACATGATAACACACACTTATTATTTTTAACTTCAAAAAAGAAAACTCTCGACGTGCATTTTGATTCGGACAGTTTATTAAACTTTGAGTTTTCCATCAAAGTCTTACCTCGGGAGGTAAAATATAAATTAATTTCTTTCCCTAATTCAGAGGGTTTAAACCATGTGTCAGCCTGTCTCATATTATTATGACACGTAGTTTCTCTATCTAAGGTCTGGCATATTTTATGCGGCACAATTAAATTTTTGAGTGTTTCGAAATCTGTTACCTTCCTCAACTGTAAATAATATTCCCAGCTCGTCGTTAATCGCGATGCAAATTGTACATATGTTTCATTTGGTTGGCGGTGGATTTCCTAAAATGTTCTAAACATGATTGAGGGGTAGGCTCAAATTCTCGAAGCACTATTGTTTTTACTTTAGAATACTCATTTAACTCGTCATCCTTTATGTAAGTTATCACATTAGTCGCCATTAGACCTTAGTTAAAGGTCCTTTCTAAAGATGCAAAAAAATAACTCCAACCCTCAGGTCTACTAGGAGTTTTAATAGTTAAAGTACGGACACTTTTTATGAGAGAGTCTAACGATTTAGTCTGATTATTTTCAGCATTTTCACCCTCTGAATTTGACTTAGATTCCGCTGTCACGTGAGCAATTTCTAATTCCATTTTCGTTCTTTCAAGTTTAATTTTTTTCTAATTCTAATTGTTGAAGCTCTTCAGATTTTCACTGTTCGAGCTTAATTTTCTCTAACTCTAGTTGCCGCAACTCATCGGACTCTCACTCTTCAATTATCGTATTTGCTAATTCTACAACGGAATCTTTCTCTGTCACGTACTTCTGGTTTTGTTTTATAATACTGCTTAATTCCGAAATAGTCATTTTCTCTTTGACATCTTCTCCTAACTCAATAGCAATTAATATCAAATTCTCTTTTTTTACACCTTTAAACATTTTGGATAGTTATTAATATTTCAATATATATATACACTGGTGTGCAAAACTTAAACAACAAGTGCGTTTTTTGTCATAACTCTACAAGAAATCATCCGATTGACATGAAATTTGAATATGATGTACATTATTCTATACTTAAACGATGGTAAAAGAATAATGGCGCAGAAATGAATATAAAGCTTAAAGTAGGGTATGGAACAAAAAAGGCTTTATTTGACATATGGTGGCGTTACACATGATTGCCTGAAGAAGCGTAAGTACAACTGGCAGATGTTCCCTAGTATGGGATATGCCCTCCCCTTACTGTAATTGTTGCTTGGCAGCGTCTCTCCATGCTAAGCACCAGATTATCCAGGAGTTCTTGGGGTAAACGTCTCCATTCCTCTTTTAACGCTTCTTACAGCTGATAGGTGTTACCAGGAGGATACTGTCGTGTCGCAAGACGTCTCCCTAATGCATCCTACACATGCTCTATGGGATTTAGATCTGGAGAGTAAGTTGGCCAGTCCATTCGTGTGATATCTTCTCTTTCCAGTAGCTCTTGAACATTAGCAGTACGGTGGGGACGGACATTGTCATCCATAAATATGAAGTCAGGTCCAATGGCCCCTCGGAACAAACGCACATGAGGTAGGATTACCTCATTGCAGTAGCGGTCTCCAGTTACAGAACCTCGATCGAAGATCTGAAGCTCAGTCCGCCCGTTCAACATAATGCCACCCCTGACGAGAACTCCAGGATCACCGTAACGATTTCTTTCCGCGATGTTATTAGGATGAAATCGAGCTCCAACCTCTCTCCAGATCAACTGACGTTGAGAATCGCTTGTAGCAATAAAACGACTCTCATCTGTGAAGAGGACGCGACTCCATTGATGAGGTGTCCAGGTTTCGTGTTCTCTGCACCCCTCTAAATGGTGCCGCCGATGGCAAACTTTTAAAGGTATGCAGCGTTCAGGGCGTCTAGCAAATAAGCCACCTTTGTGGAGGCGTCTGGACACTGTAAATCTTGATACTTGTCGTCCTATGGCTGTGCACAGTTGCTGAGATATAGCGCTCGTTGACTGAAAACGGTTTCTTTTCACCTGGAGGACAATGTAACAGTCATCTTTTGGTGTTATTTTCCTTGGACGGCCACCACCAACCTTCCGAACAGCTGTACCAGTAGTTTTAAAGGCATTCCAAGCACGAGAAACAACACTTTTGTTGATCCCGAACTCTTCGGCGACACTGGTCACACTACGCCCAATCATTCTTCCAATCATTCTTCCTCAATCATTCTTCCCAATCATTCTTCCTCGAGTAAAGTCGTCTAAATGATTTCTTGAAGACATGTTCCACAAAACAAATCACTTGCACTTACAGCGAATGTCTTTAACTACGGTGCTCTTCATCCTTTTATCACAGTTTTGACCTGCGCGCGCCGACCCACAAGGTTTACGTACACTCACATAACCTATTACGTTTTATTTCGAAAATTTGCATGCAAATAATCTTTCTATTGAATTACGTGCATATTATACTGCAATTTCATGGCTATCTTATACTTTGTTGGGGAGCTGTGGCCGAAAAACCACTTGTTGCTTAAGTTTTGCACACCAGTGTATATAAAGATCTATTCTCAGAACATGTAAATTACTCAGTCACATTCCTCAGTTACGTTGATGATACTCAGCAGAGGCGTAAATTATCACTCATAGCCATGATATAGATCCATAGGTTAATGGTTTTCTCCGGTGAGACTATAACCAATGTAAAATAGAGCTCAGTTTTTAATTCAATTAATACTCACTCAAGGACTGTATAAAACACTTTATTTCTCCGACTCTCAATGGCTACTGCAGGTTTCTTTTTCATGACTCAAGGAGGGCGCTGCGCTCGCAGGCGCCAACAATATCCATAAATGTACTAAATGTTTTCTTTTTTTTTCAAAACACGTTTATGAAAAGCTTCACCATATCCAAAATACAAAACTTATTACTTTTACCAATCACTCTTCGATTCAACTATTTGTTTTTAGTGTTGATTGAAAAACAATTTACACAATTCGCACACCTCCATGAAGAATACGCGGATGTAGAGCATTCCAATTGAAACATATTCTACAGAGTATTTTTAAAGCTCTTCTGAATGGTAGTGGTTTCGATAATATTTAGACCCGGTTTTCTTTCATTTTTGAAGAGATCTTATATATAATCATAAAATATTAAGTAATAGAAAATGACCATGTGAACATATCATTCGATATTTCACTATCTTATATATGTTATAATAGATCCTTTATAACATCACACATAATTTCTGTAATTAAATTTCAAAACATATTTCAGTTATTTAACATGTCATATAGTGTATGGGATAGATCCATCTTTACATACACATACACTACTTTTAGTAACTTTTAAAGTTTTTTGGTGTTTTGATAGTCACTTATACTATTTAATGAAGAACATTGTATTTATATACCAATCATAATTGAATCAAACTAATTAATTGGAACACATTAATAAAATAAATTAATAGAAATTTTCTGTGTTTTAAGTATATTTTAATAAACAAAATATTTTAAGCAATTGATTCTATATTTAATAATATTCGCAAGAACTATCAGCATGAATAAAAAATTTCTTTGAAAGTTTCAAATACAAAGGTAATATTTAGTTAAGATTTAGTTATATATATATATATATATATATATATATATATAAGCTTGCTTTTATATTTTCTTACTATTAAATTAAAATACTCTGTAAACTCTAGTCTTACAATTTCACTTAAACTTTGATTTATTTGAGTCTTGAAATAGAAGCTCGTTGGGACACTTGCCAATTTTATTGGTGAAATGTAACTGTTTCAAGGAAAGTATTATAGAGAAAACTGGCTCACATTATTGCTCCATGAGGCGAAATATTGCGATTCCAGTTCAGTGAGTAACTCAACCTATTCTTGTCAAAAGTTATAGTTTTCAAAGCAATTATACGAAGCCGGTTACCATAAGTATTTCTCTCATGCTAGGATTTTCACTTTTCTACAAATAGAACTAGAAAGTTGGCCACTAGATTTCATTTAAATTTTACATTTCTCTATATTTTATAACTTTATATGGAAGCTACATCTTTTTGAATATTTTTTCGATATTTTAAAATTTTAGAATATTTTCTATCTTTAAAGGAAGAGCTATATTTTTTCTATACTTCAAATGAAAACAAAAGTGAATAATTAGTTTTCAATTATTGATCATTAAATTTGAATTTAATAAAAAATATCGTTACAATTAAACAACAAATATTCATTTTATTTCTAACAGTTATGTTTCAAACAAAAATAAGTTTTCAATGGGTATTATTAAAGATATCGTTCAATTTTATGAGGTTTTCTACAACTTTAGAAGAGAATAAAATTCTTTCTTGCCCAAATGATATTTTTTTATTTAATTACATAATCAAGGAATCATATTGTTTGAATAAAAAAATAATTTTCATCAGGTGAAAAGATTATTAAAATTATGTTCCTGGCAAAACCTAAAACTTTCTTATCTTTAATTATTTAAAAAGTGCCATAGCGAAAATAGAGCAATGTTTATCTGTTCAAATTCTTATTACTCTCTTTAAGAGATTAAATTGTTAAGAATTGAAATTTGTTAGCATGCAATAGTACAATTATGCAAAAGTGTAATAGTATAATTAACTGTTTGCACTTAAATTTAGAAACTTCAAAGTTTTTTTAAAGAAAATAACGGATGGCACTGGGTGACTAACTTTTCGACCCAACAAGGCTTGAAAAATTACTAGTCATTTATCAGTATCTGGTCATGGAACAAGTCACAGAGGCGAACGTTGACTTGGTTCACAGGTGTGGTTGATCACGATATACCACCACAAACCCATTTAAATGGTGGGCCACATTCATAAATCATCTCAGAAGAAAAGGTGGGGATACAGAGAAAAAGAATCATCCAAGCCAGGATTGGAACCCGGGACCAACAACTTTGGTGTCAGGAATCCTGACCATTCAGCCATCAGTTGGCAGAATTTCAAAGTAAAATGGCCTGTGTCGTCATAGTAACTTATTCTAATACGAGACATCTCATATTGAAATAGATATATTATAACATATTTAAAACTAAGTTTCCCAGAAATATCTTCTTTTCACATTTTCTAGAATGAAAGGAAAAACAAAAAATGTTAAGGAAAATTGAAATGAATAAATATGAAAGTACTTTTCCAAATGGCATTTAAATTTTTTTAAAAGAAATTATGTACATGAATCACTATTAATAGGCATAGAATTATCTGAACTCGTTGAATTCTGTGCTTATTTAAAGTAATACAAAATTAGCAAGATAAATATTAACATCTTAAAGCGAATTGAATAGCACAAAAAAAGAGAAAACATTTATTTACTGACAAATTACTTAAAGATAGAGATATATGATCGGCATTAGATTTGTAACATGAGATCAAACTTTCTCTTATTAAAACCATTTCTTCTGCATTTTGTTTTGCTTTAGTTTCTGGGAAATAATGTCTTTAAAAAAGTTTGTATTTACATAAAATTGTTTCAAACATATAAAATTGCTTCATAAAATAAATTAAGTTCTATTGATTATTAATTTGAGAAGTAATTTTTTACCTTGAGATGCTTACTAAACTAGAATTCAAAAATTGTTCACATTAGGCGATGGAATCATTTTTTTTGAATAAAAGAGTTTAAGAAAATATAACTTTAATCGTTCTTTACAAGGAAATAATTTGGGAAATATTTTTTAGGATCTAATTTTTCAATACTCTAAATCAGCCTATATTAATAATAATCTAATCAGCCTATATTATTCTTTTCCTATGTTGGAATTAGAATCTTCAAGTATCTTGTTAAAGCAATGTACATTAAAAAAATTTCGTTTACGTTGAAGAATTATTCATTTTTTTCCCATAATCTACAAACTATAAAAATAGTATTTAAATAAAGATACAATATATATAGTTCTCCTCATGGAAAAGAAATCTTAAATATCTTTTGCAAAACTTTTGAACACAGTCCCAAACAAGTTTCTTTTCCCCTATGGATGTTCCAAAGAGAACGTGACGTTTCCGCGAATTTTTGTGGCAGGGAATCTTTCGGATTTCAATAGTGTGACGTAGCTGGAGGGGAGGTAATATTTCAAACCTAGTCCTCTAAAGGGGAAAGAAATAAGTAGACCGGTATTTCACTCCACCTGACAGCCTGTCCTTCGGTGGTTCGGGGAATGAAAAAGATAAGTACAATCCTCTTCTATATAAATTTGCGTTTTATTTATATCCTCCTTTTCCGCTTTCATGAAAAAATCTTACCAAATAAAGATGCTTTGAGGATGGCTTTCAAAAACTATCAATACTGAAAAAATCCTGATTTTTTTCCTACCAGATTCTACTTGTTCCTTCCAATCTAAGTGTTCTGAAGCAGACAGTAAGTCTGCCACTAAAGAAATTTTTTTAACGTCACAGTGAATATTTATCGAAATTTGTTTCTACTAAAATGATCTCAGAAAATGAAATAAGAAATATTTCAAAAATATCGTTTTCCTATTTCTTGCTTGAATGAAAGTTCTTAAAAATGATTTTTTTTTATCTTCATCCGATTCTCTAGCCTTTATAAGCTTTTGGGCAATGTGTGAGAGAAATAAGTAAATTGTTCTTCACTTTTACATAAATTTCGAAAATTTTTTATTAAGAAAATTGTTTTTATTTATTTTTAAATTAATTTAATTTTACTTAAAAAATAAAACAAAGATTTATAAAATTGGTTTAAGAATATACAATTTCCATTGAAATTTGGTGGCCGTTTGGCTCCAAATCTCATTAATCCTTCATACATATTTGCAAACAAAAATATAACTTTTCTGAAATCTTTATTTTGCTCTTGCTTAAAACTAATTAATAAAGTATTTACTTCTCAATTTTTAATTGAGATGCTATATTATGGTTTGGCTCTAGAAAAGGTAATATATTTAATGGGCAGCTTAATTTTCTGAAATTTTTCTGATAGGTTCTTGAATAAGTATACTTGTGTAGGTAACAACAGTAAAATTATATCGTAAAAGTTTTCTTGGAATTTATTTCAATGTTTTGATTATTTCAGTTCAATGATTTTCTTGGAACTTATTGCTTAAATTGAAATAAGAGGAATTTATTTCAATGTAAGCAATAGAATAGGAAACAAAAATCAAACTTATTTCATAATGAAATAAGTTGTGTGTGTGAACAGATTAAATACATTTATTTTCTTAAAAGGAGAAATATGTTTTATTCCAAGAATAAAACTTGGTAGTACATTTAGCATTGTACAATTTAAATTCATAAATATCATGAATGCTTTATTTACAAAATACTTGTTGAGAATTTTACTTCTTGAAAACAAAAAAACAAAAAAAAAAAAAAAATTATGTGTATAGTGAATAAAAAACCTTACACGAAATCTTTTTTTCTTTAATATACAACATATTTTAAAAATAAGAGAATTTACTTTGATTATAATCTATTAACGGAATTGATTTTAGGGATCGTTAAGAAGAATGATGGAACTAAACTAAACATTAGTAGATTAAGAAAAAACTATTTGCAAAAAATTTTATTAATTGATTGATTTTACTAATTGACTATTTTAATTGCTTAGTTACAATTGATGGTTATTGTTTCATTTAAAAGGATATAAAGGAATTGTAGCTATTTTTATAAATTTATTTAAAACAAATACCAATTTTTCAGAACTATTAATCCCTCAATATATGGCACACATTATTTTATAGACAATATCGTAAGATTCCATTTTTTTGATAAATAAAACATTCTACAGAGCTTACAACAAAGATATGGCAAAATAGGAGGGTAATTTAACTTATTAAATAATATTGAATAATAGTTAACTGAAATAACCAGTTAATCCGTTTGTTTCAGCATCAGAACTATTATTTTATTAACTATTATTATACTAATATTTAGATTACTTATATTATTTTTCTTATAATAATAAAAACTTTTAGGAGATAAATTATAAAAAGGCAAAAAGAAACAGACTACGTAGCTTTATCTCCAATATCTTATGAGCAACCTAAACTCGAAAAAGAAAAGTAGTAAAAAATATTCTGTATAATGATCATTGTGTATGTAATACCAATAAAAAATTAAACTTATTTTATTTTTTGATAAAAAAAATTCAAGTGTCATCCCTTAATAAATATTATGAATAAATGTATTACATAATCTTCATATCATCTGTACATGTTTGAAATTTGTCTCATATGACATGTCATATCACCTGAATATA
Source organism: Latrodectus elegans (assembly GCA_030067965.1). Classification (NCBI taxonomy): domain Eukaryota; kingdom Metazoa; phylum Arthropoda; class Arachnida; order Araneae; family Theridiidae; genus Latrodectus; species Latrodectus elegans. The sequence continues at coordinate 37,067,303 of CM057809.1, forward strand.
AGTTTAATTTACTGCTTTAGTTTTTTTTAAAAAAGTAAATTTGCAGGAACTAATGTAAATTTTATCAAATTTTAAATGAAGATAATAATAAAAGAAATATTATAACAATGTCTATTACTGAATACAAGATTTTAAAAATAAAATTAACCTTTAATAAATCTCCAAAACAAAACTTATCCATCAAATGATGAATTTAAATTAAATTCATATACTTTTTAGAATCCTACAATGTGTAAACATAAGGTCATATTTCTTATTTATTTCAAAAGCTGTTTACTTTATTTAATACTAAAACAGCATTTAAAATTTAAAAGTTTATCAAATTTCTATTTAGTTTTTATTAATTTTAAACCTTTTCTTAGATTTCAGATTACATTTTTGTTTATATTTTAATAGGGAAGTGCAAATGAATTTTCAAATATATTGTAACACATTTAATGAAATATTAAAAATAATTAAAAAAAAAACTTTTAAAATGAGAATATAATTCTTCATAGACTTCTAATTCACCCCATCAACTTTTTATTTTCTACCAACTAATGTAGTCAATTAAAATTAAAGTGCAAATATGGGATGAGTAGAAGAGACATAAGCTCAATAGACAAAGTTTAATTACAATAGAAATCTTTGAGTTCTTTTGTCTGAGAAAGCTTTTTGCATAAAAATTATCGTCGTTACGAATGCAACCAACAATAAAGGGGAAATTAAGCGAGACAAAGAAAATGGCACATTTAAGTATAAAACTAGTAGAAAAGATTTTTTTGTTCTTTTTTACTTTAAAACAAGAACTGGAAATCAGATTAAACTTAATTGCCTTGTTCTTCTTGTAATTACTGTTGGAACTCCATGCAGACAGTAGAATGCCCTTCTTTTCATTTCATTTCCCTTAACCTTTATAATTAAGGAATGGTTTGCTCAGAAATTTTGAAAATCTGTAAGTTAATATACTGTAAAAAATATTATGAATATATTATAAACATTTGTACTAACAAATCTGTGTGCAATTAAATATAAATATTTCTTTCTTAAATCAACATTTGTTTTGTATCTTATCTTCATTTCTCAAAGTTGCATAAGAGCAATGAATACTATCTATAAACATTAAACAATTTTTATAAGCAAACTGACATTTTTCAAATCTCAGCTCAAATATATAAAAAAGTAAGACTTAATAAATAAATGTGTTTTTTGCATTATAAGTTTGATAATTATTTTAATATTAAACTATCTAAAGACATTTGAAATTACTAGAACTTTCACACACACACACACATATATATGTATGTATATATATATATATATATATATATATATATATATATATATATATATATATATATAGATAAAAATATATAGAAATTTTATTTCCCCACCAAATTATCTGTTATATACAAAAAATAACAGTAGAGTGACCAAACAATTCACCGCATAGAATAAATATCAAAAATATTTATAGAATATCAACTTCAGAACAATTTAAAATTCATGTCAAATTGTAAATATAATTAATTAATCTTAATCCAAATTTAAATGAAAGATAATTTCATTTATAGAATAAACACATTGAATTCTTCTGAATGTTCACTCTTACATTATTTAAAATGTAATATGCTAATTGTCCCCGGTGATTGGTTTGTACAAGCTCTGTTTCTCCTTATTTTAATAGACCCAAAGAGTTTGTTAAACAAGTAGGAAATATGCCGAGTTATCAATTTCAGCGAGTCAATTAATTGATTGTGAGAATTTCCTTGTGCACAACAACAAAATTATGCTTCCCTTTCATCAGTAAAAAAAAGAAAATCAAGCAATATTATTGCACTTTCAAACACCGATCGGCAAGCCCCTTGTCTCGCCATATCTATAATACACGAGAGTTTAATCTCAAATAATTGCTGAAGTTTGTCGTTTGTTAGCCAGTCTTAGCGTTTGTTATCTTAAAAATATGAATTAGTCATAGTTAAAATTATAGTAATTTAAGTACTCGAGGAAGGACTCCCCATGGCCTAGAGTAGACTACTGTCTTCGTAGTCGAAAGTTCCAGATTAGATCACAACCACTGTTGAACAATAGGAGGTGAAGGATGTGCTTTAATTTTCAGAATAAAAGTCTATCGGGGTAGATTTTTTGAAGATTTTCGTTCTTGTGCTTGTGACACATGAACCGAAGAAAAAGTCTCTAAGGAAAGCAGTTACATTACGGATAATGTTACATTAAAATGTTACATTAATTATTAAAATGTTGCAGCCTTCGATTAGTAGGCTGTACGCTGTGCATTATCAAATGATTTAAAATAACAATATATAGGGAACATTTTCTTAAATTTTAATAATTATCTCTTTCAAGGAATGTAGAAGATATATAATTAAAAAGCATAGCCTTTTTAATGACATTAAATATAAAAAGCAAAAAACGCCAACAATAATTGTTGCAAACACTCTTCATTATAAATTATTTTTTGAATATATAATATTTGAGAAAATGTTTCAGCATATATATAAAATGCAAAAAAATACAGTATTTGGTCATTATGTAAATTCTGAAGTTCAAAAAAAAAGTTACAGATATTAATTAGTAAGACCTACTCTAATATTGAATATTTCAAATTTAACCTTTAAGAAATGTTTTTCAATGCAATGTCGCGATGATAGTTTAACCACCAAATTAGCTTTATCTTCATATATCTAGTCTTTTCTTCACTACCACAATTAAATAATTACCCTAATTTTGCTACGCAATTAAATAACTGAACGTATTGATTTAAAAACAATAAAAAATTTTCAAAGTTTTTTCATGTTTTTTTCCAAAGATTTGAGAAAAATGTCTGAGTAAACAAACAAAAACTTATGTTTGAAAAACTGGAATGACACGGTTCAATAAACTCACACGTTAACTTGAGTTTGATTCGTTGATATAAACTGCTTTCTCAGAAGCAATAGTTTTAAAGGAATATGATTTTATCGTATAAATTCTTAGATGAATTCACACAAAAATATAACGTATGATAAGCCCATATGTGTTTTTTGCGTATAATAGAATAAATGAAAGACATTCATATCCTACAACTATGTGTGTTAATCCCGTTCTGAAATGAAAAATATGCTTCCGCAGATTACAGAGCGTCAAACATTCCTTATCATTAATTTTCATACGAATGAAATTTGAAAAATCAATTTGCTATTGATCTTAAGCTTAATTTCCTGTAAAAATTAATTTTGTAAGGATTCACAAATGTAATATGTATCTTTAGATCATGTCAATTCCTCATGAATCAGGTTCTTGATTCTTAGTTGTTTGTGGATACAGAATTTGTTCTTCACTGTACTTATTTTTTCCCAGTACTTGAATCATTCGCTTCTTCAAATTTGTCGAACATTTAATATTAGTGTGTATTTCTCTTTCTCCCTCTTTTACTGCTTTAAGAATATATTTCTAGCTCAACTGCAATATCAAATCTTGTTACCATTTCTTCAGATCATATATACACGCCAGTGTCTTCACAATCTTTACAAGTGATTTTTTTCTAAAAGCAGTTTGTTAATTAAAATATAAATAAAAATAATTTCTGTGTAAATTATGAGTTTCTAAAGCTAATAGCTCCGCATTAATAGTTTATATGTTGCTTAATTTTCAAAAGTATTTTTCCCAATATCTCCTGATGAATAATTGTATAGTTTTATAGTTTTTTAATATGTATATATATGTATGTGTGTGTATGTGTGTGTATACATAAATGACAACAAACCACCAGATGGCGCCCGATAGTACGTCACAATTACGAGAGTGTAAGAAAGGGGTATATAAGAAATGATTGCAAAGAAGTAAAGTTGTTCACAAGCACTTTCAAAGCCTTTAAGTACAATAACCGCATAATTATGGCACGATAGAAACACTTGGATGATGTTTTACGTAGTAGAATTATCGGCCCTGTGAATGTGGTCGTACCCAGCTGGAAGTATGCGAGGAACTTGGAATCGCCCAGAGTGTAATATCCAGGCTTTGGCAACAGTTCCACGATGATGGAAATGTGAGTAGACGTTATAGCACAGGTCGTCCTCAAGTTACCACGCTGAATGAGGACTGGTATTTGGCAGTTACTGCCGAAAAGAAACAGACGAAGTACAGCATCAGACTTGTCTCATCAGCTCTCTTCAGCTACCGGTACGACAGTTTCAAGGCAGATCGTGTACAGACGCTTAGGGCACATTGGTCTATTTGATAGTAGGCCTATCAGATGTGTTCCACTTACCGCAACTCATTGTTGCCGGCGGTTAGCCTGGAGTATGGAGCATGCAGTGTAGACACAGCAAAAATTGTCTTGTGTGAAGTTTTCTGATGAGTCCAGGTTTAGCTTTGAATCTGATTCTAGCCGGACTTTCAAATGAAGAGGGCCAGGTACCCGTTACCACCATAGAACGACACCGTTACGGTGGTACAGAATTGCTCGTTTGGGGAGGAATCATTCTGGGTTCTAGAACTAACCTGTATGTTCAGAATGTAACCATGACAGGCAACATCTATTGTCATTCTGGAACAACATATACGTTTGTTTCGGGGCGCCATGAGTGCAGATTTTCTGTTTATGGTCGACAAAGCCCGTTCTCGCCGTGCAAACATTGTAGACGAATGCCTTCATTCGGAGGATATCACCCGTATGGACTGCCTAGCATACTCAATGGACTTGAATCCAATAGAGCATGTGTGGGACATGCTTGTCCGACGAATTGCAGCCCATCAGTGCCCTCTCACATGTCTACCGGAACTTCAAAGAGCATTACTTGATAAGTGGTGTAATAGTTCACAAGATCAGATCGATAATTTTATACTCAGCATGTCTAGACGTTGTATTGCATCGTCTACTATGTATTAACCATTATACCAGCCATGTTGTATTGGTTTTTGTTAATAGGTTCTTTTTTGAAATTTGCTCCAAGGAGTAAAAATCGCAATTTTTATTAATGACGTCAAACATATAGCATCTTTTTTGCTCTTTACCTTTTGTTTAATAAATAGACTTTGCAAATAAGTCTCATTTGTTTTGCTTCTGTTTCTTTCTTTATTTGAACTTGCATTATCCTTAATTTATGGACACGAGTGTATTTTACCTTGGTTGTATATATATATATATATATAAATAAATTTATTAAGTAGATTTTTAAGCCAGGAAAAGTCATTAGTTGCCTGTTTTCTTTCATATACTTATTATCGATCAATAATTTCAAAGGTAAAAATTTTTTAAGTTAAACTAATTAAATAGAGAAGGGATATTTCTTTTAAAATAAGAATAACTCTTTTTAAATAATGCCATTAAGGATGTTTGATAAAATTTTCTTCTATTTCCTACTTGTAAAATTAAAATAGAATTTGATTTGTGATTAAAATTGACTGAGTTATTAAACTTATAACTTCAACAATTATTTAAATAATGTGCACAAAGCATCAGAGTTAAATTTTTATTAAATACCATATAAAAATTATAGTTGTATGTTACATCAAAATTGACAGTATTTAAATGTTGACTAAAGATTAGTTTTCCTCTTATAGACAACTATTGAGAGAGAAAATTCTAATAATTATATTTTAATTAATTACATTTATAATAATATAATTAACCAAATAAACCTATATACATTTTGGAAATATGGGATATGTAATAAAACTAGTCTTTATTTTGCTCAGCTCTGTTTTAAAGAAGCTAAAATTTTTCAAGATAGCATACATATTTATAACTACTTTCAATTAAAAAAAATTGGAGCATTTCTTGATATCTAAATACATAACATAAAATATTACGTTATAAAAAAAGGTGTGAGAATCACTTTGGTACATACCAAACTGTTCTCTACGTGGGTGTATGAATCCCAACAGATCTTAATTTATATTACCTTTGAATTGACGTTAAAAAAATTTATTTAAACTGCTACTTTAACACTTAAGTGGAAAAGTGATATCTCCCACTTAATAGCTATAAAGGCAAACCTAAATGAGACTGTCAAAGACACGAATCAAGAATGAAAGTTACTTAAGACCAATCAGGTCTTTCCATGTATCCAATGCATCAGTACTCATATAAAATGCTCGCACTTCTTCAGTTTATCATTTTAAATGATTTTCTTTCCCAAAATTCCGAAAAAAAAAGGAAAACACAGTTCTAGGGAAAATCAGACAGTCATTTCATCAGAGTTAAAAGATAATATCATAGAAAGAAATTAATGTAATTCAATAATTCATACAAAAATGTAAGTTTTCCATCGAATAAATAACAAAACTTATCAAATGCACTTAACCTTAACAAATTACATCCAGTATGTTTACTGCATCTAACTATATTATTAAACACAAAACTACTCAAAATGAACCGTACTAATAGCAATATGTCAGAAGTAAATATAAGTGAGTACATTGGATTTTATACAGGGAATGAAGAAAATAAGATTAGACAGAAAGATGACTTTTAAGACTCATATACATCAATCTGTCTGAAGCTACTTAAGATAAGAAGTAACATAAAAATAAATACCCAAGAAATTTTGCAATTACTTTTACATGAAAAAATATTCAATAGGAAAGGAATAGCATTTTTATTTTGAATACGAAAAAATATAGAATATTCGCGTAAATGCGAGAAAGGAGTTTAACTTATATGTGCTATCATAAACTAAAAAGTTATTTAATAATATTAAAAATATAATAATAAAATGCATTGTGCTCATGAGAGAGATTTAGCTGAATTACAATTCGATTTACTAGGTAACAGGAATATTAGAAAAATTATTATGAACTCGAGAAAATTATCTTAAGTCAAACGACATTTTAAGCATATGTTGTACAAATATATGGAAAGGGGACTTTCTTCCGATCATGTCCAGAACTTGTTTTCTAGTTTATTCTTACAATCCCCTCACAGAACACTTCTAGTGATCTATTGTGCAACTCAGTATTGACAGACCTGTTTTGTGTGTCTGCTCTTCACTACATTTTTATCTTTGTTGATACTTACATTTTTACACTAACCAATCCAGCTAAATTTACTGTAACAGAGAAATATTATAGAATATCTTGCTTTTTAAAGTTTTTAATACTACTTAAAATACTATATAGGTAATTATAATACCTTTAGTATATAAATAATGTCTATTTTTCTCATGAACATTGAAATTTCATAACTTCAACGCTGATAAAAATCTTAAACTCTTGGATATCCTTAAACACAGTCATGTCGTACTCACTGGCTGGATACTTTGCATTGATTTACTAAGTCACACGTTTTTCCTTAGCTTTGGAGTTTATATGTTTCATTCTACCGTAAAATTGTACCCCTATAATTTTCCCATTTTCTCTTCCACGAAATGGACTGCACAGGTGCAAGACTTGTAGGAAATCGGTTCCAGAGTAAGTGAGAAGACAAGGATGAACACACGCAGGAATTCGAGGTTGTAAAAGCAGTTACAAAAATACAGAGGCGAGACCCTAAACTCCACTCTGCAAGCAAGCCAAAAAAAAAAAAAAACTGTTTATTATTAAAGTGTGACGTTCAATTAAAATCTTAGCGATTGCAAAATCTCAAATTAGAAATAATCAAATCCCAAGAGCTTTTAGACTGAAATAGATGATATATTCTTCTATAACACTTATCTGGATTGTGAAAATAACGCTAAAGGATGAGCAAACGCGTTTTCAAGTTCTCAAAATAGACCGGCCTAGTGATAAAAATTTCTTTCGTAAGCCGATGTCTTTTATGCCAATTTTTAAGACAGTGGTTTTTTTTTTTTTTTTTAATATTATGGTCTCTCACTTATTTTATTACTTTAATTAATTAATTTAAATTATGAATATTACGCGGATACTTAACCATATTGTTAGTAACGTTTAAAGAATTGAAATAACACATGTAAGAATATTTTGTATGCCTGTAAATGGATTGGAAATTTTATGATTAAATTAAAGGTAATTTTTAATTACAAGAACAAAGCCAGTTTTTGCATCTGTTTTCATTTTTGTTTCTGAGAAGAATAAAAATAAATACACAATGCCCTGCTCCAAAAATAATGTATTTAAATTCAAATATTGTTTGCAAATACTATATGATAACGATATTTAACTGCACAACAAAATGGTGCCTTTTAAATTGGATTTTGAAAAAAGAGAAATGGAAAAAGATACTAGTTTAATTTTTTAAACATGGTTTCTTAAAAAAAAATTGTTGCACGTGCTTTATCTCCTTATTTAATGACTTACATTAATTTTAGTGTTTATTTTATATTAAATCGAATGTGTGGTGTCAGTGATATGAGTAATTATCATAAATAAGTGTGACTAAATATACAACTATATATATATATCCCTTTTTGCGTATGCTATTAGATATATACGTAATTGAACATTTTCATAGAAGATAAAAATCAATTTGAAGGTAAAAAGTAATAAGAAAAATACAAGAAGTTATAATAAACTTATTATAGTATGATTAATTGTTCGGAAGATATAATTTTAATACGAAGAACTAGATTTTGAACCGAATTCTGAAACTACCTACTATTTAATCTGGAAAAATAGGTGCAAAAACTACTTTATCAAGAAAAAAAAGTGTAGAATATGTGTCCAACAATGCTTCGGCCATTTTTGAAAAGTATGTATTTCCTTCCAGAAAGATGTCGTCTTATTCAAATGCATAACTAGTGGCAATCGCAGATTGAGTTATCATTTGAATGGACTACCACACAAAGTCTTCTATTATGTTTCTATGGAAACTATTGAAAACTCACCCAAAAAGAAATTGAATTTTTGACATTTCAGCAGAAACGTACTTTCATTGTTTCTTTCACTGCCCGAGGTTCTTCTGGCAGCGTAAGAGATGCCGAAACTTTTACCTAGCCGAGGGGTGAGGAAAGCGGTCTTAGAGGAAAATATTCTACAATTTCTTTTCATCCCACATCACTCTTATTCACTACATATTTATTTTTAATGCTTTATGAATTGATTCTATTTCGCGTTCAAGTGTTGATTTTATATAAGCTTTTTCAAATGACTAAGCATTTGCTTTTGAAAATGAAAGAATGAATTGCTTTTCTTTGTCTGCTTGATAACTTTTTGAAGTTCAATAAAAAAGTAACACTTATTCTCATAGAAAAATATTAAGATTCTTTTTGTATTCAGTTGTATTTCAAAAATACTTTTTTTATTCACAGAATTTGATGATTCTTTTTTAATAAATTAAAAATAAGAACAAAATTACAACGAGACAATTCTACTCGTGTAATATTTCCTGTAAAAAAGAAAGGTTCGTCATTTACATTTAAATACAATCTGTATTCAGTTTTAAATATGGTAATCAGGATAGTTACGCATTTTATGTGTACAACTTTTTTTTTATCAATAATGGTATTTTGCTTCGATTTTAGAAATTTTAAAATGCAGTATAAAAATAAAAGTATGGTCATTATTTTATATGTTTTGTATTTAATTTTCACAAACAAATAAGTTAGATATCGTTAGATTCTTAGACATTTTCAACACATGGTATAGTAATTTTCCCGTCCTACATTTATTGAAATAATTGCTCTTATGGGTTATATACATTCCACCATAAAAATGTAACATAGTAGTAGCTTGAAATAATACGATTAGATTTCTGAATATGCTGAAGAAACATAGCACGTATTAGATTTAAAAAAAAGCTATATTACTTCGATTTATTTCCAGTTGTCTATTTTTTACTCTGTCTAAAGAAACATAATCAACCATCTCGCTATTTTGAACCACTTTCAAATGATGAAGCTGAACAAAAGTTGGGCTTCTCTGTTTTAAGACACACAAGTGAAGAGGCAATGGACCCAATGAAACATTTATCGTGCATAAAAGCTATCAGCACGTCGGTGCTCAACCGGATGTGGCATCGAACCCACTAGAATCGCTTTACTCCACCACAGATTAAATAATCTTCTCTAAATAATTTTTGCCGCTTATTTGCATATTGTTCTTTAAATTACTCAATATTCAAAATACACATGTAATTTCTATTGCAAGCGATTCTACTCTTATGACATTAAAATTGCGATATTAAAATAATAGCTGTGACAATTTTTGTTAATGATTAAACTTTTTCTCTTCTCCATATGAAAATCTTATATTTTGTTACAGTTCATAAAGCCCTCCTTTTGTTTTGTTTTTATTTATAACTTGATAATTATATTTTGAATAAAAAATGTAAGTTGCGTTGAGCAAATTTTTGTTACTGAGCAGTAATTGAGGAATTGTTAATGTTTGCAATGCTCATTTTATTTAAGACATACTACACATGAATTTAAAATTATACATATAACCATCTCAATTAATTACCCAAATAAAAAGGATTAAAAAGTTGCAGTTTTCTTTTTTCCCCTTCTAGCGTTTTCCTTAATATTCCTTTCTATGAAATGGACTGATTCTAAGAATTTTTTAAGAACAACGCAAAGCAAAATGCAAATTTAACTATACAAATATTATACACTTTAACCTTATCTATGCATCATTGAGAAATAAGTTTACAAAAGATATTTCATCAAAAAATTAATAAAATTTTTCATTTTTCCATTAAACTCCGCATAAAACTAACTAGGTTTATAATAAAATAGGCATTACAGTTTGAAATTTCTAACTTAATGTAGAGAAGTAAATAATTTATTGACGAAGATAATTATTTCTTTACAAAACTAAAATTCAAACTGAATTCTTGATTTCATTAAACATTTTATAATTTCAGTACTTATTTTAGTAGAATGTTTCATATCTTTAGAGAAATTTTAGCTAAATAGAATTAGAATCACAGCGAAAATCAACGACAAATACTTTTTATTACAACGAAAAAAAATGTATAATCTTCAGAATATGAAGTTCATACAATTTACTACAAAAATCAGTAGAAAATATCACGCATTGCAAAATCTCTCTCTACAAATATTATTTAATTTTTATTTTTTTCAAACATCAAGTTCATACACTGTTGATCACACAAAAACACCAAGAAAATCCAGAGATATCATACACAACAGAATTCATTTGGTAGACAGCATGTTATGCAAGAATTAAAGATTGAAATTACAGCTGTTTGTGAAGAGTGGATGAAGATAAAATCAGTAATTAGTGTAGCCACTATTTTTGAACATAATCACAGCTAAACATCTCAAAGAGATTTTGTATGTATCCTTAGGATATAGCAGTACCCGCAGCTACCAAATGTTACAAAAGTTAGACTGGTGCAGCAAATGCCAGTTGTTATCCAAGCATTGACTACGCATTTTCGATTAGCAATGCTGATGTTGAAATTCGGGATATTTCTTAGCAATTATTATGGAATTTCTTCCACCTAATAAATTCCCGCCTTAAAGTCTATGCAACAGAGTGTAATGAATTGCTTCAAGAGTAAATATCGTAAATTATTTTCGAAAAGAGTGATGATAACTTGGAATCAATTGCCTTATGAAATTGACGTTCTAATCGCAATGCACTTATCATTCTAACCTTAGAATAATGTTGTAGAAAAAACGATATCTAAGTTATTTTGACATGCAGCCTTTATTACCACCATGACTGAAGAAAGCAGAGAGTAGTTACAATTCTTTAGTGAAGAAGAATTATTTGTCCATGAATTGCGACAAAGATCGTTGCTGATCAAAATTTCATTAAAAGATTTTTTTAATGTGGGCCTAGATGTAATTTATACATAAGCCATATTGGACAATTAGGTGATCGAGAGTAATGTAAGAATTTTCAGATATACAATAAAAGAAAATGTGACCATCTACAAAATAAAAAAATAAATGGCAAACAAAAGTGAGGTACTTTTTTTTTGAGAAAAACAACAGTGAAATGCTTTGCAACATAAAAACAATGGGAAAAGGTTTTAAAATATTATTTACCAGAAAAAGTAAGTGATTATTTTGACTTACCATTCAACAATAAAATAAAAGTAAGAACTGTTTTTAATTTTACTGTTTCTTATATAGCCTATACAAAATAATTTTTCGAATCGTAGTTTATTTATAGAAAGAAGTTAAGTAAAAAAAATAGTTTTAATGTCTAACATGCACTTATTGTTCTATTTTAAGAAGTTCCGATTTTTTTAACTATTTCATCGGTCTCAATAAGTTCACATAAACGAGTATTTAATGTATAATTTTCTGACATCTCTCATTTAATACTTTTATGTTCTAAAAATTTATAAGCTCAATATGCAAAAAATAATCAATAAAAAATTCAATTTGGAATAAGTAAAAAATTACAACATTCCATTAAATCAATTCAATATTAAAATTTTTCAGAAGCACTCTAAAAAATAAAAAGCATATTTAAATAAATTACCTGTAACAAATACATACGCGCGCGCGTTTTATTTATAATTTTAATTCATTGCTAGTATCATGATGATAAAAATATAAGAAAATAAGCCATATCTAGCAGTCTGACAGAAAACTATACAGCAGTTTAGGCATATAGTTGGCCTCTACTGTTTTAAACATAAATGTTGTTTAAACTAGTACAGTGGGGTTTAAATATAGAAGCCTTTTTTAACTACTTCATTAAAAACTTGTTGATAAAGGAAAGGAATACAGCATTTTCAAACTAAATTTTCTTTGTTTTTAGTTGATAGTAAAAATTTTATGCAATAAAATAGAAATAGTGATAAACATATATTAATAACCTTTCAAATAAAAATGCCCTATTGTATCAGTAATCAAACTTAATATTAATATATGCAATTTTTGGTTTATACTTTTATTAATAACAAATACCATATAAAAAAATGAGTCTCCCATAAATGTCAATAAGATGTCTAAACCTTTTGTCTCTGATGAGATATCTAACACAATTATATATATATAATAGCCAGTAATTAATAAACTTTTATATAAATTACCGGGTATATGGAACAAAATCAAAACTTTTAATCAGCTAATTTGTAAAGAAAATCTATTTAGCAAATATAAGCATAATTCAGATCGGAGAATTATAACTTAGAAATTTTATTTCACAAAGCCATTATATTTTTAATTCATTTTTCATGTTATCAGAATCACATATGTAATCGATGCTTTCAAATGATATAGGGAGCGATTTTCCTTCAGACAGGCAGTAATATTTATAGACTAAATAATATTTGATAGTGTAATGTTGAAAACATTTTTGTCATCATTTTGTAAAACAAAAGTTACACGAAGCAAAACATTGGAATAAGGGAACAAAAGAGATAATTTAATACAATATTGAAACTTTTTTATAAAAATATTAATTTTCCTCAAATGTGAAACGATAATATGGAAAAATGGTACAATGAATTCAATGTAAAGAGGAAAAGATTAAATGTACATTCACAAATATAATTGTAGGTTTTATAATGTCAATTAAAGGCACCACCTGATATCGGAATAGTTTGTGGCCTGGACTTTGGTTTAGAATTTATGGGTTCAATTTCCGTATTTTTGAAGTTTGTAAGGATTAATAAATCATTAAACGTAGGTCCATATTAATTGACTGGTTGAGAGACAAATAAAACCAATTATAGATAAATACGTCATAGAAGCCTCATAGATAAAAATCAAATAAATAAACTAACTTCTTATTTAAAATTATTCTAACATAATTCTGTTATTGATTTAAAAAAAAAGTGATTTCGAAACAGCAATATTTTGTATTGAGTAGGTGTGAAAATGTTTAATATTATAACACAAATACAATTATTTTGTTAAAAGTATTTTAGTAGAATAAAAACACTAATAGCTTACAATTTTAAAATTACATTTTTAATATTTTAGCATTAGTAAGTCAAATTACTTCATACCAAAATAAATAAATAAAAAATAAAATAAATAAATAAAACTTTTGCGTAGTATACGCATTACGAACGAAAATCAATTTAAAGTCTACATGTTTTCACAAAATCTTAAGCCATTTGATTAAGTGCTGTCCATCCACACAAATTGTAACACCTTGAAGGAAACATAAAAATCAAGGGAAATTGAAATTTGTTTGCGGCTATGGGATATACAAATAAATAGTATTGAACAGCCTAATGCTCGTGATGGCCGACTGTAATCTAGCGCTTTAGAGGGAAAAGAGATTGCCAATTTAAAATTTGGCAGTTGTTTTTATTCATTTTTACGTGAACTGTTTAACTATGCTTCGTTGAAGACAAAGACTGTCTTTCGAACACGTTTTTCAGTACCATGATAGAAGAATAGCAGACTATAGGGATTACGGATTTTCCTTCAGAGAAACCGGTGATACTGTTGGACGAAATCAGATCTGTAATCGCTGGATGCAGCAAGTAAAGATGAACGGACAGGACCAATAGCCTTTTATACACTTTACAATAGATTGCAATTTCAATCAGTTGATTTTTGTATTACGTATTATATACCAAAATCATTTTGTTGCTCTGATTTTTCTTGGTGTTGCTTTGCGTGTTTAGCAACATACGTTAACAATGTAGCAGTGACCCCTCAAGTCCTGCAGACCGCCTCAAAGTAGCGAGGAGGTGTACTTGGGCGGAACGAGTGAAGTACATCGTGAGAGTAATCTCCTGGTTAGGGCCACCCAAGGCGTGAAGGTCGTTCCATTATGCTCAGCTAAGGTGTGCATGACAAAGGAGCTAAGTCAGTCTTTTACCCTTGGGTTCTCCAGGCATTAATGCTAACAGAAGCTGCTCCCTACCTTCTCCATGATATCGCCTTCTGAAACCGCCTTCCCCCGATCACATAATAGATTGTCTGGAATTTGCTTTGACGGATGTTTACGCACGTCCGCTTTTGATATTCGATTTCGCTAGGGATTCGTCATGGATCTGATATAGCTGCCGCTAGATCTTTGAAGGATTGGAAACAACAAACTACATATAGCAATATTTGCTTAAATAAATGTATATTTAATCATTGTTTTCTAAAAACAAATTTTCAAAATTGTTTTATTTGACAAATAAGATATGACACATTAATATTTTCCTAATAAATGCTATTTATTTCTTCTTGTATAATTTAATAGACAAATTTCTATTTTTAAAAATATTATATCCAATTTGAAATTAATTTTCTAAATTTCTATTTTAAAAAATTATTTCAAAAGCTTAGACATGATGTAAAAGTTAAAAGGGGCAAAAGTAATATTTCAAACATGAACAAGGCAAACAATAAAGTGTAGAAGTTAGAGATTCACTTTTACATTATCTAAAATATGTCTGTAGAAATAATTATATATAGTATGTATGAGATTTGGTAAAGAAAGAGATATTACCCTTTTTTTAATAAGTATGACAAACAGTCCAAAATAATTAAATCAATTCAAGAAATATGGTTGAGGAATAAAAATTTAATAAAGCTGATAATATTTTATTAATAAACACTATTTTCTTGATAAATTTTAAATGAATTTTAATTGTTGTTTTCATGAATAAAACATCAAGCAAAATCAAATTGTTATAGTTGTTAAGTAATTTTTTAAATTCTAGTACATAACTAACAAGTGTGTATGACTAAACCTTGAAATATAATAAAATAAATAAAAAGAGTAATAGCATAAGAATGGATAAAATAAATTCCAATTTTGTAAAATTGTTTTTCCGAGGCCAACATCCATTTTCAAATATATATATATATATATATATATATATATATATATATATATATATATATATATATATATATATATATATAATTTATATTAATAAAATTGTAATATTATAAAATTCAAAACATGGTAAAGAGTTGGTCTGATAAAAACAGAAGTTATTCTGTAGAAACACATTTTGTTGCACATAATGTATGCATTCTTATATATTTTTGTTGAATGATTCATTCTGGAAAAAATTTTCCAAATGACAAATTTTTTTTCTGGGAGTTATTGTAATTTTTATATTCTGAATTGTAGTACCGATTGTTCATTAAATTAGAATACTCTCAAACTATTAGACATCTCAGTTTTATCAGTAGAAAAATTTTCATTTTATTTTGTGCATAAATAAAACCAGATCAGGATGTTCTTCATTAAAAATAATAAACAAAAATTTAATTTACAGGCAAAATATTTGCAAGTTTTATGCTGAAGACTGATTGCATCTCATGAAGCAGCTTTTAAAAAATTACTCTTATTTTTAGCCTTTGCCTTCAAGTATTCATGGAATACATTAATTCCTTTCTGATAATGACTGACAACAATATCAAGAATTTAGGATAAAAACTTCAAAAAAAAAAAAAACTATTAAAAAACACAATTATTTTAGAATTAGCACATATAAAGTAATAAAGTAACTAACTACATATGACTAATATAATTAACATAAATATTTGATCAACATAGCTTTAAAGAAACATGGAATACTTTGCAGGTAGAATATAATGGAAATAAAAATGACAGAAAAAGCGAATTGAGATAAAATTTTCTTTTAAAATTTTATTTATAAAATATAAGTAGCAAAAATAACAGTAAAAATGTATACATTCATTAAACAAGAAATTTTGGTTTTTTTTTTTTATAATAAAATTAACATCACAAAATGGGTTCTATTTAACATTACAATGCTCAATACTATCTTAATACACCTACAAGCAAATTTAGTTTGTTTCCATCAATTCCTTGTAATTAAAGAATTAAAAGATGTAAAGAATAAAGTCATAAAAGCAAAAATATCAGAAACTTCAATAAATTAAATTTCCTTTCCAAAAAATAATGTGTCACACAGAGCAGGGATTGGAAAAGTGAATCTTGACAGTTGACTGTGACATTTTGTGTGAAAGTACGACTCATATTTGAAAAATATTTATCTTTTGACAAAAATATAGAAATCATTTCTCCAAAAAAATTATGTTTATTAACACTTTCATAAAAAAATTTGGATTAAAATTTTTATATTATATTGTCCACAATCCAATTAGGTGTGCAATGTTTGTGCACTATCACCATCTCACTATAAACACTCATTAAACGAAGACATGTAGGAGTACTAAGCATTAAAAATGAAAGCTGAATTTCTGGTTGCAACCCAAATGTTCCTTTTTTAAATTATATATATAATTTTTATGTACTTTGGCATTTGATAAAAAAAAAATTGCAGAATCATAAATCTTGTAGCAATTCACACACACACACAAATATGCATAAATTGATACTTTAAAATGATTACTTTAGCCATGGAAGAGCTATAGTCATAATGGTAATATTAAATGATATTGTTTTATGATTTGAAATACGTATAAAAAATTTCCATTTCATTACGCATTTTTCAAGTTGTAATGCCCATAATTCTTCAAAAACTAAGAACAGCTTCACAGTAAATAACAGAAACAGCAGGAAAGGCATTCTAAATTGTTTGAATTTGTGGAGTAAATTCGAATTTAAAATATAATTCTAAATATGTAATAAATATATTAAAATAGATGTAGTACTTGTAATTTTTATATTATATTGTTGTTAATACATTTATATCAAAAGAAAAATAAGTTACAAAAATATATTTCTAGTTATTGTTATTGCTCAAAAAAAAATGACAATCAGGAAACATAAGAAATCTTTGAGACTCATGTATCAGTAAATAATGATATTAATATCTATAATGAAATTCTTTAAATATTATTCACACACACACACACATTTTATATATTTTAAGGAAAAGTTTTTGGCTTCTTTAGGTTACCAGATCCTATTAAAATGTGCTTAGTCCTTATGTAAAAATTTTTTTTTATAACTCGAGATTAGTCATTTCTTGTCCAAAACTGGATTGTTGTTCCAATATAACTTTTCGCAATTTTTCTTCCATATTATATCCCAGCAAATCTTTGCGGGTTATGATTCCAACGACCTGATTCCTATCATCTGTTATGACCAAATGGCGTAATCCTAAGGAACGAAAAATAATGTAGGCTCGGTGAAGAGAAAATTCTTTACGTACACATAATGCGGACCTGTTTGCATAGGGAGCCTGAAAAAATATATGCACACATTTAATAGAAAATGAAGAAACAAAATAAATTTTTATCAAGGAATCAAAAAAGCTTACAAATATATGATTATAATGCAAAAAAGGTTATGCTTTCTCAAAATAACAAATATATACTGTGAAAATATATATTTTAACTATCAACATTCAATTTAATTTCACATAGAATAAAAGACAAACAAATAGAAAAAGCTTCAAATAAAATATCCCCCTGATTGCACCAAATGACGATCTTATTGGTGATTACTCTTTACTTCACATACATAAATTTAAATACTACATCTAGTCCAGACTGAACTGGATCATGATAAAACTATTGAGGCGAAACTAATTTATTCAACAGTTATAAATACAATCTAATATGGATCATGCCTCCATCTAGTGGTAACATTAGGAGCTAATACAAAATTGGGTTTTTGAATAATTTCATTGAAAAATTTAAAAACATTAAGACAAAATACTCAAAACATTATAATATTTTTTAACAAAAAATAAATTCAACAAGGCATGTAAAAATTCCAGGAGTAATGCAGGACTTTCAAGGAGTCACGTGAAAATTCCTGGAGATTCCAGGAACCATCTGAGCCCTGATATAAGTGAACCAGAATTATGAGAGATAAATTATTATAATTGTCAAATTTAAAATATTCTAGATTTCCAGATGTTTTGTTAAGAAGCTGAAGAAAGATCACTTCCACTATCGTTTGATTTAAGAAATCTAAACTTTAAAGGCAAAATTTACTAGAAGGAAAAGCAATAGGACAAATTTGAATGCTTTAAAATATTTTTCTGAAAACTTGAACTGAAAAAGATCCTAAAATTCCAAAATAGCAGGACCTGAAGACATTGAATGTTCAGTAAAAAAAGTTACATTTTTAATATGAGGTAGTTTATATTATTATACAGGAAGGTAAATTTATACAAAATATTATCTCTGCATTCAAATTAACCACAGAAATAAAAATCTCAAAAAACGCGTATTATAAAAATGTTCAAAAGATTTTGTAAAGTTTTATAACAAAGGTGTAGATAGAAATATAATTCAAGAAATTGGTTTGCTACAGTATTTGACTTTGAATGAAAGTAATGAAAATAACAAACGGTAATATATAATATATAACAAGTTCCTGCAATACATATTAAACAGTTTTAAAACCTTTCTTAGCCTGTTAAAATTTTTTGCTAAAGCTATTCATCAACAAGCAAGTTTGAGAGCTCTTTCAGCAAATGGAAATTAATAAAGATTTTATCTCCAATGAAGCACTTGTGCAGAACACTTAAATGCAATTCATATATTAAACATTGAAATACAAAAAAAATTTTCTTGAAATAATTATTCAACGATAAAAAATAAAATTATGAATTGAATGAATATACATTAGCAATATGCAGGTGGTTACAAAACTAATGGAAACACTTCAGATTTTTTTTAAAGAATCCTTTATAAGAAGGTGTAGGATTGGCTTTGGCATATAGTACAGCTAGGATTCGCTTAGGAATCAATTCATATATGTGCTGAATAGTGTTTAGGGGAATATTGTATCATTCTTCATTAACATACAGTGAAAGTTCTGAGAGGGATGCCAGTGGAGGATATTGAGATTATGTGTATTGAACGATATAAAATAGACTGTAATTTATTTTGAGAGATTGGGTGACTGTACAGACCAAGATAGATATTTAACTTAATCTTCTTGTCATCAAATAATAATTGGTCAAGATAATCTGCCTTATCATTCTGGAAAATTCCATCTCCTCCAGGAAACAAAGTTTGAATCATATGATGGGCTTGGTCAGCTAAAATTACTTTGTTTGTTTGTCACTCTACGGTCATATTTTGCACACGAAGGCTAATTAGACTGGGACCTAAAGTGGTGTTCAAAGTGGATTCCGAACCACTACAAGCATCCATGCCCAAGGTGGGATTCGAGCCCACGAACTGTTGAACCGAAGTCAAGAGCGCTAACCATTCGGCTGCCAGCTCGGCAAAATTACCCTATACTCCTCCAGCTAAGCTTTCTTACAAGGCGAACTGAGTCCGGCTAAAAATCCAACGCAGTTGTTCTTATCACGATTCCTCTATTTTGCTTTTCAAGCTTGTCTTGCTACATTATGTGTATGAAGTCATGACTTTAGATATTACTTCTAGAATCATTAGTTTACGATGTTTTGGTTACTGCTAAATAGAGCTTTGACAAGTTGGCCTTTTAAAGTCGGAGATTTCCAATATTTTACAATTATGAAGAAAATCTAAAATATCTAGAACTTAATAAAGCTATGGCACACTACCAGAATATATAGATTTCTATTTATAAAAAAGGGTAGTTATTTTCATATTTTAATGCATACAAATGGCTTTCTAAAATGTCATTTACTCACAGGTATTTTCATTATTCTGATGTTAACTTGGATGTTCCTGATGGTAATGGTAATTTTTTTCAAAAACTTTAGGGACTCAGATTTTTGTACCCAGGCCTCTTTCTTATTAATGTCCCACACAACCACATATATCTTTGAGATATCTGGATATGAATTGGACTTGATTTGGATATCTATTATAACTACAATACATTCATGAGATCCAAAATTCAAATGTCTATTCCTAAAATTGGATGTCTATTAGATATCATAAAATATCATCATTTAGACATTAACATTTGGATGTTGCACATAGATATCTAAGACTCTTGCAAAATAAATATCCCAATTTTGTAAGGGGTGGATATCTGACAGACATCAGAATTCTAGACACTTTGAATATCTACACATTGGATATGTCAGATATCAAGCATTGGATGGCAAATATACAGTCATAGAAAGCTGTACTTTCATAAAACGAAGTTAACAAATTCTGAAACCCTAGTATTATTATAAATTATATGATTATTTTAAATTAAAATAAAGAGGCAACAATCATTCTAGTTGATCAACCTCCATTTGGAACAAGCCATCTGCGCATGCGCTGTAATCTGCGAACACTTTCATCTCGTTCGGAAAACCGAATACGATTAGGTTCAGTTAGGGGAAAAAAAAAAAAGAAAGAAAGAAAGAAAAAGGAAAGAGAGGCCGTTTTGTAATTTATTTGAAATTATATTGATTCTTTTTCTCTTTCTTGTGAAGTTAATTTTAACTTTTTTAAGTTAGAATAAATTGAATAAAATAAAAAGTTGTTGAAATCAAGAGTGTATAAAATTTGTATAGCAAAAAGAAAAAAAATCTGAAATGCTTTAATTTTGTATGCACATAATTTTGTATACACATAATTAATGCGATTTTCTGATAAATTAAAAGTTGTTGATACAGTGAACAACTTATTTAAAAAGGGTCTGTATTTAAAGTGAATTTGGAATCAGAGTGAGCATTTACACACTAGATGGGAGTTTAGATCCTGAACTGAATATCACTCAATATTAATATTTTTTTCTATTTACTGGGAATTTTTGGAAAGCAGAAGTGAAAATTAATTATGGAGTTACATCATAGGAACTTAATGGGAATTATTTTTAATGATTTTTAAACAAGATTAAATATGAAGAATGCAGCCATTAAATAAAATTGATGTTTGGAAAATTATAAATGGAAACTATTTATATCTGGTTTAAAGAATTTTCCCTATCAAAAGAATTGGGATGTTGGGAGTGAACAATGTTTGGGAGGGTCAACCAAGAAGTGTTGTGAAAGGGGAATACATTGATGCTGTGAGAAATCACTCCATCTTGATTTTCCTTTGGCATATTATGAAATAGAAACATGCTTTGAAAGATTCGTGTATATTTAATTTCACATGACTATTTATATTACATTAATTTACATTTAATTTTGCATTAATTTATTTTTAATTTTACATGTACATTCCCAATGGATAATCTACAATTTATATGAAGTTGAGAATACTTGTATGAGGTGGTAACAGAAAATTTAAAAATTCAACTCCTATGCTCCAATAAATATTGCACTATTTGTTGAAGCCTAGGTTTTTAACTTGAGTACAAAACAATCATTTGGATGTATCTAAATAATAATCTAGAACAAAAGTTAAATGTGCAAAGAGTGATACTCAGTTCAGTATTTGATAATTGGTTTTATCAAGCCACCGAAGAAATGAAAAGGCAAAGTTAATCTTGCTGAGCCCAAAAATCGTAAATTGGTCCTGTGCCTTGGAAATGCAAAGAGCAACCACTACATCTCAAGCTTACGATTCAATCCTAGTATATAAAATTCAGTAGATCTGGTGATATTTTGGAAGGAATTTTATTCTCTTTCTTATGATATATTTTTGTATTTGATGTTTCGAGATTAAATATTTTTTGCTCATGCCAAATCTTGAGGACTATCACAAAAATGCTATATACAATAAGATATTAATATTGTCACCAACTTACATTATATTTATATAAATTTTATTTTTTATTATTTCATGTAATTTATAAAATAAAACTGAAAGATCTCATATTTGTGATTGTCCTTCATTTTGGTTGTCTATTATAGGAAAAATAAAAATCAGGAGTATTCATGTTTGTTCAAATAGAATAAAATATATAGCCAATATCTAAACAATTTTAAACTTTTAAAGCTTACAAATAGTATATTTATATTATGTTATTTTCAGAATGAAATAAATGTTTTATTGTGAATGCAAAAATGTAGTGTGGTTACAAAAGAGTATAGGTACCAGTGAAAGAACCAAAGAGTATAGGAATCTTGAATTACTTCCACAAAAACTAAGCATTATTCCTCATTTTAAAATTTCATTTTAGCCCACCATTTAGACAGCATAAACAAAAGGCATCAGAACACTTCCTCAGTAACTGAAATTACATAATTTCCCATAATTTTGAATTCTGAATATTTTTTATTTACGACTTCATGACAAAATACTAGAAAGCTATTTTACACGATTTATGGGAATATATATTGGAAAACGTTATAAAACTTAAAAATCATTTCTTATACATGCTTGATCAACATCATATGTGCAATCATTTTTTACTATATTTCTTTGTAATTACTTAAGTAATAAAGCTAAATAAATGATGAATAACATTAGTTTTTATGATAACTTGATTTAATAAATAGGGCAGTGACACAAATCTTAGAAAAACATCTCATCCCTTTTAAAAAGCAAGTTACAAGACATTGGGAAAATGTATACAAATCAATTAATCCAAATATTTCCTACAAATAAAGCAGTAGACTTTTGCAGTTACCTTTTTTGATAGTGATACCTTGATCATTTTATTAGAGTACTAAAATTGATGAGTAAAATATTTTTTCTCTTTTTTAGTCATCAAAGTTAGTACTTTATTAAAATTATGAAATACACATTCATTGGAGTTATATGATCAAATAAGGATACAATAACCAATGATTTTTTACTCAAATGTATACTGAAGTAAACAAATCGTTTCTACCCCAGTAGAGAAGTAAACATTTTAATATAAGTGCTCGTATATAATCTAATTTTTCTTCCATTAAACATAATTAATCAAACAATAAACGATAAATAACTAAAAATTAAAAAAAGTTTTTTCTTTAAAAAAAGAATGTCTGGTGATTGATGGAAGCTACTGGTGTGAAAAAGCATTAAAAATACAAAATATACGAAGCTATTTCGTATTCCAAAACTGCCATATCTATATCATATATATTTAAAGATTCCCGTAATTTAAAAAATTGTAATTAAAATATACGGAGGGGGGGATAACCAATGCAACAACCTGCACTTATATGTGAGCATTCGAATAAGCTAGAGTTCGCATTTCTTTCTTTCAGAATGAGCCGAACGCGTTCAAATATTTCACCGTATGCATAGTCAAAGGTTCATTTTCTAACTCTTGTGTCTAACTTCTTTAAGGTCTTGTCATTTGGATCTTTATTATAATATATTGCAGATGAAGTAAGTGGATTTAAAAATTTGCTTGAAAACATTTGCTGAGTTTTCCATTATTCTACTACTTAACTTTATTCTGTTTTGAATGTTATAAATACTGATTAAATAGACAGTTTTCTTTCTCTTTAACATGATTTGTTATTAAGAACAATATTAATTGAAAAACATTGTAAGATATAAGCTATGAAATCGGCAATGTTTCATAAAAATTTGCTTCATTATTAAAGCTAAAATAAGTGCAAAATTTTAAATTAGATTTTTAATTAGAAAAAGTTTCTTTCACAGAAAAGTATAAATTTCTAATATTTATTTTAATAGAAATAATTATATACCACTACAAACTATTATACACTTTTTAAGTTGTGTTTACATTTGTTCGTTGTTTATTTGACCTCAGTGAATAAAAATGTTTGAAAATTTTTAAGGCACTATTAAATTTGTTTCAAATTCTGCAAACTAGTTATTATAGAGAAATACTTTTAATCTTTGTGGATATTTAATTTTTTTATAAATTGAAGTGTGTGTGTGTGTGTGCTCTCTCTCTCTCTCTCTCAAAAAATGATAATTATACCTTCTGTAGCAAACAAATTGTATTATTCTAAATGATGCAAATAATTTTTAGTTAATTATTACCAAGTTTTAAAATCAAAATCTAAATATATATTAAAAAGTAGAGAATAATAGGCAGAAAAAGTCTTAAAGAATTGTTTTAAAGACTTATTGTGAAAACTTTAGTGCGAAAATTATTACTATCAATATTCATTATCACTGTTCCCATAATATTAATTCTGTGTTTATTATTGAATTCAATCTAATCATTTGTGTTTTAAGTAAATGTTAAAATGCTGTTGACATGGAAAATTGGTGCAAATCTGTCAAATTGAAACCAAATCATTTTGTTCTTTAGTGCATATTTAGTGAGAATTAAAGTAATTTTAAAATATAGTGTTTTAAAATGTTTAATTTTTAAAAGTGTTTTAAAATGTATGATTAACAAGATTTTTGCCACTATCTATTTGCTGAAAGAATTAAATACAGATATTAAATTCATCATTTTAACAACTAAGAAAAGTTATTTCATTGGGGAAACTAAATTTAATTTTATACTGCCAATCAAAACAATTTTATTCAGTTCTGCAGCAGGTACCTTACATTTTTATTATTTTGTGGTGCAAAAGCCGAAAAGTTATTAGAACTGAACTCTAAACAAGAATGTTTCTGCAAAATAATAACCATGTATTGTATACAGTTTTCTACTGTTGGAAAAACCTCGTATTTATTGTTATTTATACCCCGGTTGCCAGGATTTTGCACAAGTACCATGTTTTGTGACATTTAGGAAATTATTTATATTTTAAGGTTACTCATTTGCTCACATTTCTAGGTTTCATTGTTTTAAATATGGTTAATAGAAGTCAGAAGTAAATATTAATGGGTGAAAGTTTACAATCGGATACATGATTCTTTGTTGATATTTTTGTCGACAAGAGGCGAATAAGATAGCCATTAAACTAAAGCGATGCAAAGATAGATTTACCAGGATTGCTAGAAATGAAAGCTTATCACCAAATCAAGTGGTACCTGATTTTACAATAAACCCTGTTAAAGTTATATTGAGTGTCATTCACCAAAAATACTGTTAGAGAAGTCAAAACATATTCTTCTTATATATATATTTTTCAACATATTTTTCTTCTACCTTATAATGTGGAATTTCTATTTGAAATATTAATTTACTAATAATCATTATTTATAAATTTTCCTTAGATCTCAGGTTATATGACACAATCTTAGGTAACTAAATTTCTATTTGAAATAAAAAAGTTTGAGTTATTCACAAATAGTAAATGGTTAATATAAAGGTATTATAAAACAAGGCTTTACTTATTATTGAATTATCTTTCATGGATTTAACCATTAAAAATGTTTACATATGAGGATTACAAATTTTATCATTCTTAAAATTGAGTTTTCACTGGTCTGAGGAAAACTCATGTTATAAATTTTGCCCCACTTTACTGGATTGGGTTATATTCTAAAAACATGGTGATTTTTTAAATAGTTTTACTGCATTAAAAATTATCTAGTTTTGAAATAAATATATTTTTGAATTAAAACCTTTCTTTTCTAATTATCTATATTTCAAAGTAATTTGCATTCTCCACACATAATATGTGTACAAATTAATATCACACCATTTGTTTATATATTTTTACTTTGTGATATTGGAGTTGGATGCATGTGTTTAGTGATAAATTGAATTAAGAAGGAGAATTAACAAAATAATCTTGGCTTATAAATTAATATCAAACCCTCTGTAATATGTTGATAGTGATGTTCGTAAAAGCAGAAAAAAAATATTTTCCGTGATTATTGCTTAATTTTCATAACTCGTTAGTGTATTTTGTAAAACAGGTCACTTTTTAAGAATAAATATTAACATTTTAAAAGCTCCATTCTTACCAGAAGAAAAAAATTTCGATTTTTATAGTTTTATAAACAAAAGTGTGTATATATTTGTAAATATTTTAGTATTAATTCTGAATCTTAGAATTTTTAAGAAATTTTGTTGTTAATTCATTATATGTACATCATATTTTTGCAGTATAAATGTGTATTGCACTTAAAACTAATTTAGTTTACTTTTGATCTAATAAAATGCAAATGCTTTTTTTTTGTTGTTGTTTGTAGACAGAATGATGGGCAATATTTAATTTCCTACAAGGAATCTATTTTTTTTAAATTTTAGAATTTACTAATTTTTAGATTGATATTTAAAAGTTATATTATGTTTAAATTGTTTAATAAAACAACTGATATAGATTTAGATAAATTTTGAGGTTTCCTATTCTGTTCTTTCAAAAATTATTGTCCACTATTTTATCACATAAAAAAATTTAAAATAGTTTTACCAATGTTAAGGTTGGCAATAATATCAACTTTGAAACAGTTGTTTTGTGAAGACTGCCTGATATTGTTTTGCTACTAAAAGTTAACATAATTTTTTTTTCTAATTTCCATTGTCAGAAATGTATTTTGCATGTTAGTAACATTTTAATTCACAAGTGTTTTATAAATAAGTGATTATTGTAGATTTTTACCTCATTATGTATTTTTTATTAAGTTCTCTTATTATTAAAAATTTTAAGTGAAAAACATAATTAATTTTTACTCATGTTATATGCATATTGTTTCATTATTTTTTTCTTTCTTGATATAGTGCTGTAACATCAGAGAAGTGGGATGCTTAACTGGCATGGAAAGAGCATCTTAGCAGTCGCTTTGTTAATGTTTTTATTATGATTAAATAAAACAACTTTTCTCAATAAACATTACTTTCTGATATTTTTTACCTTATTGACTCTCATTATATATACTTGTTATTGCTAAATTGTAGATTTTTGTCAATTTTATCTTCAAAATTTAAAACTATTTCATACTAAGTGCATAAAATATTGCATATTCTAGGATTTAACATTTTGTTTATTGCTGTAGTTTTTATTACATCTATATAGATAATGAATTAAGTTAAAATAAATAATTTTAAATTAGAATAATTATGTAAGAAAATCTATTGCAACCACTATTATATCTTAAATCTAAAAATAAATACATTATAAATGCATTTTAAATTGGTTCTTATAAATTATTTTTCTTAAAAATTGGTCTAAATTTTTAATAATGAATTTTAATAAGAAATAAATCATTGAATGCTGTAAATACATATTGTTCCAATAAAAAATTTATTTATATAATAGAAATTTATTCCTTTTCAAAAGGTTCTTAAAGTTTTCCTTAGGGATATATGTGTTTATTATTGAAAATGAAAAATAAGTATACTGTTTGGCATTCTAGAAATTTGACAATGAATTTTTTAAAGTTGTCATACATCTATACATTACATATAGTCATTAAATTTTGAAAAGCATTTCACTGCTTAGTGTTTTAAAAAGTTTGTATAGTTAAAATTCTTACTTTAAAAATTAATATTATTAATTCAGTTTTAGTTCTAAGGAACAAAAGTTAATAGAAACTTGAAAATAAATTTAACCAAATATGTATAAACATGCATGTTTTGTAAATTCAGATTAAAATATAAAATGTTTATTTTTATTACCTACACTAAAGAAAAACTAAAAAGTCTCTTCAAATTCAGTAATTTTGTTAAAGATTTAAGAATGCATATAAAGAAATTAACTCTGAAATCATGACTCAATGCATTTTGTTTTTACATTAAAGGGTAATGCAATTGTAAAAAAAATTTTTTTAAGAAATTTTTTTCACCTTTTTTTAATTTTTAGAAAATTATCATTGACAAAAGTCCCTGAATAATTCATACATAATTTAATTTTGATGTTTGTTCTACTTCAGTTGCTTTAAAAATTTTAAAAGTTAGAAGTAACATTGAACAAATTTATAAATTTTTTAAAGTTCTTAAAATTGAGTCACATTGTGCATACAGTTCTAATATTAAAGGAGTTACATATTATAAAACATTATTTCTAATATTTTTATTTTGAAATTAACCATTTAGTCAAGTAAAACAATAAATGAACCCACAAAAAACATTTGCCACTGTTATGTAATATTTCAAAATATTGTTTCAGTTGATAACTTCTAAAAATTATGGTCAAAATACTTGCATTAATTATGTATATTTCATTAGAAATGACTTTCAGGTTTTAATAATTTTGGTGTATTTATTAAAAAATAACAAATATTAAGATATCTAAAGCATATCGATTAAGATTCGATCTGGATATCTGTTGGATATCATATTTTATTTGCATAGACATCTCATAGCTATCAGAACATTCCATAGATATCTTTTGGCTATCTAAGAACCATCCAAGGAATATCCAAAATATCTTGGATGTCGCAATATTCAAATATCCACAGGATATACATTTGTTGCAATTTTTTGGATAACTGGTGTATATAACGTAGATATTTGGATATCACATAGATATCTAAGATACAAAGGGATATCCGTATAAATGTTAAAGAGATATTTCTAGGATATCCTATGCATTTTCGTAGTTGTTTGGGGTAATCTGATGGTTCTGGATACAAGTCTTTTATAGTTAAAATTTAATTGCTTTATTCTGATAAATGAGAAATTTTTTTGGCCTCTTCCTATTTTAATATTGCATATTAATAAAATTATTTGATATATTGCTGAGCTTATGCAATGACCAGCAACGATGAATACATATTATAGAGCTAATAAGTTCAACTATTTTTAAGTTGTTTTTTTATTTCTTTCCTGATGTATTTTGCTGAGGTAAATGTTAAATAAATATTTTGCTTTTAATTTTTAGAAAGAAAATAGTACAATATTCCACACATTTTTGAAATAATATTTTTCATCACAAACAATTTTTTAGACAGTTATATTTGCTTAAAAATTTCAGGATCTGAAGCTCTTCCATCAGAAAGTCATTGAGAATTTTTTTATTGAAATAAACCACAGTAGCGTTTACCTTATATAATGCATTTATCGCTTTATCTCACACATTAAAGGACATGCAATTCAACTACATATGATGCCATTTATTCAGTTTAAAAAGTAATTATACAATAATTGTCACATTTCAGAATGTGCATCAATGGTCATTTTAGTTGGTTATGTTGAAATCATAACTCTTTTAATAATATCGTATAAGTCCTTTGTCCAAGATTTGCCACTAAAGAACTTTTTTACCATGAAAATCTATAATTATTTTTACTTCGCTACTCACTATAAACAGGCAGAGTTACACAAAAATATAAAATGACTTCTCACTTATTTATTTTACGACCACAATATTTATTGATCTTGTTTTTATTTACAAAGGAAATTTCCAAATTCAGAAAGAAAGTTAATAAGCTATACAGCACTTTTCAGGTACACTACCTGTTTACATTAAATTCTGCCCGAAACACCAATTTCAAAGCTAAATGTCTGACTGATTAAAATATACACTTATAGTATTTACAATTCATTTGTATATTGGATCAATTATGATTGCATACAAGTATCCAATTGTGCAATTCATATGTAAAACATTTATTTACTTTAATTATTAATAAAAACTGTATCAAAAATATTTCCAATTTTGTGATCCAGATCAAAATTCAAATGAAAAGAATTAAATTTTCTTTTATCAGATCTTCTCCATTAGTCAGTGCAATAGAATTTTGAATCAGTTTCGAATTTCTATTATTTTAAGCCTAACAACTTCAAAACTTTTTGTTCTTTTGTAAATAAATGTTTTCAGTGTTAGCAGCATTGTAAAAACGGAGTGATTTAGAGCTTGGTAAACTTAAAACGAATTGAATTGTAATTATAAGTCATCAAGTCCTAAATTAAACCTTCTGCTCAAAAAATGTTACGTATTTTGTCAAATATGTTTGCACTTAAATGCATAAACATCAGATTTGAAGCAGATAGGCTCAGTAAAATTTCCAATAATGAGCCCTTTTTTGTGTTTATTCAAATACATATGAATATTTTTATATAATCATGTCACCAAAAATATATCAGAGAATACACTATCAATGAGCATTTGTATGTGTAATTTTTATTTATTCATATTAGCAGTATATTATTTCTAACTTTAAACTAAATGTTGAAAAAGTGTGCTATATCTAGCTCATTGAAATAATTTCCCCTATAAATTCTGTAGAGGTATTTCACACAAATTTAAAATATGTTGGATTTTTAACAAAGATTTAATAATATGAAAATAAATCATTCATTCAAATACTAATTTAAAATCTTCTAAATTAAAGCACAACCTAAAAACAAAATTTCTTTCTAAATAATAACTTTTTATCAATTCATTTGAGCCACTGAACTTACAAATTCTTAGATAATGTGTTCAATAAATTTTGAATATTAGTAGCATTATTATGTGAGATGAAGATGTAGACATTTTTATAAGGATATATAATTGTAATTATAAAATACTCACCAAATTTAAATATTTCTGAGAGTAACTGGAAGAAGTAAGATTTTTTAACAAATCTAAAAATCTCGGAGACATTCCAAGCTTTTCAACATCATCATCACAAAACTAGATAAGAAAATTAGTTACATAATGAAAACAACTTTTCAGAAACTAAAAAATTTAACATAAAAGCATAAATTAATTCAAAAATTATAAAATAAATTTTAAATAAAAAGTAAATAAAGTTATTACAGGAAAGTATTTTTGCAAAAGCATTCCAAATTACTATTTCTAAAGTGAAACATAAATAAAATAATGTATTTTTATGGCATTGTTAAGTAAACAATTGTGTATTTTTATGGTTATTAAATTCTCAAAATTACTTAGCTGACAATATTTAAGTTTTTGAGGGAATATGTTAAAAATAAACTATAATGGTACAGCTTATTTTATTTTCTAAATTTCTTTAAAAAAAACCACAATAACTTTGTATTTTTGTAATTTTTGGAAGAATTACAGAGTGTTTAAGTAACTTTATTTTTACTCAGTTTTTTAAAATGGATTGAAAGCGTTAAAATTAGAGAAAACATTGTCAATAAAATCAGCATTAAAAATTCTTAAGTTATATTTTGAAATGGAAAGATGGTATAGCAAGAAATGTCAGAATGAAAATACATTATAAGTAATTAAAATATACTATGTACAGTAGAAACTGCCAATTATCCATTACACTAGCAGCATTTATAATTTGTATTTAATTAATACAAAAATCGTTGTAAAAGAAGATAATTTCAAGTGTCATTGAGGATATACTGTATATACTCACTGGCAGCTTGCATGTGTCAACGAATGAACATGATCTCATTCTAATGTGTTTCTGACTGTAGTTACCCAGGGAATTCCCCACCCATTCCCCTCAATCATTTGTACATTCTTGCTTACTGAACTATTGCTTCTTGCTTTGGTGTTCAGGTGCAGTACCAGGTGTTATTTGTGGTCAACTTTTAAGTATGGTGTGTTTGGTTGCAGTCTTATTATCAATCATTAAAAAAGTAAAAGAGCAATAAAGTTATTTAATTTGCTCCACCTGGGGTGTCATTGCATTCTGCACATGCAATCACGTAAGCCGAAGAGAGGCCCCAAGGCATGCTGACTGTGGCTGCCAAAGCATCCCATTCATGGAGCCAAACAGAGCTCATAATTGAACGATTACAGTGCGTTGTTTCCTCATCTCATTTCTTTTCCTTTTTGTACTTTAAGCTTTATCAATGCAAAACAAGCTCAATGAGTTAAAAATATTCTACAAGGGGGAAACATTGCAGAAGGTCATTGATAACTATGGTGTCGGTCATCGTATTCTTGGAGATTGAAAGCTAAATCAATTGAGTCACATAAATGAATTACCGAAATTGATTTAAGACTATGAAAAGAAGTGATTATGAGAAAAATAGCAAGACCTTGTTTATTTGGTTAAATCAGTTCGGGCATAGAGATGCCCTTTTTGAAAATTTTCTCAAAAGAAAAGATGTTGTACTTATTAATAGTGATGATGTTGGATAATCTAAGACTGTTAAGTTTTAGAAAATGGCTCCAAAAGAAGGGATTAAAAATTTTTGACCATTACATGATGACAAATATGATTAACCATTATATATGCTGAGCAGCAAGAAGTCAGGATTATCAACATTATGATGCTCCAAAAATAGCAAAATGAGGCAAAAAAGAATTTATATGCATTAGAAAGGCAAATGAAGATTATTAGTTCTTTTTAAATTAATCTGATCACTCCCATTTAAAATTTCTGTACATAAATCAATGGAACTAAGCTGATTCCTAAATTTATTTTAGAATTTTTTATTTCTTCATAAATATAAATTTGTATCACCTGCAAATTTATTTGATTTTTCTTTCTGACAGCATGTTTATGTCAGACAACCAAGACAACTGTATCATCATATAAATAATTGAAAATATATTTTAATATCAAATTTTTGAATTTAAGCATATATTTCAATCGTTCATAAGAAAACAAACTGCATGCGAAGCAATATTTTACTTTAAAATACATGCAACTTTATTGTATGATAAATAAAATTTAACGACACTGATTTTACATTCTTTGCATCTTTATTTGAAGTTAAAGATTAATGTGTGCCAAATAGTTTTTAAATAAAACCAGTCTTATGAATGACAATTTAACAGAAAAATCTCTTTTCATATTAAAAGTTAAAAAATACATAAAATTCTTATAAGAAATATAAAATGCTTGAGATAATGTGTTATAGCATACAATAATCAATAAAATATTGTAATAGAAGTTTTCCTAAAATGCTTTCCTAGTTTAATGGGTTTTTTCCTTTAATTGATTCACATACAAATTGATTAATTTTAATCAATAAGTGGTATCATATATTTCGATACGCCTGTGTATGTAAGTAGAATTTGGATTTCTTTTTACCCACTACAAGTCACTAGGATAAGTTTATTAAATTAAATAAATATGGGTTCAATCAGTCTTTTGACAGCTGTTTTGTGTGGGTATATGTTTCCTTAAAATATTATTCATAAACAATAAAATAGACAGTATAAGAATGTGCATATCCATCAACATATACAGCTCTCTAACTCTCATCCCTAACTCGTATATTGAAGAGTGAAAAAGTGTATGTACGTCATTTAATGCTTTGAGAATTTAAACAATGTGATATATCTAAGGTGAGTGTAAGGTATACTAACAAACTCTAACATTATAATGTTGGAGTAAATTCATATCAATCAACAAAAGATACGGAGATTGAGCACATCATAATCAACTGTTTGGTGGCACTTGCAGAAATTAAGGAAAGTAAGGACAATGGGAGAATATGAAAATATCATAATCTTACAGATAAGAATAATGAGGATTCCATGCCAGTTGTTGCAAGTCTGCCATCATGAGTAAAAATTTAACTTTTCTTAAGCAAAATTATACAGGCAATGAAAAATAAGTCACTTTACTCAATACCTTTTAAAAAAGACAGCAGCTTGATAAGGATAATCACATTGACCATATCAGGAAGTTAACATCCATGGATAAAAAGATTATAATGTGTGTATAGTAAGATTGTCTAGGTACAGTTCATAACAATTTTTTTAAATCAAATTTAGTGATAACTGCAGATACATATACTAAGAAAATGGGAAAACCAGAAAGGCCTTAGGACCAACATTTTGCATTCCTAAATTGCAAAAACATTATTTTTACTTAGGTATGCAACAATGTACATGAAAGGCATTTTAATGAAAAATTCTTGATCTTAAAATTGACTTTTACAACATATAACTTACTTCCTAGAAGGTGTCTCAATAAATATTCATCTTTTTGTTCTTTTTCAAATGAGGAAAAATTCAAATAAAAAGTCACAGTTTGGAAGTTAAATATTTTGTAACACAAACTTACCTCATTTTTCAAAGAGGGAATTAATACACTGTTAAGAATATAAGAAGCTATACATGAGAGACAGAATAAATTAACTTTTTTCTTAAATGAAAGAAAAACAAATAGCTCATAAAATTAACGAATGTTACTTGTGACTTGACCAAATACACTGATTAAAATACTCAAGCAATAATATAAATCTTAAGTAGGTAGCTATGAAATTGATGAAAAGGTATTCTTAGGATCAGCAAAATGAACACTCAATTCAGTAGATAGATCTTGCATATACGAACATCCGAAATGTTGAGGAATAAAGTATCACAAGCAATGTGAGCGTATGCAAAACACATCATAAATTTACAATGAAGGGAAGGATAGAGATGCAATTAAAAACATTTGCAAATGATTTTTTTTTTCGTGAAATGTAGTTAGAAGGAATCACTTGGGATGACTTCACATGTGGAAATCTTAAAGCTGAAGGAGGGGATAGAAAGGATGATTATGGCTGCCCCAGTAAAAAAATTACAGGTTAATGATTCATATATCATTCTAAAGGCGAAAACAGACCAAAAAATTCAGCAAGCACTATTGCTTAGCCACCATGTATAATAAAGGGGCAACAAACATACTGAATTACAGTGCCCATGAGCATTTAGAAAGGTGGTCTATCAGCCCACTATCCTGAACATCGCGTACTTTTTAAAGTTGGCCATCAGTAACACTGGATATCTCATTAATAGTCATTCCTTCTTTACATATATGAGAGTCATTTCAGTAACGCAAGTGATTCTGAATGCCAGTTACTTTGAAGAGAGGTTGGGACATGGTGTAATCCAAGTAACATCATGGAAAGACATTATAGTGGTCCTGGAATTTTCATATGGGGACCGATTATGCTGAATAGCGAGACAGAGCTCTATGTTTTTTTGACACATACTCTATGACTGGAGATTGGAGATAATCCTTTTCTCAAACGTGTTTGTTTCAAGGTGCTAAAAAGCAGACTTCATTTTCATTGATAACAATGCAATGAAAATCATAATTCCTGCAGTTCACCAACAACTGGACAGGAAGATATCGCTTGAATGGATTGACCAGTATACTCTACTGATTTAAATCCCATAGAAAATGTGTTGGATACTTTGGGAGACAGATTGTAGCACAATTACATCCTTTGGGGAATACCCAACAATTGAAACAGATGTTGGTTGAGAAACAGGCTCTCTTACCTCAAGAACTACTGGAGTACTGTAGAGGAGAGATGACAACAATAAGGGTACCTATTATCTCATACTAAGGAATATCAGCTTTTTGTTGTTCTTCCTCTTGGATAAATATGTGTAAAGATATTTAGTTCAATAAGGTCTTATTATGTGATTCAGTAGTGTATGCATTGTATTCATTTATGAGTAACTAGGCTTTAGTCATTGTTATAGTACAAAATACTGTCTTTCATTAAGAATTTCATATCTCTCAGATAGCAGTTGGTAGAGTTACAGAAACCTATAGCTGAAGTTCTGCACACTAGTTGGTTTTGTCAAATTTATAGAAGACTATATATAAAATAATTTAATTGTTTATGATGGTATAACCAATCAGTATTAGAAAAACTCAATGATATTGGTTACTCCAATTTTTTAGCTTAGTAGCATGATTATATGACATTAGTTATGCTGTCCTCCTAACCCAGTAATAATTAAACAAGTAATGTACATTAAGACAAACAAAAGCTACTGAAAACTGGTATAAAATCAAAGTTAGTTAACAGAAAAACTTGACGAAACATTTTTAAAGACGAATTGGTAGCAATGCAAATGATATATGCTAAAATTTATTTTTGGTATATAGGATATTTTCTTACAGTCATAATTTTAAATAACAAATAACCCAAATGTAACTTATTTCCTTTATATTTATATATAAATACTTGTAGTCCTAGCAATATTCACCATTTGCTTTTGTGATTTTGCATAAAACAGTAAGTATCTATTTAAGGCCTCTGTGATGTGATTGGTTAGGCCAAAGATCCATTGTGTTCACTAATGGAAGCTGGTTATTGAAATAAGTTCTGGTCATGATGTCCTTCAAGTTAAATAATAAATCTGGGAGAGACAGACCAAGTCGAGAATCTTTTGCATGGTCTCTGCTTCTAAATTTAGAAGACTCACCCAGGTGCTCAGCTAAATGCTTTACATGCAGGAGGCAAAATACAGACTTCAAGCTTTGATGCCTCTCAGTCTTGAAAATTCTGAAGCTGCATGACCCACATGGATTTGTGGACTTGATCAAGGTCTTCGTCAATCAAGTGGGATAAGACAACATAAATATCTAATTTCAAATCAGTGGTAGATAGTATATTAGAAAATCATTATAATTTTCTAATGCTGGGATTTTCATCGATTTGAAAATCAATCTTAAAAATATAACAAGAGAATCACTTCTGCTATCAGTATATTGCTGACTGATTTTGCATGTACTTTTTTAATCAAAATAGCTATGAAACTCAAGTTTTGAAACAAATTTAGGTACATTATAATAAAAAAATTTTGAACATTCCATCAAGAAGTAAGAACAATAACTCACATTAATTTTCCCTTAGTATTTAATAATGTCTTTTAAAATACTAATCCTAAATAATCATTGAAATGTTAAGTTAGATAGCTAATCTATGTATAGTATATGTAATTGAAATAAAGGACTTACACAGAAAAAATGGTTTTGAAGTTTTGATAAAGTGTTACATAAATGAACAGATTTTTATCTAACTTCCTTCCACAAATATAGTGAAATTAAAAATTAAAATTTGCAAAAATAAGTTAGCAATTATATGCAGAATTAAATACCTGTGCATAGTCAACAGCTAATATTTCCATTTCTGAATCAGAATCAAATACGTCTTCATGGCAAAGCAATACATTCAATTCTGTTCTAAATTTGAGTAAAAATTCAGTAAAATAAACACATAATTAAACATTACCCCTATTTAATAATATCATATAAAGTATATTGATATTATACTTAGAAAGTTAATGATGATTGTTTATGTGTATACCATGAAAAATAGCTTTTAAGGTAAGAATATAAGAAATGACAAGATCTAACAAACTACAGGTTGTAATTTAAACAAGCAAGTAGTAGGAAAAATTTTTTTTAAAATGTTAAAAATGTTGATGCATACAATCAAATAATATATCTTAAGGAATTAAAGATCACCACCAGAAAAATAACTGTCAGAACTCACTACAAAGCCTATCGGGGTTTGTATTCAAGAATCAAATTCCAGGAGGTATCACATTCATGTTAAATAATTTTTTTTATTTCATTTTAAAAATTTGCTTTTGACCATATATATATATATATATATATATATATATATATATATATATATATATATATATATATATATATATATATATATATATATATATGATTATGTATATGCAATATTTTTCTAGTATATTTATAAACAATAGAAACAAATTATTGCAAAAATTATTGAGGATACTTTTATTTAACTTAGAATTATATTAAATGATAACTTCAAGATCTTTCAATGATTTTACAGCTATAATAGAAAAATATTTATTTAAATAATTAGTATTCTTTACATCACTGAATTATAATTTGTACAAAATAATGGTTAATTTTAGTTTTTAAACATCAACATTAAATTTCTATCTGTTAATTTATTCAGTATTTCAAGATGTTTAT
The DNA here is from genome assembly GCA_030067965.1 of Latrodectus elegans. Classification (NCBI taxonomy): domain Eukaryota; kingdom Metazoa; phylum Arthropoda; class Arachnida; order Araneae; family Theridiidae; genus Latrodectus; species Latrodectus elegans. The sequence continues at coordinate 37,105,213 of CM057809.1, forward strand.
AACGATTTCTTTTCAAATAAATATACTTATTCAAAACAAAATAAATATAACTATGAGATAAAGATATGCATCTCTTTTAACTGGATGACATTTTTTCCCAATTACTATTTAATGAAAGCAATCCTAAATTTTCCTTTTGTTTACTTTCCAACTCTTTTTAAAATAATACAATTTCACAATCTATATTCTAGACTATCTCTCTCTCTCTCTATTCTATTTCTTTAATCATTCAATAGATTTTCCCATTTCTTGTTTATTTATACATGCACAATCTTGCTATTAAAAATGATAACTTTCTATCTTTGAAACTTGCTTTTAATTCATTATTAATATTGAATAACTGTTGCTTCTTCGAAGCACCATAGTGACACCTGTTTAATTTTGCGATTAATGTTAATTTACCAGTTATATTTCAGCTTGCTCAGCAATTTATATTGTAGATTTTTCAAATTCATATATGTCATCTTTCAAACATTTAGTTTTGATTTTCAGTTTATCAATTTTTTTGACAAAAGCTTCTTGCTTTCCTTTTGTTAATAGCTGCTTTTTAATTTATTTTGCTGTTTTAATTCATTTAAGTATAATTTATACTTTTGCCAGGCGCCAGCAGTAAAAGTAAATAGGTCTTTGCTAATTATTTTACTGTTCACACTTCCTATGTTTCGAGGTAATCATCAATGATGCACTTAGCCCCAATTGATTATTTAAAATTTTTATCATCAAATTTTGTTCATAGAAAATCATGTTCAACAAATGCTTGACTATGAGAGTAGTAAAAGCAAATTATCTACATAAGTAATAATAATTTTATATAATTTAGAGTAAGTTGAAATAAAAAATATCTATTCCACCTTTAATAAAAATAAATTTCTCATCAATACAATCTTGAAATCTTACAATCTGTTGTAATAATTTAAATTTTCCTACAAAATTCTTTCTTTTTTCTGAACAATGCATATGCCAATCCTTGTATGGCTTTTCCAGAGAACAGGTTATTAAGACCCTATCCATCATGCATATCAAAAAATTTATTTAAACTTATATTTCATTAATAGCAAATACATCCCTATGACAGAAATTGTACTCAATTTTCCCTAGTAATGTATGGAAAGTATATTTGACTCAAAAATTTTATACTTAAATACATATATATTATATATATAAAAGATTAAAGAGAAGGATATTGAGTATTTACTGCATTAATCAGAAGTTGGAAACCTAAATGTTTGTAGGACACAAAAAATTACTTAAACAAATATTATATGAATTCATCTAATGTTAATAAACCAATATCAAAGCAAAGTTGTATGTAAAAGAAGGGAGTATTAGATAGACAGATTCAAGGTGGTGAAAGCTTTTCTTCCAGCTCTGCACATTACATAAGTAAAATTTAACATTTTCTTGCAAATTGAGTTTCAAAACAAAGTAGAAAGAATTTAAAAAAAAAAATTACTAATTCATGTAGAGTAATAATGGCATGTATTTTTTTTCACATTTTAATAATAAATGATAAATATAAAATAGATAATTTTTTGTAGGTAATACAATTCTGCATTACAATTTAATCATCTGAATTCAAAGCTATGGTAATGCATTTCCCATTTTTTAAATTAAAGTTAGAAATCCCTTCATTTTCTATTTTTTTTTAATTATCTAAGTGATGCCTTGAAATTCAATAGTTTGTGGAAATTTACCTGGTAATAAGGCCATAAAATGTTGATACATCATTGCATTTCTTTACGATTGGGAAACCACAATGCTTGGTTTCTAAAAGTAATTTGGCAACTTGAGAAATTGCTACATTAGTTTCAAGAGTCAGAACAGGATTTGACATAACATGACCAGCTTCAAATAATTCTAAGTTTAAACTTTAATAAAATAAAAAAGAATATATTACTATGGATACAAATAACCTTAACAGGTGCACAATTACAAATTTAGAAAGTAAATACATCGATTAAGTATAAATTAAAATATTACTTATTTTTTCCGTCAAGAATTACTGGTTCAGAGTCTAAAAAAGGAATGCATTTCAGCTCCAGTTGAGCATGATAAAATGGATGAGTAATATAATCTCCTACCCATTTTGAAACCATTATAGCGATCATAATCAGTAAAAGAAACTGCACATCATTGGTGAGTTCTACCTGTAATTAAAGTGAAAGAAAAAATTTAATTGTTTAGGAAATTAGTATTGTAACTACATTTAAAAAGTATATACAAGAGGAGAGATGAAAATATTCAATGCATACTTGACAAACTAATCAAAATTATCCAAAAAGAAAAGCTCATAGGAAAAAGTTAAATATTTATGATTTAGAATAAATGATAAGTAAGACAAAATAACACATTTAAGAAAATAAAAAACAATCTCTAAAATGAAAATTTCTTATTTTTTGACTGAAAAATCAGCCTTAATCTTCTGAAATAAGTTTCAAAGCAAAAGTAGGAGGAAATACATTTATATTTTCTCAATTACAATAAAACTGCAAATATATTTCTTGAAAACATTGGGATATTTGTATGATTGAATAATTTAAAATAATCATTAGCTAGCCCCTTAATGCATTTGCCCATGTCTGACATGGGCAAAAGTTACCAGCAAATTTGCGCATGCCCATATCTCACATGGGCACTCTTGTATCTCACATCATTTTCATTTCTAATGTCCATCTGAGATTCTTCCCATTAAAAATATAGATATGCTAGATTATATTTAAACTTATTTAACATAGATGGTACTACTATGAAGCATTTATCTTGTGTAATCTAGGCGGTGCATTTTGACGATTAGCTATAAGTTTGTTACAAATTATTTATTATAGAGCAGTTGTTTAGTGTGTTGAAAATGGTATATATACACTTTTATTATGTAAATACCATAAAAGCAAGCAGTTGACTCCAAATTAGCTTTTACTAAGTGTTTTTGCAATCCTTTAGGAAAAGTTGCCAGATAATAAGCAACTCTGATGTTGAAATGTTGGATTGCTGAACTATATTCAGCATCATGCTATATCATACAAAACTGAATTTCTAGTAATTCTTATGCTTGCAAGTATGACAATTAGATTTAATTTTATTTGAATAATTTGAAATTTAAAACAAACATTTAATCAGATCATTTACACTTTGTTTGTATAATAAATATTTCTTCAATATATTTTACTCCACCCCTGACCCTTGTTCATCTCCAAACACAGAAATAGCAAAAAATAATTTATGCTATATCGATGTATTCTTTATCTGTCAAAAAAGCTCCATATTTTTTTTTATTAGTTATTGCTAAAAAATCATGTTTAAGTGGTTTGAAAGCTTTACACCAGGAATTTTTCATCTTTACACAACTCATCTTGAAACAAAACTTTTGAAATGCTACACATCATAATGTTTCAAATTGAATAATGTTTTCAAATTTGGAAGTAAGTAAGTAATAAATTTTATAATACTTCTTTGCTTCTCTCATAATAATTTTTGAGATCAAAGGAATACATTAAAATAGTATTAAATTTTTTTCAAAATTGGATATTGAATTTCATCTGCTCTTTTTAAAAAAAACTGATACTTTTAAATACAATATTTTTACACAAAACAACAAGCCAATCTTAATGAGAAATTTTCTTTGCAGATAAAAATATAGTAACTGAACATATAATACATTATTCCTGACATAAAAATAATTAAAAAAACCTTCACTTAATCAATTAAAGCTAAATAAAATATTTTAGTAGCAAAAATATAGGAGTAATCAATTGAAATAAATTTAAAAATATGTAAGTTTAGTTAAAATTATTTTTGTTGCTTAATGAATAACGTGCAATGCACAGAAAAAGAACATACATTTAAATTCAAAAGAAAATAGCAAATATAAAATTTTTAAATATTTTCAACTTAATGTAAATATTATATTCAAAAATCAAGAAATCAGGTATATATATATATTATAGTAATGAATAAAACTTTTAAATTTGTATTCAGTTTAATGAAACTAACACATGAAGATCATAAGGAATTCCTTATAAAAAATACAGGATTTAAGAATTTTGCACTAAATATGAAAGAACATAAAGATCTAAGAAAATTGAAATTTAAGTCTAGCAGAATAAATGCACTATTCAACCTAAAAAGACTAACCAATAAATAGCTAAAATTAAATCAATATTTTTGGAAAATAGTGTTCCAAAGGCTGTTTCCTGCATCAGAATGCATAAGACTTTTTTTTTTTTTTTTTTTAAATAAATGCAAACACATGCATTTAAAACTTTTTATTCATAGAGGAGGATTTGAATCACTAAAAACTTGATTACATAAAATGTAAAATTAATGTATGAAATTTTTTATGTTTGAAAACAAGACCCCATTTATCTAACTTCACTTTTAGAACAGGACGTCACTAATCTAAAATCATTTTTTTAATGACAGATGACCTTAGGCCTTTGTCCTATTCAGCTCTGAAATGGGGTAAGTGTTATTATCTGATATGATGGGGCACCCACTGGCAGTGCTATCTTCATCCCGAAAGTGAAGTGATGAAGAGAGATAAACACAAAGAAAGAAACATGCATGCCCAAACCAGGATTTGAACCCAGAACCTACTACATCGAAGTTAGGGACGTTAACCTCTCTGAAATCAGTAGGCATATCTAAAATCATTAGAAATGGATTTACTCACATTAATGGTAAAATACTGGTCAAAATTTACCAAAAACAGCATCTTTTAGAAATGTTAAAAAATTGGAATTATTTTCAACTAATATTGAATTTCCTTTCTTTTGTTAATCATTTGACATTTTCATTTTTGAAATTCCTTAACATTTCAACACAAGAAAGATTTCAATAAGTAAACTCAAATACATTTAGTAATACTAATTAACTTATCAAATTTTAACCATTATAACAGAAAGAGACATTGTCAGCCTAGAAACTCCTCCAAAAAAAGCTGCAGCTCCAATAAGAGCAAATGCTCCAGGATCCATCCAAGACCAAAATGAATCAGTATGAACTCCAAATGCTTCAACCATGATCCTACCAATAATTCGCCCAATTAAACCACCAATAAACCTGAAAACAATAATAAAAATATCAAATTAAAAATTTTGTTAAGTAAAAATTAATTAAAGAAAAGTTATGGCTTGAACTTGTCAATTTAATAAAAGAAATTATTATAAAATTTCACAAATAACTACAGTGCTAGCCAGCCATCAAACTACAACACCATGGGTCTATGGAGAGGAGATAAATAAATCATTAACAGCACAACACATGACACATTGAGTGCGATTATAAAGGAACCTGTAAATCTTGTATCAGTGATCATGTTGGATGAAACCAAGAAAGCTTGACGTAGATTTGTAATTGGTTGTGCAAGAGGGGATGAAGGAGAAACTGGACTGATAGCTCTAGCTTTATTGCACCACTGCAATCGATGGCAGGCATATTGTGCACATGTTAGTGATGGATCGCACAATCACATCATGAACCATGAGCCAGTTATGCATTATTTAGAATCTGCTCATAACATTCAACATTGTTTGCAGCTGAGTGAAATGTCTTTGAGATGTCAATTGCTTTATGTTTAACTTAAAATCACAGGCGTTTGTGGCACTAAAAGTGTGATGAATCATGGACATGAACAGAATGAAAAATTGCCATATGTGACTAATATCATTTCTGCCTGCAATACCATAATGTTGAAAGCTAATCTGGCAACAGATGTGAGAGACTGCTGACCTGTTCCCTTATGCATTCCTACAGTGGTTCTGCAAACAGTATCATGATTTGGAGTGGTGTTGGATATCACTCCCACATTCCTTTACATACATTGTTGGTGCACTAAACAGTCACTCTGAGGTGCTTAATTCTGTGGTTCTTGCATACATTCAGATCCCCAGAAGAAAACGGGAGAAAACATGTGCAATGTTAAAAATTCTTCATCAATAAGAGTGAATTGTTTCTTTTGATTGCTTGTTCTCATGATCCTCTTTCCAACTGAAAACATTAGATCCTTACTGCACAAAAGGTGTGGGATACATCACCTACTGCTAGATCAGAACAACTTTGTCAATGTATGAAAGCCAAATGAATTTCTACATCCCAAATATACATCAAACAAATCCTTGTGCTAATAATAAGTCATATGGCAGTGGTTATAACTGACAATGGCATCTTCACTAATTATAGATTTGCTATCATCTCTACTTCACAAGACGTTAATTTCAATGATTTGTTCCTAGTATAACACATTATGTTCCTAATAAAATTTGAAGTGATATCTCTTGTCTTTTTGGTGTTGCATTTAAGATGGCCAGAAGTGTATAAAAATACAATTTTCTTGTGATAAATAAAAGAAATAAATTATTGAGTCAGCAGTCACCAAAAATTAGAAACAAATATCTGATGAAAATAGAGAAAAATGACTTCCCATACTGTGATCAAAAATGTTATCAAATGAATGTAAATACAGAAACTGGTACTTTCGAATGACCATATCTGAATTATTTAAAGCTACTTATCAAGATTTCATAAAGTATAATTAATATTAAGAAAGTAAGATTAATTTTTACTTACTTTCAGTAAAATACAGAAGAAAATATATTATGTGCTTTCTTTCATTATATTATACAATAACTAAATTATCTATTTAAATTTTTTATATAATTAGATTTGTAAAATGCTACTTTTTTAAGCTTACTTGATGCTTTCTTGACAGCATAAATTTATCATAGAAAAAAAAAGCCAATGGCATACTGGGGAATACTTAGTGTGAAGCTAAGTGTAACAAGTTAAAATTTGGAAGGTTTTGCTTGAATCTTTATGTCATATTTTTCGCTTACATTATTCTTATCATTATACACAGTGGAAAAAATTAATTGCTCATATCATACAGATTGAGAGATTTCTTTAAATAAATTAAAGGTTTTTTTTTAATAGCAGAATAATAAAAATATAGAATAAGAATTTGAATGATAAAATGGTAATTTTAAAATAGTATAAACTGAATAACATAATCAGAGAATTGAAGATATTTTACTTCTTTGTAATAAAAAACTAAATATGGAAACAGATTAAGAAATTATTATTGAAAAGAAAAGCCTGTTAAAAAATATTTGAAAATTTAGAATTATTAAAAATCTGCAGATAAGATGTTAAGTTTGTTTGTACATTTATTTGCTATGAATGTGATGAAATTTAGAAAATATAAGAATTTTTTGACACAAAACAGTTGTTAGAATGTTTTAGCTCTTCATTCCAAGCTCTAATTTAAGCCACAAATACTAATTTGACTGGAATTTATGGTTAAAGTTGATTATGCTTAAGGTAAAATGGAACTGACAAACAGTTAAATTGAAAATCAGTAGTTAGGTGTTACAAAAGAACGTAGTATTTCAAAAAAGCATTTGGTGAACTAAGAGATACAGGTATTCCTAAAGTGAAAATTTAAAAATTAAACAGTGATCAAAGTGTGCACCTTAGATTTACTTTGGTTTGTTTGTCACTAAACAGTCACTTTTTACATATGAGGGCTAAACAGACCAGGAACTACTGTTTATAAGTGAATTCTGAATCACTACACACATCCATGGTCTCAGTAAAACTTGAACATGTGAGCTATTGAACTGAAGGCAAGAGCACTAATTGTTCAGCAGTCAGCTGTCTATGTCTTCATATTTGTCAGTAAACGCTTACAATATCAATGGAGCCACATTTTACTGACTATATTAGTTGTAGGCTGATAAGTGTGAAAATATTTAATGAGTTATCAGAAGGAGTAAAACAATTTCACTTAAATAATGTTAATACAACGTTTCCACATTATGTTCACAATTGTACTTGATTAGCTATTAATTTTGTTACTTAATAATTAATTTAGGAAATTATACTACACTAAAAAATATAAATTAGTGAATAATCATTTTTATAAAAAAAATCATTATTGGAAGCATTTAGTTACAAAAATAACAGCTCAAACTTCATCACATTAATTGATGTTAAACTATCAGAAAAAATATGATAGAAAAATATAACACCAACACTTGAAGTTAATTCTCTTCTATTTCTCAGAAAAGTGAAGTAGTTTTTAAGAAAAAAAAATTTTAACTTCTACTAATGATTTTTTAACTTCAACTAAAATGAAATAGACTTTTTTCCTTTTATAATATCACATTAAAACATTATGTGTAAAGATTATGTTTAAACAACAGAAAAAAAATTAATATTTTTCAGAATGAAAAAAAATTATTATAACGAAAGTTCATAGTATTTAAGTATGTAAAACAGATTTTCAGAAATATATTTAAAATACCATTAATTAAGAGACAGTTACAGATAAATTTCAGATCTTTTCCCTGACAGAAAAATTGGAAGAAATAGTTATTGGTAATCCAACAACTCTTTCTGTTTTCTTATGATTACTAAACACAAACTGATAAAGGAATTTTGAGTAGATGAATTAAAAGTAGACCAAAGATACGGTCCACATTGTAATAATGAAAGATGTTTTAAAAATTATGTCAGAAATTCTAAAATAAACTTTGCTTAACAGTTATAAAAAACAAACTAAAACAAGTATAATCTGCAAACATTTATTTTAAAAATAAAAGAAAAGAAATATTTTATAGTGAAATATAAGCATCTACCAATAAGCAAAAAAGTTAAGTTGAAGGTCAAAAGTATTCAAACAATGAACATATTAACTGTTGTATTCATTAAACATTAACTTCCCTACTAATTTAAATTTTAAAATGACCAATTATACTTATAAAGATAATTTCATAGGCAGGTCAACAAACTTAATTCTAACTGTAATCATCATAATGTGTATAATGTATGTATGAAGCATACTACATAAATTACATAGGAAGCGTAAAAAAATTTTTTAATTACTAGTAACGTTTATTTAAATGCAAAATAACATTGTTAGTTTAATGGTCACTTTAAATCAATTTAATAAAAAAATTGATTCAAAAAGAATTCTTTATAACTGTTGCATGCAGTTAAAAAAATTTTGTAGGTATTGATAAGCATATAACTACATGGGGGATAGATTAAAAACATAGTTATATGTTATAAAATTATGCAAGATCTGTTACGAAATAAATATTAAATCAATGTGACAACAGCATTTACATTTATTTACATGAGGGAACTGTTTTAAATTACTTTGCAGAATTAAAATAGAAAAATTGAATTACATAATTTAAGATGTTTTTTTTTTATCTATTATGATAAATTAATTCTAGAGAACGAGTGACCTGTAAAATGGTAAAAATTTTAAAAGACTAATACTTAAAACTACATAAAAATTTTATCATTAATTTATCTACAATAATTAGGCTGTGTTTATTTTAATAATATAATTTATTTATTTTTCTAATAAATGTTATAAAATGTTTAAGCACATTCATAATCCAATCTGAGTGGATATAGATTTATAATGCATTTTTTCTTCTAAAATAAAAGATTTGAACAAAGAATGAAAAAAAGTTGAAACAAACTTACAATGTGAAATATATTTCTACAAACTTCAGATCAATAAATTAAGAGAATTTAATACAACAACTACAATGTTGACTACAATTCTCTAAATAGGCTTTTTTCTTTACAATATTATTTATTTTACTTGTATTTCCTTTAAAATTTTAAGGCACATTCATATTCTAATCTGAATGGATATAGAATTATGATACATTTTCAATGAAAATATAAGATTTGAGCAAAAAAGGAGAAAAAAACTTAAGACATGGAATATTTCTCCAAACTTTTGATCAATAGACTAGATAAAGAGAACGTGAAGCATGTTGACTATGATTCACAATACAATAATTCAAAAAGAAAACATTTTAACAATCAATTCAAAACCGCATTATGTAACAAAGAATCTTGTACTCGGAAAAAGTCTAATCCAAATTGAGCATAATTAGTTTACTTTTAAAATGTACAATATAAAATATTAAAACAAAAGTTTGTTATTTATTTTAGATTTTATTTTTTTGAAAATATGTTTTATTCACTTCATGGAATAAATGTTAATTATTACAAATGAAAAGAAAGCAATAGACAATAAAGTATACAAAAAACTCAAGCACATAAAATTTTTGTTCATAGTAAGAGAAATCTTTTAAAATAATACTTAAAATAATGTCAATGTCATCAACAAATCTCAGTGCTCTTCAAGCATAAATTTAATACATATTTACAAGCATATTTCAGGCATAAATTTTCTGATATAGGAAATTTTTTCATTTGCATGCTTTGAAACTAAAATATTCTTTTGTGAGAAACATTTTTGACACTTAATTACAAAATAAATGTTGCCCACTCAATGATAAAAACAGTATTCTTAATCAAAGTTTAAAAATAAAGAAACATAATCTCAACTATATCATAGTAGTAGGATTGGAAGAATATAAATTCCAGCAGTTTTCAATGTATAATTTAATATGTAGCTTATATTATCCATTCACTGCAAATACTACAAAATAAAGCAGGATATACAAAAAATAATGATTTACATATCAAAGTCTATTTCTCAGTCAATAAATTTTTAGTAAAGGAGTGGAGAAATAATAACGACCGAATGAAGATAGAATTATTTGTTTATTCTCAAAACTGTTCTCATTTGACGCAAAATAGAAAAATTTTCATAAAAATACATTTTCAAATTTACTATAGTAACATCAATTCTTAATGGTAATCATGAAATTTCCACTTCAGAAACTCAGTTTTATGTTTAGTAGTTTTTATATCTTGTTCACATGTAGATATTAATTTTATACTTAATATATAAATAAGATTTTATACATACATTTTAGGAATGACAACTCCACTAGATATTGAAGTGCCTGCAGCCCAACAAGCAAGGAAAAAGTAACAAGGAAGCACAACAAGCAGGGAAAGGAAGTTAAATTCCAAATGAGTTTCTCGAGAGAAAATGTGATGGATTGCTTGTTTCCCAGAAGTAAATAACAAAGTAGCTCCTAATAAATGTATAGTAATTTTATTTTAATACAAGATAACATCAATAACGTTTTCCTCATGCGTGCATAAAACTTTATACATTCTTCATCAAAAATAGTTACAAGAAAAATAAATATTACAAAATTTTATGTGTTTGAAACAGATTTAATGATTTACTTTTAAAAACAACCAAAACTTTGAATGAAAATATGTAACTATGATTTCTGATTGATATTTATTCGGTTATTTGTATATAAGAAAGTAATGTATCAATAAGTATCCTAAAGTATCAATAAGTATCCTAAGTATAAGACATAAATCATATAAATTAACTGCATATTAACAAATAATGAACATAACTTCAAAAAGTATAGTTACCATTTTAATTTACATATTGAATTCAAAATACTATATGAAACATAAATTGGTTTCAAAATGGAGTGATCAATAATTATATAAATGCATAATTTTAATTGAATACAAAAAAATCTAAAGTATGGTCATAAAACATGTTGAGAAAAGAAGTTGTAAAAAACAATATAGATGTATTGATAAGATAAACAGAAAACTACTTGGAAAAATTTTATAATTTGTAGAGACTTGGATAAGTTAATAATATGTAACAGCTTAAAATCAAAAATATATACCTTTGTCATAATAGTTATTAAAAATAAATAAATATCTAAATTTAAAATTTGGTTCAAAAGAAAATAAGTTTTCTCATTTTTATAAGCAGATTACTTTACTTATTTAGAAACAGAGTATCAAAAAGTTAAATCATTTTAGGAAAAGATTTGATAAATTTTGAAACAATAATTTGGTATTGCAAAACTAGAGACACTAAAACTAGCTCTAAAGTGGACTTATTTTCTAAATATCATACATAGTTCTATAAAGTTATCATTATTTGTTCAGCATACTTTATTAATAAATCAAAAAATTACTTTAAAATTTGATTTAATTTTTAAAAATATTTTCAAACTATAATCTAAATAATAAAAAGTCAAAAGTATTTTTTAATGCAAACAATAGTATTTGATGTTTTTAATATAGCACTGGAAAATTAAGCAGCTGTAAAAAAAAAGGATAAACTATTAATATTTAAAAAATACAAACTTAAAAAATACTTTCAGAAAAATCATATTAAATTTATTTTTGAAAAGCATTTGATTATGCTAAAATAGAAAATTTTAAATAGTAACACTTTTAAAAATATTAACCAAACATTTTGATGATTTCCTTCAATAAAAAAAATGAGAATAGAAAATATTTTTTCTATGTTAAGTTCAGTATTGTTTAAAACATAAAATTTTTCAAAAAAAAAGTGCGCTTCATAATCATATGATTAGACATAATCATGCATGTTCAGATTTACACCAAATTTAAAAGTATTTTATGATTTACCTTGTTTCAGTTTTTGATATATATATATATACTCTATTAAAATCTTTAGTTTCATAAAATCACTTTATAAAAAGCATCAAAATAATTAGAAAATCAATAGATATATATTATTTTCTTAAATAACAGATAAAATCTAATTAAAAAATTAATAGTAGTAAATCACATATCTAATCAAAACGTAAATGTGTTACACTGGAAACAAATTCAAAACGCATCCCTAAATCTTACTAAAAAATTCAAAGATATTGTAAAATAAAGTATGAAACATTTAAGAATTACAATTTATAATAAAAGAAAATTTATATATATTTCAAGCAGTTTTTATTACCATATGAAATAATAAATTCAGTATTAAATAGTATACTCCCATATCTGAAATACAATAAAGAATTAACCATTTCTTATTCTAAAAAAAAATTCGAGATGATAACCGTAATTTTACATATACTGCTTTGATTGGCATGACAAGACAATTAAATTTACTTATGAATTAAATGAGAATAAAAAAGTTGAAAACAGTATTGAATTTTTATAAGTTACAAAATGTTAATTGATACCATAGCAAAGAGAAGTTAAATGTCAAACTAAATGAGAAATATAAAATTAATAGCAAATCAGTACTATTCTTCATATATAATTATGGGAAAATAAACAGTCATTAATTAATATAATAGAAGCAATTCCTTTTTCTTATGTAAATTAAAATGTTTTGACCTTATTTAATATTTCAATGACATAAACCAATATATATTGTATATTTAAAATAAATTACTATTAAAACAAAATTATTCATTTTTAAATAAACATGTAATTTTTTTTATCAAGTTATATTAAGGAAATGTAACACAAATCTAAGTAAAAAATGTTTTTACTTAAATGTGTGTTACATTTCCTTAATGAACAAGCGTATTTGAATGTTTGATTATTACTTTCATACAACAGTAAATATAATAAATGATATAAGTTTCATTATGCATTCAAAATTGAGCTTTTCTTGATTTCATAATTTTAAAGTATTTATTTCCTCATTTAAACACAATGTAGGCGCCAGTAGCGACACCTACATTGTGTTTAAACGAGGAAATTGTTCAGCCAGTTCCTCATACACAAATTGCATTTGAACGTTGTTGCCTGGTGAAAAGTTGTTGTGATGCCTCGTGTAAGAAGGAGAAATGCGTACCAGCACGTTTCTGACTTTGATAAAGGTCGAATTGTAGAGTACCGAGATTGCGGTTTATCTTATCGCAGTATTGCTGCTCGCGTCGGTCGAGATCCAATGACTGTTAGCAGAATATGGAATCGATGGGTTCAGGACGGTAATACGGAACGCCTTGCGGGATCTCAACGGCCACCTATCACTAGCAGCAGAGAAGACAGGCATATTATCCGCACGGCCGTAATGGATCGTACAACCGCGTCACGAGCCGTGAGTCAAGAAACAGGGTCGTTTGGAAGACAACAAGTGTCTGAACGAACAGTTCGACGACGTTTGCAGCAGCATGGACTCTCAGCTCGCAGACTATGGCTGCGGCTTCCATTGACGATGCGTCATAGACAAGAGCACCTTCAGTGGTGTGATCAACGACGAACATGGGCGCACGATTGACGAGACGTCATCTTTTCAGATGAATCCAGGTTCTGTGTACAGCATCATGATGGTCGCATCCGTGTTTGGCGGCATCGTGGTGAACGCACACTGGCAGCGTGCATTCGTCATCATCATACTGGCCCATCACCTGGCGTGATGGTATGGGGTGCCATTGGATACACGTCTCGGTCACCTCTTGTTCGCATTGACGGTGTTTTGAGCAGTGCACGTTACATTTCTGGTGTGTTACGACCCGTGGCTCTACCCTTTATTTGAGCCCTGCGAAACCCTACGTTTCAGCAGGATAATGCAAGACCGCATGTTGCCGGTATTGTACGGACCTTCCTTGATACGTTACATGTTCGGCAGTTGCCCTGGCCAGCACGTTCTCCAGATCTTTCACCAATAGAAAACGTCTGGTCAATGGTTGTCGAGCGACTGACTCGTCACCAAATGCCAGTCACTACGGTTGATGAACTGTGGCATCGTGTTGAAGCTGCATGGGCATCTGTACCTGTACATGCAATCCAATCTCTGTTTGACTCAATGCCATGGCGTATAACTGCTGTTATTACTGCCAGAGGTGGTTGTTCTGGGTGCTGATTTCTCAGGATCTATCCAGCCAAATTTTTTGAAAATTTAATCACCCTTTATTTCTAGTATAATACATTTGTCCAATAAATATCATTTTGTTACCTGCATTTCTTCCGGGTGTAGCAATTTTAATGGCCAGTAGTGTATTCTACATTTTTAAAATTATAATCACATACAGAAAGGTTCTAATAATGTGTTAGACAGTCAAAATTAGGTTAATAATTTTGGCTAATTAATTAATTATTTTTAAGTAGAACAAACATTTGTTTAATGAACATTATTGTAATTTTTCATAGGCATATACTTAGTATACTCAGAGGGGAAAAAAAAAATCAGAGGTCATAAAGAACATTATGAATCTTGCTATATTTACTAAATTAAATAAGCTATATTTTATTAGCTAACCTTTTTAGAATCTCCCTGAGATGGTAAATACATAAATTACCTTATAACATCAGCACAATTAATTTGATAAATAGCTTCAAACTAAAATGAAAAACATTTCAATTGCATAAAATACAGCTGAACAATCTAATATTTTATAAATTTATGGGAAAAATTAAGAGATTTTCATCATTTACAATATCTGAAATACAAAATAATGAAATAGACCTACAATTCTAGAGAAAAGTATAAAAAAACATGATTAATACAACATAATTTTTTAAAAAAGCTAAACTATGGTTATTAATATATTAATATAAAAGTAAGATTTTGTTTATAGTAAGCTAAAACAGATCTTTCCTTACCCTTCTCCCAGCTCTATCTCATCTTTCATAAACATGCTTTTCTCGACAAGGCACAGTAATTTTTACATTTAAAAAATATTTTTACAAACAAAATTCATATTTTTACCAAAACAAAACAGAAATTTTCAGGAAAATTCTGTCTCTGAAACAATTTGGTGCACCTCTGGGATTAGCACTAGAGTCATTATATATATCTGCCCCTTGTTACACCATTGTTCCTAATTTTAAAAGCATCCAACCTACTAAACGTTATATTGCTGAAATTCCAGATGTAAGTACCTCAGTTCTTCCAGTCAAAATGCTTCTAAAGATGTCAATTCTTCTAAGAACTCTAACAAATGATATATCTTTCAACATCTGACTATTTTATCACTCAAGAACCTTAAGTGCAGTAAGTAAATATTCATAATTTATTGTGAGTAGTTTTGAGCAAATCTGGTGAATCAAATAGAATCGCTGAAGTAGATAACTTTCAACCTAGAATTTGAGTAATTACTGTACCTCTATTTTGCTTACTCAACAGCCACACAAATTCCTCCACCAAAAAGTCCCATATAAAACACTTCCTATTCATAAAAAGAAAGATTTATCCCTTTATGTTTAGCCCTTCATCAATAAAACAAACAGATTCTTTAATTTCTAAACTTACTTTAAATAAACCCTAAGGCTTCTTGACACTTTCGCAAAATTGAATGTAAATGCTCCTTTCCTTATCACACTTACAATAAATTGCAAAACTAATTAATCGCCATAGGAAAGAGATGCCTTAAATTAGTTCTTTCAGCTTTTAATTTCTGCTTGGCCAGCTTTTATTTTAGTCTTAGTCTCTGTGTTTTCTGAATTTAAGACATTCTACTATTCTTAACAATATTATATAACTTAAATACAACACAGAGTTTTTAGAAAATAGCTCAAAAATAAATAAATCATATTTTTTAATATTTATAATTGTTTATTACTTTGAATAAGATGACACATTCTTGTCTCTTAACTCCTATAGAAAAATCCTTAATGGTCGGGAAACTGTAATCACTATTGCTGGCTTTGTTCATTTCATCAGGGCGATTATGTTCTCGCAGTTGAAAGGTTACTTCCACCAAGGTAATGTGCCATTCAGAAGATACCTATTGTTATGGTGTGTTACCACAATAATGTACCTAACTTACTCAACTGGCCACTGCAGACCCTGGATATAAAGCCAATATCTATATATTAGAACAAAATAACTGGCATAGATTCTATGCAATTTAACCAGTATCAGGGTTTAAGGTGGTATAGGGTTTCTCATAGTTGTTCCTTTAGTTTTATTGGTGGTACACAAAACATCTAGTGATACATGAGATTCTATGCAATTTAACCAGTATCAGGGTTTAAGGTGGTATAGGGTTTCTCACAGTTGTTCCTTTAGTTTTATTGGTGGTACACAAAACATCTAGTGATACAAGAGTTGTTGGAGCCTGTAGCACTGTGTGTGTGTGTGTGTGCTATACCTTCAGCTCTTAGTATTAGACAAATTCCAATAGGATAATGCATAAGACTACATGTAGCATGCAATGCTCAAGAACTCTATCTATTAGATTGAATAGAGCTACAGAACATAGTTCACTGTTTTCATGAGTTTCCCCCTTTTTATGTTTTTGCATGCAGAGAGTTTTCCCTCTTTCTATGTTCTTACGTATGGGGGAGAAGTCTAATATGACTCTACAATTCTTTCCAATTAAATGTTGGTTCCCAAAATGTCTGGAAGGCCTGCAAGTGTTGTTTTGTAGTTCAAGAATGTATCAAGTAACCAAGTATTATATAAAAAAACAAATAAATATTTGAAAAAATATCAGACTATAAAAAAATAGAAAACAAAAAAGCAAACCATTTGTTAGAAATGAATGTTAACAATAAAGAGATTTTTTAAAATTTTAATTTATAAATGGGAGTTACATTATCATTGTGTCTGTGGTGTTAGCCACTAGTTCATAAAAATATGAGTATTCATAAATTAGAGGTTCAAAAGAATGAGAGTCTACTATATTAACAAAACTATAAAAATTTCTTTTACTTAACAGGAACTATTTGTAAAAAAAATAATTTTATTTTTAAACAAGTTGCATTTTTGCATTATAATTGCTTTAGTTCCTTATTTAATCAGCAGAATCTTGACATGTAAAATTTATTGAAATGAAATCTCCTTTCAGAAAAAGTACTTTTTTGAAAAATAAAAGTAGTGTAAAATATGAAAATGCAATGATTGATTTATTCTCAAAAACTGATATTTTAAGACGACCTAATGTGGCTTAGCTATGAAAGAGGTGTAATGTTATTTTAAATTCAAGCAAGTTAAAACTTTACATTGCAAATGTGATCTTTTAGAGTACATGATTAGTTATTAGCTCTATACAATGAACATATGATGACTCACATTTCGAAAACGGGCAGTAAATATTTGTTACTTTGCTTATTTTTTGTATAGTAACCCCCAGATGGCAACAAGTGAGACAGGACTGGGGTTTCAATAATTCAAATGTTAAAACGGATGTACGTATTGAATCATATTCACCTACAGTGGATTCATTCCCATGTGGATCTCGAGGGGAATGAGGATTGGCCAAAGCTAGTGTGTCTGAGGACGGTGTGACATCGGCACTTCTCACATTTCAGGAGATTCATTCAAAGATTAAACATGAGAATAAAACCACTTGGATTGTCCCTCCTGAGCACCATTGGTAACGCTGCACACATCCACATGTCCAGGTACTTCCTTGGCTTATGGTCTTAATAGACAAGAACAAACGGTGATTGCCTGTTTCAGAAGTGGCCATCTTGGTAACTTGAAATTTATTGAGGGTACGAAGAAATTCAAAATTTGTTCCAAGTGCTTAAATAAACAGGCCTCTCTTGAACATATTTTTCAATGTCTTGGTCTTTCTGGGAGAGATCTGATGGAGAATCTACTAATGGTACTGGGTTTTTTAAAGGTGTATGTGCTCATGGACCTGATCTAGCGGTGCTGACCTTGGGGGCATGCAACAACATATTAACCCCAAGTACACATAATGTGATTTTCATCATCTTTAGACAATAATTTTTAATTGTAGTTTAAAATAATAGTAAAATTTTCACTTACATTAACTTTTTAACATAGAATGTAAAACAAATTTTAATTGCAGTAGTAATTTTACTTTTGTGATATGCATCAAGTGTTTTATGAGTAAAACTAATTTCTTCATGTAATGATTGAAATAGCTTGCTTTTAAGATCTTTTGCTATAAATATAAGATACATAAAATGTAGACCAAATAACAAGGTTAGCCAAACTTGGCCTAAAATGCCCTACCACGCTAGATCTAATATGAGAAATTAGCAATGGTCCTATTAAACAGAATGTAAGTCATTCAATATAGAACGATAGGTCAAAGATTATGCCAACACAGACCCAAGATTATTTTGCTTATTGAGAAGTCACGTTTACAAAAACTGATTAGCGATCGTGGATTAAAATTAATGTTGCTCATGGTAAAAATTTCATTGCAATATCAAGAATTATCTGAAGCAGTCATTGAGAAATAACCATATAGAACAGTTGGGTGTTAGGTCAAATTGTTTAGTACAGATAGAACTCAGAATATGGATTTGTATTGCAGAGATAACCCTCTGTGATTCCTCACCATCATGTTAACAGCATAAAGGGTCTCTTTTCTGTAGATCCTCAATAATCTTTCTATTGAAGTTGGTCTTAGTAATCAAATTGTGTGAAACAAACTGCAGAAGTCTAATGATGTAGAAAGTTACTTCCAGAAGATTCCACTTACTGATAACCAGAAATGACATCATTACAAATTGGTTAACAGCTGTCCGACAGCTATCACAAAAAAAGACACATTTCTACAGATTACTATCACCATTGGTGAAAAGAGGGCTTGAAATTAGGAGACTGAATTATAATGTCAAATAAACTTAGCTAACCTGCATGATTAATTTAATTAAGTTCACAAAAGTTTCATAAGGTAGCCTTCTCATGAAACTTTGTTCTATGAAAGAAGGCTATGTTCATTCTGACATGTGCCATTCAAATATGCTTCAAGGACAAACCATTAATGCAGATTATTACACCCAGTTTCAACAATACCATTTACATAAATCTGCATGTTTTCTTAAGACAATTTCCTTATCATGTTACACAACAAAAAATGTTGCAATGTCGCAAAAACTGTTAAATGATTTTTTTGAAATAGAGATCATGGGACGTGTTGGGACAAATTTTCTAAGCCAAGAACCTTCCAAGACATGTAATTTCTTGATGTGTTATCTATAATCCAAGCAGTAAAGGACATTGCTACTAACAATAAGCACTTAGCCAATCATATCCCACTGCTTCCTGAAATGTGGCAAAAAGTAAAAAGTTTTTGATAATATTGAAGGAATGTTAATGTTAAGAAATTTTCCTTGAACTTTTATCAAAAAATTTTTCAGAGTATACTGTCAAATTTTTACAGAGATAAAATTGTTATATCCTCACAGAAAATATACATATAATATTAAAGACTGGACTGTTCATTTTAAAAAACAGTTTCTGTACTGCTCATAAAAAATTTTATGCCTATTTTAAAATTTTTTGAAAAAGAAAGGTTAAAAAATAGATTTTAAGTATATTACATTAAAAAATATTGACCAAATATTGTGAAATTACATTAATACAAAAGCACTGTAATACTAAAACATATCTATAAAATTAAAGTACAAAAAATATACCTTCATTGTAGCTTTTGTTAAGCATTGATAGCCCATCAAAAGAATATTTATTTGATTTAGGACAGTTATAGATCTCAACATTACTCTCAAACATAATCTTTCCATTTAAAATACAATTTGATTTGGCATCACTTTTATCACATTCAAATACACTGCATGGAAGAAGAGTAGGTAAAAACACAGAAAGAGTACTCATAATTACCTGAAATTGAATATTTAAATCAAAAAAAGAAAAGATAGCAAAATAAATAACAAATCTATAGAAAAAAACTTCTTGGCTTTGAAAACAATTTTTTTTTAAAAAAAAACTGAGTATTTCTTGTCAACTGCAGTTAATTTCAAACAAAATGAAATGCTTAAAAAATAATGAATTCTAAATATAGAAAAGCTTGATACTTTAATATATAATGAAATCCTTATTTTTTACCAGAAGAGAGCACAAAAACGTAAATATTAAGAAGTAAATGTTCATTTTCATTATTTAAAATATTTAAAATAAAATTTAATAATAGTGAAATAGGCTTTAACAGTCAAAGATATTAAATGATGAAAATTTAAAAAATTAAAAATTAATTTTTTAAATTTTAATAGTAAAAATTCATCCAAAAAAATTCAAAATAATATTATGTATAATTACTTCACATTTTTCTTCAACAATTTTTCAACATAAAGATCTTTTTAAGCTGAAATTAGCTAATAAATATTTTATAAAAAAGAGTACTTGAGTATGTGCAATAAATAAAAAAAACCTTTAGCACATTTTGAGCTTTTATCAATTAAAAAAAACATTTGAACTTAAAGTACTAATATAAAAACAGTAAAACTTAAGTCAAATAATAGATTTCCTTGAAAATTGCATAAAGAAATTATTTCATTTCCTTTTAGATTAAAAAAAAACTTTTTGCTTAAAATTGTCAAATTCATGGCATACTAATATATAATTTTTCCATTGGTAGGGAAACAATACTTATTAAGAAATGTAAAATTTTATATGCAGGAAAAAATCCCTTTTTTATTTCTAGAAACTGAAGTTCAAAATAAATATATTCAAAATATAAACTTGTGATTTAAACTAACAATGTCTTGAAGCTAAGCAAATAAATGATGAAAAAATAAAAATAAGTAAATATATTTTACTGGAATTTGAGAGATAAAATATTGATTTCCACAGTTTAATCATATTCAGTTTCGAGGAAGAGTAAGACATACACAAGATATTACTATTTTGTAAAGAATCTCTTCCTTTCATTAAGAATCAATTTGTTGTCAGACACAAATATTTTGGTCAAAGGACAATATAATGAAAAAGGAATGAATTTTCTAACAAGTATGCTATGACACCAGACTAAGTAACTACAACAAAGCTTGAGCTGAGCCATACTTCATTCTGGAATGATAAACTATTCCCAAGACATGTTTCTTCAGCTCACAATAGTAATTAATCTTCTAATACTTTTCTTGATATTCCAAGTGTTATTAATTCAATCAAAAGGTGTAGAAATTTAAAATCTAAAACTATTAGAAATAATTTTTGATTTTAAATTTCTACACCTTTTGATTTTAAATCTAAAATTATTAGAAATATGAAAAATTGCACATAATAAGTTAATGCTAAAATAATATTTCTTTATGTTTGCCTTAGTCAGATTTTTGCAGTAAGTACAATATGATGTTATAAGTCATTATAAAAATAACTTAGAGTGAAAAATTAAATACTTGACACCCATTTATTGCTATGTATTCTGAGTCATATTTCATAATGATTTTATTCATTTTACATTACATATTCATGTGATGTACAACAATTGATTGTTTGACTATTGATAATACTGATATTACGAAGTAAACAAGAAATCTCTAGGAGCTTTCACATTGCTATTGAACGAAATGAGAATAAGTATACAAATTAGTGTATGATGTGGTTGAGAAACCAGTCAGTTGAACTAAATGGAACAGAGCAATCTATAAAATTATTCTAATTATGGTATTTTCATAATTGGATGTGATAATAGATCTCTTGAAATTCTTTACAATTTTTATAATGTGAGCAATATTTAACTGAGGATTAGAAATTATGAACTTGCATATTTGTGATTTTTTAGTTTCATTTGTCGATCTTGTTTGATCTGGTCACATTTGACATTAAATTTTTATTTATAAGGTAAACAAGAAAGTTTTTTCCATTTTTGCATTATCATTGAATGAAGTGAGAATAAGTCTATATATTTGGGGATGACATGATTGTGAGAAACCAGTCAGTTGAGAGAAGGAATATTAATAATAAAAGAAAAGTCTACTGCACACATTCATCAATCTTAACTCATATAGTAGAGAAAAGAAATAGACGTGTCGAAGGAGCTTGTTCAGTGTTGTTTGCTTTACAACTTCACAGTGGGCTTATTAGCTGTTGCATCAAGTCATGGAATATGTCAAGCATTTGGGGATAGTGCTATAAATGAACACATTTAAGGAATTGGTTTCACAAATTCAGGTTGTGAGACTCATCCCTCTGTGATGAAGCTTGTATTGGATGATCCCAAGCCTTCGATAATGAAGCCTTACAGGCCACCATTGAGAAGAAAACAGTCAAATGTGTGGTGAATTTACAAGACAATGGTAAGATTTCATCAGTATCCTTTAGATAAGACATAGGCATAGCAAGTGGGTTGCTCACACATTGTTAGAAGTCCATAATAAACAATGAGTGGCAGCCTGTATATCATTGCTTTCTAGCCACTGTAGAGCATCCACATTCAATTAAATTTAAACCAATTTATTAAAAAAATGGATCCTTTATGAAACTGCCAAGCATTCCAAACATTGGTTGTCATTCCAGGATAATGTCCAGCATAGCACATGACCGCCTATGCACCTACATTAGATTATACTTTGTGTCTGATGGATTAGTCGTCAAGTGGTTTAATAGGAGTTGCAACCAATGGGTCAAATGGTAACTGCAGACCTGTACTTGTAGCAATTGGAATGTGTACAACAAAGGAAACTAGCACTGGTTAATCACCAAGGTGTACTGTTCTTAGCCAATTATGTGAGGCTTCATGTTACAAAGGTGGCCAAAAATACCATACAGCAAATTGGATGGAAGACTTTTTGTGCCATCTTCCTTACTCACCTGACCTTACACTATCAGATTACCACCTTTTCCATTCTCATGACAATCTTCTTTGAAAATCCTTCACCAATAAAGCAGATTTGCATCAAGTGCTCTGTTATGAAACAAACTAACGACTCCAAATTTAGAAACAAAAACATTTAATTAACAAAAAATTTACAAGGAGTCATATTTGGGTTCATAAAACTCTCGCGCTTGTGTAGCGTACCAAAGAGTCAATATCCATTTCCAAAACTGAAAAACGCAGCTTCTTCAGCCTGCTCCTCGCACCAATCGTCTCCCTACTCACCCTCCCCATCAAAGGCGCTGAGTAGGAGACGTTACAGACTAAATTATTCCTTCCTTCCCCGGAGTTTTTTTCTTTTTTTTTTTTCTACGGAAATCAACCTGCAATGAAAAAGAAAAAAACACACACACACAAGCAACAAAAAGCAAAATTTAGTATTACAGATAGCCCTGATCAATCGGACTCTGGCTGATACACAAAATATATAGCATTATATAATATAAAAATATATCAAAAGAGCACAAAATAATTATGTAATACAACAGAATCTGCAACAATAGATAAATTTACAAATATACACATTAATATTATAAAAAACAATATAATTTTTTTTTCAAAAATTATGAAACAATTGAAATTTGTATTAATAGAAAATATTTTTTTTAAAAAATTAATATCTGAGTAATAAAAAGAAAATAATTATGTTTGGTTATTCAGCATTCTACTGAGACTATCAGCATTCTGATGTAATTTGCCCTTTTTGTGAACAATATCGAAATTTAGGCTTTGAAGAACCAAAGCCCATCTTAAAAGTCTGGGATTAGATCCTGTATGATGTTTTAACCAAACTAAAGGGTTGTGATCAGTTTCTATAACAAATTTATACTGACTATCTAAATAATATTTTAATTTAGTAACAGCAAAAATTATTGCTGCACATTCCTTTTCTATAGTACTACAATTTTTTTCAGACTTTGAAAATTTTCTACTCAGGAACAGGATAGGGTGTTCATTTAGTTTTTGATCTCTCTGAGATAAAACTACTCTTATTCCTAAGTTTGAGGCATCACATTGAATAATAAATGGTTTTTGAAAGTCTGGACTGTAAAGTACAGGCTTCTTTATTAAAGCATTCTTTAATTCTATGAATGCCTTTTCACAGTTATTATTCCATATTACAGTTCCCTTCTTGGATTTCCCTTTTAGTAAGTCAGTTAAAGGCGCAGCAACTACCGAAAAGTCTGGTATATACTTACGATAGTATCCAACAAGACCTAGGAAAGCACGTACTTCGGTTTTGCTTGAGGGACGTTCGAAATCGGTAACAGCTTTCACTTTAATATCACCTGGTGTTCTTTGACCTTGTCCTACAAAGTGTCCCAAATATTTAACACGAAGTTGAGCGAATTTGCACTTTAAGGGTTTTACAGTCAATTTCGCAAATCGAATCTTCTCTAGAACACATTTAAGATGTTGGATGTGATCAGACCAAGTAAATGAATATATAGCTATGTCATCTAAATAAGGTACAGCAAAATGTTCGCAATTTTTAATATCTCAGCGATTAACTTACTGAAATAATAAGGGGCATTCTTCAAACCGAATGCCATTCTCAAAGGTTTATAAACACCTTATGTCGTAGTAAATGCAGCATATCTTTGAGCCTTCGGACTAAAAGGTATTTGCCAATAACCTCGTGTTAAGTCTAATAGAGATATGAAATTCGCCAAACAGATTCAACGCGCTCTTCAATATTTGGCAATGGATAATATTGTGTTCTGGTAACCTCATTTAACCGGCGATAATCAATGCACGGACGAGGTTCTTTTCCAGGAGCTTCAACTAATATTAAAGGTGATGTGTAATCGGATTCACCTGGTTCCACCACCTTCAATTTCAACATCTTGTCTACTTCCGATTTCAAGATTTCTGTCTGTCGTGGGACATTCGATATGGTTTAGCTATAATAGGTTTATCAGATTCCAACTCGATGTCCAGTTCAGCTAGTTCAGTACAACCCGGTTCATTTGAAAAATATCAATAAATTGAATCAAAAGTCTACTCAATTGCTTCTTCTGCTCATCCTCTAATTTTTCATTAAAACAGCTTTCAGGAAAGTCTCTAAAAGGGTGGATGAATTAATTTCAAAACTTGGGATATCTTCATTCTCAGAATCAATATCTTCATTATCAGAATTAGAGGTAAAAATTAAATTAACATCTTCTGGACGCTGAAAATAGGGTTTTAACATATTTACATGGTATACATGTAATTTTTCTTTATCGGGAAATTGTATTATATAATTTGTTTCCGATAGTCGTTTTACTACTTTTCCTGGACCTATCCAATGAACAGAAAATTTACTTGACCTAGAAGGGGCAACGACTAACACAAGATCATTTTCTTTAAATTCTCTTTTCGTAGCCTTACGGTCATACCAAAGTTTCTGTTTTTCTTTAGCATCTGTCATATTTTGCACAGCTAATTCTTGACATCTTTTCATTCTATTTAAAAGATTAAAAACGTAAGCAATCACACTATCTTCTTCAATGGTTTTACCAGTTAAATTTATATATAGTAGTGTTACGGGAGTTCTTAGGTTCCGACCATGGACTAATTCTGCAGGAGAATATCCAGTGCTATCATGAATGCAAGTTCTAAGCGCAAAAAGTGCCTGAGGTAAAATTTTCTCCCAATCTGTACCCTTTTCTAAACAAAGGACTTTCAGTATTCTCTTTAAAGTTCTATGCAATCTTTCAACAGGATTGCTTTGGGGATGCTGTACAGAACTATGCACTACTTTAATACCAAATTTTTCTAAAAATTCTGATGTCAGGACACTCATGAAAGATGTTCCTTGATCACTTTGCAACTCCCTAGGAAAACCCATACGGCTAAATATCTGAAGAAAAGCATCAACCACAGTAGTAGAACGAATATCTGGTACTGGGATGGCATCTGGATACTTGGATGACATGCAAATGGCTGTTATAATATACCGGTTGCCGCTTGAAGTTAAAGGTAAAGGTCCACAGGCATCAACATTAATTCTAGTAAATATTTCTGGAATTACTGGAACCAGTTTCAAAGGAGACTTTTTCTTATCTTGAGGCCTTCCTACACGTTGACATTTGTCACAAGATTTAACAAAATTTTCTATGTCTTTAAAGCAGTTTGGCCAGTAGAAAGTTTTACACAACATATCTTTTGTTTTAGTTACATCTAAATGAGCTGCAGTTACCTCATGGCAGATTCCTTTTAGCTGGTTGCGAAACTTCTTGGGCACAACTAATAATCTTCTTATGGTTCCATCATTGTCCATTTTATTAAAAAACAACATTTGATTTATTATAACATATTTATTGTCTTTTGAAGATTGTCGTTTAGCTTGCTCAAAAAGAGGTTTCAAATCTTCGCACACTTTTTGTTCACGAGCGAATTCTTCTGGGGATGTCTTTATCAAATCCAGACCTTCAACTTCGGTTTCTAATGGTGGAAAAATTGCATTTTCCTCTAATTCTTCATTTTGTTTAGTTTTGAGGCAAGACCTAGAGGATTTTATTTCAGAGACAATTATCTCTTTATTCGTGCTGTTTTCCTTGCGCCTTTTTTTTTGTGCTCGAGTTTCTATAGCATTTATCATATGTACTTTCACCTCTTCGTGTTTTTTGGTTTCTTCAATTAAAGCGGCTGTTTTGTTACCTAGTAAATACCTTCCTTGATCCAAAGAATCTCAAGAACTGCTGCCTTTGTCAAAACGTGACCTAATTCACAATTTATTTCAACCTCGGCAATAGGTAAGCATACTAAAGTTTCATCAAGAGGTGTTCTTAGCCAAACCTTTTCCTTAGTGAACATATCAGGTTTAACGATTTTCCACAAATCAATTCAAGAGTAGCTCCAGTGTCTCTTAAGATTGGCATTTGAATTCCATTAACAGTGCCGATACTAGTGTAGGGAGCCATCAACTCATTAAATGTACTTTTAGCAATTTCATTAGATGCTACCAATTCTAAGTTCTTTTTTATTTTGTCACACTGAGGCATAAATGACTATAAGAACCACACTCATAACATCGGAGTTGTTTTCGTTTTTCAAATTCCCTTTCATGTGCATAATTTGAATTTTTATTCTCGACTCTTTTAGGAACATGAGATTTATTATTTGAATTACTTCATTAAACTTAAAGGCACGGTGTTCGCTTTGTTGACGAAAACCAAAATTATTTCGAGGGAGTTTTGTAAAATCTTTAGTCTTAAAACTATCTCTTAAGCTTTCATATTCATCTATTTTCTCTGCCAGATCATACGGAGAATTTATTTTAAGCCATTCCGCCAAAAAATGTTCTTTAATTTCAATTGGCACTCGACGTTTCAATTGATCTGTTACCATTAGCTCTTAAGCTGTTCAAACGTCGTTATTTCTAATTCCGCAAGCCATTCCGAAAGTAACTATTCAATTCTTGTGCATAATTTCTCCATGATTTTTCTGTCGCTTTTCTGGTGTTTAAGAAACAATTGTCTTAATTTTTCGCTATTTAACTTGAATCGTTTAAGAATAAGTTCCTTCACATAATCGTAATCATCAGCCCTTTCTGGAGGTTCTCTAGCTAACATGTTAGATATTTCTGAAGGTAAAGCACTGACAAGATAAACTACCCATTCGTTTTTTGGAATATGAGCCATTTCTGCTCTACGCTCAAAATTTATTAAGTATAAACTCATCTCATCTTTCTTTTCATCATACTTTGGCGTTATTTGCATTAATTGAATTTTTGAGCTTGTTCAGTCCCATTTGTAACTGATTCTCTGTTCGAAATTGTGGCATTTGAAGAGATTTCCAGACGTTTCATTTCCAAAATATGTTCTCTTTCTTCACGCCTAATTCTTTCTTCTTTTCTAGTTCTTCGCCTAATTCTCTCCTCTTTTCTAGTTCTTCGCGCCTAATTCTCTCCCTCTTTTCTAGTTCTTCTTGCCTAATTTTTTTCTTTTTTCTTCTTGTTCCCTTTAACTCTTTCATCGATTACCCTATCTAATATACATTTTACTTCTTCCTCGTTGAAGTTTTTACTAGCTAAAATTAATTTTTAATGTCTGGGATTTTAAAAGAATCTGGAACTATTTCCCTAACTCTTCCGCTACTTCTATTAAATCTCCCTTTTTCCCGTGCTAAAAAAGCTATTTTAATTACTAAACGTTTTATCTCAGAAGAGATGCAATAATGAGAGAAAAAACAGACTATACCCACCAATATGCAAAATTTATTAAATTACTATTGAAATTATTTATCACACACTACTAATACAAACATATCAATAACGTTTAAAAAACTAAATGAAACAAACTATATTATAATACAACAAAAGTATAAAATGGAAAATCAATTATTTCAAAAAGAAGAAAATGTTTAATATTAAATCTACTCTCGATTTCAAGTTATTATCACCAAGCTAATGACTGATACTCAGATAAATTGAATCATTAATCAAAAATGTAAATATATTATATGTATAAATTATATAAAATCATATTCTTATATAGATACTACTATATTAAATCCAAAAATGAAATTATAATACATATTTTTAATTCAAAATATAGAACACTACAATTCTTAAGAACAATACAAATTAACAGCTTTAACTAATCTAAACCAAAAATCAGCTTTCTATTTCAAATCAATAAACTTAGTTAATCATACACGACATCAAATAATGTTAATAACGTAAGATATTTTAAACATTAAGAATATATCTTTTCAAATTCTTAACAATGTAAAAACATATACGATTTAAATATCAAATAAATCAGTTTTATATCATATAAAACATTGCAAAGAACAATCAAACACATCAATAAAAATTTCACATTACATTAAATTCAAACCTATTTGTAATAATATACTTTCGTTTTCCCATAACGAAATCAAAACCTTTTAAAAAAAATATATTCCTTTCTTTCTTAAAATCTACTTTATATATCAGTTGAACAATCAAAAACTAAGTATATAATTGTACTTTTGATTTTACACCTTAATCTATAACAACATAGTTATTTTAACACATATTCCTAAGTGAATTGAAATACATCAACCACATAAAAATTATGAAATACACATTTAATAAGATACACACTTTTCGTTTAAAAATATTACACTGTAAATTCAATACACGAAATACAGAAATTATCTTTTGTAATATGGAATACACCATTTACAAACTTATAAACAAAATTAATTGATGTAACATGAAAATTCACGTAAATAAGATTGGAACTAAATATTCTATAAATTTATAACATACCAACTATTTATTTTTAATTGTAGCCAGAGAAGGATTGATCAAAATGGCCTACCTGTATTCCAACATTTCGGCACATAATCCATTATAGTGCACATAATTAATTTTCACAGTGGATGCTAATGCAAAGCATTATAAAAACATCAAAAACCGCTGCCACAAAAAACATAATTTTGTTATGAAACAAACTAACGACTCCAAATTTAGAAACAAAAACATTTAATTAACAAAAAATTTACAAGGAGTCATATTTGGGTTCATAAAACTCTCGCCATAGTAGCATCAAAGAGTCAATATCCATTTCCAAAACTGAAAAACGCAGCTTCTTCAGCCTGCTCCTCGCACCAATCGTCTCCCTACTCACCCTCCCCATCAAAGGCTCTGGAAATCGAAAGCGCTGAGTAGGAGACGTTACAGCTCATGGACTTCTTTCCGCCCCAAAACCTCGAGTTTTACAGCAAGGAGACTGCACGACTGGAAACATGTTAGCAGAAGGTGCTGGATGCTGATAGTAATTACTTTGAGGATTAACAATAGGCTACACTTTCTGTATATCATGTTCTTTTGGGTCAGTAAAAGCGGCAAGAACTTTCTGGTTTACCTATACTGATTACATAGAATGTTTAGTTCCTGAAATTTTCAGGGTCTATAGGTCAAAATATTTTTTTTTTGCTTTTTTATATTTACATTTTTATCAGTGCTAATTTATTTTTATGAAATTCTTTTCATGAGAGCAATCTTTATTACATGATTAAATAGTCAGAGCAAAATTAAAATAGTATAATTTTCAAGCATAAAAATTAAGAGAAAATGTTAACAAACATTTTGAATGCAATTATTTCATCCCATATGAGAAAATTAATTATAAGCTAAAGGTTTCAGCATAGTAAAATTCTTTCAAAAATATTTCACATTTTAAATGCTTATATAAAGATTCAGAAACTCCTAATACTCAATTTAATAGACAAAAAAAATTGGTAGGATAATTTGGTTTTAATAATTTTTTAGATCTTTACGAAATTAATCTTCAAAAATTATCAAAATTTATAGATAACAAAATTAATCTCATCAAAAAAATCAACAGAAATTGCTCAAAAGCGTGTGATGATTCTTTGTGAACCATTGAAAAAAATGAGGATAGGTGGATGTCAGTATGAATCATACCCTATTTGCATATAAGTTAAATAACTTATATCCCATAAACTCAATCGCTTGAAAGCATTCCAAACTATTAAGCCCTAAAATTCCCATATTATTTACATTCTACACAAACAATATTAAAAAAATAATTTATTTAATTTATTGCAATGCAGAAAACGGAATGGCCTAGTCTAATATTCTAGAAATGTTATGAAAAAAGAAAGAAATCTATTTCATCATTTATACAAAAGAGTGATATTATATAAAAATATGTTATGCTCTTCTTTAAAGTAACACAGTTGGAAATGAATTCATTTTATGGTACACTTGAACTTAGAGTGAAGTTGTAATGAATTAGTATGTTTAATGATTACATTGTTAAGATAAATGTTCTGATTTATCAGGAATGTTTTACATATTTAGAGTTTGGTGCTTTTACTTTATAATTTTTTTTCCATTTACAAAATTATATCTATATTTTGAGATAGATGAGTCAAGGTCTACCTTTGGATAGAGACATTGTTAAGTTCTAAAGTGTAAAATAACCTTCCACTTTTAAAATGTTTATGCCCAGACTGTATTGCAATAAAGTTCATGTTGTAAATATCAGCTAACTGAAAAATAGCATTGAACAAATAACACTTCAAGCAGATAATAGAAAAGCTCATTGATGCATCAAATACTTTATGACAGTGAAGTTCACAGCTGATTTTACACTGATGCAAACTTTCTTCTGGAAATTATAGTACATCAAAATAATGTGATACTTTGAAATCAAGGAATTTAATAATGCAATATATTCGTGGATAATCCAAAAGGTGATTAATCTGTATTTGTATATAATCTGAGCGAAAAATTTCTTTTAAATCATAATTATTAGATTTTCTCTTAAGTTGAAGTTTAATTAATAAATTGTAATTAATTACTTAAAATAAAAGCCTTATCATTAACATTTACACTAGAACCCCAGAAATTCGAACTAATTGGGGGAAACTTAACGGAATTTAAAAATTTCAGATTTACAAGGTGATCTATTAACTGCCATAAGCTCAACAGTAAAGGTCTTTGTTTTAAGTTAATAATAAAGCAATTTTACTCTGATAAAGCACTAGTGCTTAAAACGTCATCTACATTTTGATTCATATTGGTGTCATGTACAGTTTGTATAACATGGCCCCAAACTTTGTGACATTGGCCATTTCTATGACAACAAACTAAAAATACTGCATAGTAGTTTCTTACAGCAAACCAGTATCTGCTCTTTTTCCTGTTGCATACAAGTTGTGTTCAAGTTGATCAATCTCATACTGTTCTGTCAGTTGTAAGTTTTTTATTAACTGCTAATAGCAGATTAATTGTACAATAAAATGTCCAAATGTATGAAGAAAAATTTAAAGTAGTTATATACCTAAACTAAGGAAAAAGGGCTACATAACTGACCACTGTATTCTGTATCTGTAAGGCAAAAATCAGTTATTCGAAGAAAAATTGGGCTGAGATAAAACGTTTCTGTGTTATGTGATAAGTGATAAAACTGAACAATGCCACAAACTAATATATATTTTCTGTTCATGATAAACTTAATGAAGGTACATTTTTGTGAGTTACACATGAAAGGCAAAAAGACGCTTTTATCAGTAGCCAATTGATTCAAGAAAATGTTTTATAGCATAACAAAGCTATGAATGACAATTCTACATTTACAACCAGAAATGGATTGTTTAATCTCCGGAAAAGATTGTAAGAAAATCAACAGTTGACATTTACTGGATAAAAATTACTCACAGATACTGTCACAGTATAAGAATATTTACCCAAGTTTGAGAGCTTTATTGAAACAGAATATTACTTCAATCAGCAAATGTATTTCATCAGTAGTACCAAAAATTTAGCTTCCAAAGAAGAATTATCTGCCCTGAAGACATAAAATAAAGTCTGACAATCATGGCTTGCAATAGCACTGCAGCTACTAATAAATTATCATTTATGATGAATGGCAAATCTGCAAAACCAAGTGCCTTAAAGGATGTAAATATGGCAAATTTACCAGTTTACTATAAAAATAACTAAAAAAAAAAGCTTGGATAAATGTTGCTCTATTTCAGAATGGTTTGAAATGCAATTTGTTCCTTCAATTTCAAAATTCAATGAAGCTTGTCTAATAAAGCCTTGCTATTCATTGACAATGTCCTGTCTCATCCCTCTGGCACAATCTTAGTAAATGATGACAACAAAGATATTTTTCTGCCGTCCAATGTGACCCCACTTTCATAGTCTATGAACCAAAGAGTATTACAAAATATTTACCTCTACTATGATAAAATGAACTTATAAGCTTTGCTCAGAGGAGGTGATATATCTATCATAGAAAACTTTAAAAAAATAATGATCAAAGAAGTGGTTTAAAGCATGGTAGAAATGCCCCAACTCTAATGCAAAAACCATGAAAAAAAGGTTTGGCGAAATATTACGTTTGAAAAAACAGCAGTTGATATCATTCATTCCAAAAATGACGATTCATTACATCTCATTCAACTAATTCCTGGGTGTGAGCAGGCTGACCAGATTGGAATCAATGGTAATAGTCACAAAGGTTAATCAGTGACAGTGATATCATTTCATTGGTGAGTGTAAGCAAAAAGAATAATGGAGAAAGTGATCGTTTCACATACTGAAAAAATTAAAGCATTTGTAATCTGACTTTGATACACTGAGCAGAACCTGAATATGACTCCTGATGAAGCAATGTTCATGTGCCGTTGGTGTAACATTTAGTCATAAGCCAATTGTTTATTACATCAACAAAGGATTACTGAATTCAGTTCTACATAATAAGGAATAGAACTATGCCTTACATGTTGTATTCAAATGTTTGCTAAAAGTATAGATGCCATTAAAAATCTATTTTAGCTTTTGAATCGTAGTTATTGATTTTTCTTTTTCACATATCTAATATTAAGTCTTCACTTCACAGGCTGTTCTAATTATCTAGAATTTTGATCTCAAAAATTGGATTTCTGAAGTTTAGAGTATAAATTATGAAACTTTATATATAATATTTCTTATAAGTAAAAATTAAATTATGGTATGAGTAAAAATTAAAGCAATTAAAATTATTCACATTTGAAATTAGATTCCTGAACAGATTTATTTTATTTAATTAATCCAACACATTTTCAGACTAAAATATATTTTATTGTAAAAATGTTTTTCTTTTGTGATAATATATGATGGAAAATCACAACAACTGATAAAAGTGTATTTCAAAATAGATAATATGTCTATCTAAAATAAACCATATCTTTATATTTAGGAATTATTTTCAATAAATGATTCAATTTAAATTGCCACAGTTGTTGGATCATCTAAAATAGCAAGCTTTGTTATAACAGTTGTATTCTATAGCAAAAAATTGTTATGAAAATGTGCATTCCTTCTTCATCATTAAATAGTATAAAAAATTATTTTTAGAGGTGAGTTATATTTAACAAAAAAGAACCAAATTTTACTTTTCAAAATTATTAGGATATTTAATGAAATTTTGAAAATGAATTTAAAATTAGAATCTTAAAAAAAAGTTTAGAAAAATTAGTACATATCAAATATACACAATGCTTTAAGATAATATCAAAGAATACTTAATGAATTTTTTATACCAATTTAAGTCAACAATTTCAGCTATAACGGATGACATTTTTTATGCTTTTGAAATAAGCATCAAGGAAAGATGCAAATAATGACTTTGATAGTCTGAGGAATTTTAAACATTTCACTTGATTTAAGATAAATACTGAAACAGATTATAACTCTAAAGAATATATTTATTTTAATTATTTTAGATTAATCAGATAAATCACCAACATACAATTAGAGCACTCACTGTTGGTGCATTTATATTTGAACAAATTTGTATAAATATTGGAACAAATTAGAGAAGAATTATATTTACCACAATTATAATTGGTTCAAAGATCTGCATTGACTTCTTAATATAAACAGAATTAATAGAAGTTAAAATTTTTCGACGACCACGAGTAATTTTTAAATTTAGAAAGGTAAATGCAGCACCCATAATGCCTCCTAGTACTCCCAAAATGGCTGCTGGAACAATAGCTATAATATTCATATCAATTCTTTTAATAACCTAAAAAAAATAGATAAAATATACAAGCAGGTTTAATCCTGATAATTTTAAATTCATTAATTTATGTACTTTTGATTGACACACAGTTAATTCTTGCTTAAACAATTCTTACTTTATTTCCTGCTTAAACCACAGCATCATTCAAAGATAATGCATAAAGCCTTTAAGAGGCTTTATCTTTATAACTCAAAATATGAATTATTTCAGTAATATAGTTTGTTACACGTATTAAAATACTTTTACATATACTTTATATAATATGGTTTTGGAAAGTAAAAATGACTTACAATTTTAGCACTTTGGAATTAAAGGAAACATTGTAGTATATAGTGATTTTTTAAACAAGTACAATTCAAGCAATATTTTCTCTAAAACTTAGAAAACCTTTACATGAATTATTTGCTTATGGGATTTCTGAAAAGTCATGATTAAAGACTTTATTATGATATTTGCATACTAATATGAAACAGCATACACTAGCAATTTCTTTAACCATTAACAAAAGGGTATAAGATGTGAATTAAATTGTATGAATCACAAAAAACATTAGCTTAAAGCTAATTGAAAAAAATTCTTTATACTAAATCATTTACACATTTATCACCAAATAACTAATGTCAAAGTTAGAAAAAAAAGGGGTGGGCTTCAAATACTAGCGAAACAATATAATTCCATTATAATGATAATTTTAAAATAACTTCACCTCAAAGAAAGCGCTTTTGATATAAAACAAGTATTTCATTTGATTTTTTCTTTCTCATGAGAAATATAATAAGTATTATATTCCATCTTCTTAAAACATATTATCATTTGATACATAAATGTTATTAAACTTACTTTTATACATATTTATAATCCATCATAAGTTTGCATACATTTTTCCAAGTGTGTTAGCCATTAGATTTAATAACGAACGAACAAACATTTAGATGAACAATAAAGCAGAATTTTAAAAAATTTTACATGAAACATTTTTTCAAAAATATTTACTGTTTTAACATTTAAATTACATAATTTATAATTATTTATATAAAAAAAAGCTTAATAACTTTTCAAACAATTAATTTTTAACAAAAAGTCTTACATGAAGGGAAACATAAATCAAAAAATGAAAATATAGAAAAGTAACAATCTTTTAGGTACAAAAAAGACAAACAAAAGTAAATAGCAGAAGACAATGTTGAATATTTAAATCGTTAAAAACTGAGACTGAAGAATACACAGCTCGTTTATCTCTATGTATACACATTGTAACTCATATGATACAACCTTATAACAAAATGGATTTTTTACATGAGGTAACATTTATATATACTTGGCTGCACATGAGGGTTAACAAGACCTAGGCATATAGTACAAAGGATTCTGAACCCCTATGGTCCTAATTCTTCATGGTGATTTTTAAATCCACACAAAATAGAATTGATAATCAAAGTACTAAATATTCAAATGCCAAATCAGGGTATAAAACTTCAAAGTTTTCCAGCAATATTTATTATAAACACATGGCAGAGACAATTAAATCAGAGTACTTAACAGAGATAAAATGTACAAAACACAGAAAAATAATAAAATCAGATGAACAAATGTATACCATAGGGTTATTGAGTAAAATACTTTTTAAATGAAAGTTTTCTCACTGTTTGAACAGTAATAAATATAGAACATGCCTTGGAATATACAAAGTTCATCAAAAAAGAAATGATAAAAGAGACAGAATCCTCAAATAGTTTTGGATATAAAGAGCACTATAATTGTTGAAACAAATAGATAAAATGTCACTGATATCAAATGGACCATTTTTTTAATGCTCAAGTATAAAGTTAATATGAAAAGTCAATATTAATTAAAAAAAACAATTATATTTAAGAACCTAAGCAAAATTAAGATTTAGAGTTTTTTAATGAAATAATATCCAAATGTTGTGTATAAATAAAAGGGCTTTATATACTGTATTCATTGCCGGGAATTTAAGTTTAAATTTAGTTTTTTGTAAACTTTGCATGTTTTAAGATGATTGCAGTGAGAACAATTTCCCAACTATAGTCAACCAATGTTTTACTGAACTTATCTTTTATATCATTAGGTAAGTGCATAAATTCCAGTCATTTTCAGCAGTGATGAAGTGAAGGAAAGACAAAATGTATATAAAAAAGCGCATGCTTATTCATTATCATTATAAGATCTTTTGCCTTGTTTGGTATGAGAATTCTACTTGAAATATAATAAAAGTCATGAAATTTGAAGTGAAAATTTTGGATTGAATTACGTGTATAAACACCAAGGATAAATTTTGCTGTCATAATTAGTACATAAATCCGAAGATAATTAGGTGGTACATCATGTTTGGATTTTTTGTCATTCAACAATATTTTTTTGCACATGAGGATCATCTGGATCCGGACCTACATTTAAAAGTGTATTTCAAACTACTAATGATATCCAAGCCAAGGTAGGAGTCGAACCTTGAACTGTTGAGCGATGGTCAAAGTGCAAACAGTTTGACTGCTAGCTCAGTTTACAGCATATCAGGAATACAAGGCAAAGAAAGTAAGCCATTTTTATTGAAATTTCATATTATTTTCAAATGGTAACAAAAAGATAGGTGTTATAAAAGTGAAAAACAACCCTATGAGAATAAGATAAAATCTTTCACTATAACAATGTTCATCTTAAATTATCAAACAGCAAAAGTTTGTTTGTCGCTCAAATGTCATTATTTTGCACATGAGGGCTAATTAGACTGGGACCTACAGTTTAAAGTGGATTCTGAACCACTACAAACATCCATACCCAAGGTGGGATTTGAGCCCACGAACTGTTGAACCGAAGGCAAGAGTGCTAACCATTCGGCTGCTAGCTTGGCATCGAACAGCAAAAAGCAATAGCAATGGCTTCACTCATGAATAGGTCTTATCAATAAATTATTGCTACTTCATCCCATCATAAGTTGCCTGAAATAAAATTTTGATTCTAACAAAGCCTATAGATGCTTTAAATTATGTTTGATAACAAACTAGTCATTTCCAGTCATAATTTATGTAAAAATTACTCATTTTTATTTGAGGAAGAAAAGAAAATATTAAGTAGTAATTAAATTCTACCATTGAAAAGAATGAAATCAACAAGTCAATGATCTAATGTTACAACAGAACCAAATATTTCCAGTTTTAAATATCTTTTTTTTTTTATTTTCAAAATGATTACATCTTTCACTGTATCATCAAACTATATTTTTGGGTCTTCTGCTGAACCTTCAGTTTAAAGGTTTTTAATTTTCTGCTTTTCTAAAGATCTTATTTTAATTAATTTTTTTTCAAAGTGACTCAACCATGAAAATGACAAATTTGAAAATTGTTTTGATGTTTACTCGCTTGACAAATGATGAAGTCCTTTTTTGTGATCAACCACTCAGAATGTTTATTTTTACAAATATTAGTTATAAAATTTATCTTTAAAAGATTAATAAGTTACATTCATCATTAATTTTAGAAGTTCAAGTTTCGCTATCATGTTACAACAGATATGATAGTTTTATAAAGTTTTATATTAATTTATTTCATAAAATATTTATTTGTAAATAAATATTGGTATTGTAGTATTTACTATTTACAAAAAAAGTTATAGTATAAATAAATACTTTTTGAATTTTAACATTAATTTCTTCATAAGTTTAATCACTAATAATTGAAGAATGGAAAGTAAAAATAAATACTTTTTAAAATTTAGAATTATTTATCATAAGTGGAGATAAAACACAGAAGTATTGTTTGCCTTATAAATTTTGTTATAGGTCTACTTCTACTTAAAATTTCATTACTCAGTAAAAGTACACAGTGGAATAGTTTTAGTAACAATAGAAACTCATTCTTCAAAATGCTAAAACTATCAATAACAATAGCTATTATTGATTGCATCCTCTCAATAAATTTTATACATATTACAACATGCTGCATACTTATAATCTGCAGTAAATGTTTATTACATTAATGTAATGTAAAAATGCCTTAAGTTACTCAAAAGCATTCAATGTTTTACTAAAACTCCATATTTGGACTTTATCAACTAGCCATGTTACACTTTTCATGTGTCTCAAAAGGTTTTAGAAATTCGCACAAAATATAACACACTCGTATATTGATTAGCAGTACATTATAGTAGAGAGAACTCAATTCTAATTATATCACAGCTAACATCATTTTATCTAGAAATCTGCTTTAAGAACAAGTAAAAGTTTTCCATTTCAATAAACAAATTAGTTAAATATTTTATTTATTGTTATACATTTTAATAATACCTAAGGAAATAAAATCAATAAAGTTTAAGTCACTTAGTAATAAGAATAAGAATTGTGAAAATAAGCAGATATTTCCCAGCAATATATAAATATCTTAAATGTTAAATAAGGGTCATCTCGCTTCTTAAGTAATGTTATGTAAAATTATATGTATATATTTTATTAGCAGGAACGACAGGTTTAAAATTAAAGTTTTAAAGAAATATTTCATATTTAAATATATTTATTATTTTTTTCTGCTACAACTATTATAATGGACATTTACAAATAACCTTTAGTATGACTGATACATACAGAAAAATTCAAAATACTAAGATATTTTAGAAAACTACATCTCATTCGTTTAAAAACTTTATATGAGATTATTAAAAAAATATGATGGATGAAAGAGTTAAATTTAAAAGTTAATGTTTTTGATTATATATATAAAAATTCTATGATACAGAAAATGTTTCTAATTTAAATTGAAAATTAATTATATGGACCATAAATAATAAACAGATATAAATCCAATAATAAATATTATTCTTAGGTACATTAAAGATTTGACAATTACCTCAAAAAGTATGTATTTTTCTGTTTTAAATAAACCAAAATTGCCTTCATAATGAAATCCTGTGAAACCAGAATTTAACAGATCTGATGTAAAGGTAGAAACCATACAACAAAAAAATGTTTGCCAAGAAAGTTTCATATTCCAAAATGAGGAAACTTCTTCCATTGAAAATAATAAGCCACCAACAGGAGATCCAAATGCAGCTGCCACTCCTGCAGCTGCACCAGCAGATATAAAATTTCTCCTGAGAAAGCAAGAAAATTATATATATGTAGCAATTACATTAAAAATCTTAAATACCAAATCTAAGATTTAATACTTAAACATAGAAAAAATATTAACATAACAGCAAATACTGCAGAAATTTCTATAACTAAACTATTCCAAATTTTAAAATCAAATTATCAATGCATATGAAATGTATTTTTTTCAAAAATTGATCATTTTAAGAACTATGCACTTTGCATCTAGGGGGAAAATTTAATTAATTTAAAATTTGGTCATGGGTGAGTTATGTAAATGGAGAAGTCTGCTAAATTAGATCACCATTTACTATCAGTAATTTATTTGAAACTGAAATATACATTTCTTGAAAAATATAAATTATATTATGTACATTGTAAAATTTAACAAAATTTTGTAAATCAAAATTTTTATATCAAATTAAAAACTAGCTAAATTCCGTGTTTACTTTGATAAAATGTTTAATAAATATTTCAGGTAAAATTAATTAAAAACTATTTCAAAATTGATAAATTAAATTATTAAACATAAAATACAGTTGAAAAATTATACATACAGGATTTATCTTGCAGAGCACAAAATATGACAGAATATATTAAATAGTGTGTGTATATATAATAAAAATGTATACAATATGTATAAAATGTAGCAATGAGAGATAGTGCATATACATATTACATTATATTAGTATATGTACAGCATCTGTATTCAGAAAAGTTAACAAACTGAATAATCAGTCTCAAAACAATACAACCTTACAAATTACAATATATTATTTAAATAAATGATAATAATAAAAGTGATTTTTCACTTTAAAAATTAACTTCATATAAGATATTTAACAAAAACAATTTTGCTGGAATTACTAAGAGATAGCTGCCAAATGATAGCAGAGTAGTTAGCAAATGTAACTTAGAACCAGTAGGTCCAAGGTTCGAAT